>JBBBDQ010002419.1:0-141187 GCA_037127315.1 Ascarosepion bandense
GGATCATATGGTCTCATTTAAAATTGATTCTGAGCAAAATAAATGAGTGTAGTGAAAGATCGAAAATTGCGCATTTAGTGTATTTTCATGCATATCAAGATTAATGCTGATTCTTATGTAAATTGATGTGTAGAATCATATGGTCTCAATTAAAATTGATTCTGAGCAAAATAAATGAGTGTAGTGAAAGCCCGAAAATTGCGCATTTAGTGTATTTTCATGCATATCAAGATTAATGCTGATTCTTATGTAAATTGATGTGTAGAATCATATGGTCTCATTTAAAATAGATTCAGAGCAATATAAATGCGTGTAGTGAAAGCCCGAAAATTGCGCATTTAGTGTATTTTCATGCATATCAAGTTTAATGCTGATTCTTATGTAAATTGATGTGTAGAATAATATGGTCTAATTTAAAATTGATTCAGAGCAATATAAATGAGTGTACTGAAACCCGGAAAATTGCGCATTTATTGTATTTTCATGCATATCAAGATTAATGCTGATTCTTATGTCACTTTATGTAGAATCATATGGTCTCATTTAAAATTGATTATGAGCAAAATAAATGAGTGTAGTGAAAGCTCGGAAATTGCGCATTAATGTATTTTCATGCATATCAAGATTAATGCTGATTCTTATGTAAATTGCTGTGTAGAATCATATGGTCTCATTTTAAATTGATTCTGAGCAAAGTAAATGAGGGTAGTGAAAGATCGAAAATTGCGCATTTAGTGTATTTTCATGCATATCAAGATTAATGCTGATTCTTATGTAAATTGATGTGTAGAATCATATGGTCTCAATTAAAATTGATTCTGAGCAAAATAAATGAGTGTAGTGAAAGCTCGAAAATTGAGCATTTAGTGTATTTGCATGCATATCAAAACTAATGCTGATTCTTATGTCAATTTATGTATAGAATCATATGGTCTCATGTAAAATTTATTCTGAGCAATATAAATGAGTGTACTGAAATCCCGAAAATTGCGCATTTAGTGTATTTTCATGCATATCAAGATTAATGCTGATTCTTATGTAAATTGATGTGTAGAATCATATGGTCTCATTTAAAATTTATTCTGAGCAATATAAATGAGTGTAGTGAAAGCTAGAAAATTGCGCATTTAGTGTATTTTCATGCATATCAAGATTAATGCGGATTCTTATGTAAATTTATGTGTAGAATCATATGGTCTCATTTAAAATTGATTCTGAGCAAAATAAATGAGTGTAGTGAAAGCTCGAAAATTGCGCATTTAGTGTATTTTCATGCATATCAAGATTAATGCTGATTCTTATGTAAATTGATGTGTAGAATAATATGGTCTAATTTAAAATTGATTCAGAGCAATATAAATGAGTGTACTGAAACCCGGAAAATTGCGCATTTATTGTATTTTCATGCATATCAAGATTAATGCTGATTCTTATGTCACTTTATGTGTAGAATCATATGGTCTCATTTAAAATTGATTATGAGCAAAATAAATGAGTGTAGTGAAAGCTCGGAAATTGCGCATTAATGTATTTTCATGCATATCAAGATTAATGCTGATTCTTATGTAAATTGATGTGTAGAATCATATGGTCTCAATTAAAATTGATTCTGAGCAAAATAAATGAGTGTAGTGAAAGCTCGAAAATTGAGCATTTAGTGTATTTGCATGCATATCAAAACTAATGCTGATTCTTATGTCAATTTATGTGTAGAATCATATGGTCTCATTTAAAATTGATTCTGAGCAAAATAGATGAGTGTAATGAAATCCCGAAAATTGAGCATTTAGTGTATTTTCATGCATATCAAGATTAATGCTGATTCTTATGTAAATTGATGTGTAGAATCATATGGTCTCATTTAAAATTGATTCTGAGCAAAATAAATGAGTGTAGTGAAAGCTCGAAAATTGCGCATTTAGTGTATTTTCATGCATATCAAGATTAATGCTGATTCTTATGTAAATTGATGTGTAGAATAATATGGTCTAATTTAAAATTGATTCAGAGCAATATAAATGAGTGTACTGAAACCCGGAAAATTGCGCATTTATTGTATTTTCATGCATATCAAGATTAATGCTGATTCTTATGTCACTTTATGTGTAGAATCATATGGTCTCATTTAAAATTGATTATGAGCAAAATAAATGAGTGTAGTGAAAGCTCGGAAATTGCGCATTAATGTATTTTCATGCATATCAAGATTAATGCTGATTCTTATGTAAATTGCTGTGTAGAATCATATGGTCTCATTTAAAATTGACTCTGAGCAAAGTAAATGAGTGTACTGAAAGCCCGATAATTGCGCATTTAGTGTATTTCCATGCATATCAAGATTAATGCTGATTCTTATGTCAATTTATGTACAGAATCATATGGTCTCATGTAAAATTTATTCTGAGCAATATAAATGAGTGTACTGAAATCCCGAAAATTGCGCATTTAGTGTATTTTCATGCATATCAAGATTAATGCTGATTCTTATGTAAATTGATGTGTAGAATCATATGGTCTCATTTAAAATTTATTCTGAGCAATATAAATGAGTGTAGTGAAAGCTAGAAAATTGCGCATTTAGTGTATTTTCATGCATATCAAGATTAATGCTGATTCTTATGTCAATTTATGTGTAGAATCATATGGTCTCATTTAAAATTGATTCTGAGCAAAATAAATGAGTGTAGTGAAAGCTCGAAAATTGCGCATTAATGTATTTTCATGCATATCAAGATTAATGCTGATTCTTATGTAAATTGATGTGTAGAATCATATGGTCTCATTTTAAATTGATTCTGAGCTATATAAATGAGTGTAGTGAAAGCTCGAAAATTGCGCATTTAGTGTATTTTCATGCATATCAAGATTAATGCTGATTCTTATGTCAATTTATGTGTAGAATCATATGGTCTCATTTAAAATTGACTCTGAGCAAAATAAATGAGTGTAGTGAAAGCCCGAAAATTGCACATTTAGTGTATTTTCATGCATATCAAGATTCATGATGATTCTCATGTAAATTGATGTGTAGGATCATATGGTCTCATTTAAAATTGATTCTGAGCAAAATAAATGAGTGTAGTGAAAGATCGAAAATTGCGCATTTAGTGTATTTTCATGCATATCAAGATTAATGCTGATTCTTATGTAAATTGATGTGTAGAATCATATGGTCTCAATTAAAATTGATTCTGAGCAAAATAAATGAGTGTAGTGAAAGCTCGAAAATTGCGCATTTAGTGTATTTTCATGCATATCAAGATTAATGCTGATTCTTATGTCAATTTATGTACAGAATCATATGGTCTCATTGAAAATTGATTCTGAGCAATATAAATGAGTGTACTGAAATCCCGAAAATTGCGCATTTAGTGTATTTTCATGCATATCAAGATTAATGCTGATTCTTATGTAAATTGATGTGTAGAATCATATGGTCTCATTTAAAATTTATTCTGAGCAATATAAATGAGTGTAGTGAAAGCTAGAAAATTGCGCATTTAGTGTATTTTCATGCATATCAAGATTAATGCTGATTCTTATGTTAATTTATGTGTAGAATCATATGGTCTCATTTAAAATTGATTCTGAGCAAAATAAATGACTGTAGTGAAAGCTCGAAAATTGCGCATTTAGTGTATTTTCATGCATATCAAGATTAATGCTGATACTTATGTCAATTTATGTGTAGAATCATATGGTCTCATTTAAAATTGATTCTGAGCAATATAAATGAGAGTACAGAAATCCCAAAAATTGCGCATTTAGTGTATTTTCATGCATATCAAGATTAATGCTGATTCTTATGAAAATTGATGTGTAGAATCAGATGGTCTCATTTAAAATTGATTCTGAGCAATATAAATGAGTGTAGTGAAAGCCCGAAAATTGCGCATTTAGTGTATTTTCATGCATATCAAGATTAATGCTGATTCTTATGTCAATTTATGTGTAGAATCATATGGTCTCATTTAAAATTGATTCTGAGCAAAATAAATGAGTGTAGTGAAATCCTGAAAATTGCGCATTTAGTGTATTTTCATGCATATCAAGATTAATGCTGATTCTTATATAAATTGATTTGTAGAATCATATGGTCTCATTTAAATTGATTCTGAGCAAAATAAATGAGTGTAGTGAAAGCTCGATAATTGCGCATTTAGTGTATTTTCATGCATATCAAGATTAATGCTGATTCTTATGTAAATTGATGTGTAGAATCATATGGTCTCATTTAAAATTGATTCTGAGCTATATAAATGAGTGTAGTGAAAGCTCGAAAATTGCGCATTTAGTGTATTTTCATGCATATCAAGATTAATGCTGATTCTTATGTCAATTTATGTGTAGAATCATATGGTCTCATTTAAAATTGACTCTGAGCAAAATAAATGAGTGTAGTGAAATCCCGAAAATTGCACATTTAGTGTATTTTCATGCATATCAAGATTAATGATGATTCTTATGTAAATTGATGTGTAGGATCATATGGTCTCATTTAAAATTGATTCTGAGCAAAATAAATGAGTTTAATGAAAGCTCGAAAATTGCGCATTTAGTGTATTTTCATGCATATCAATATTAATGCTGATTCTTATGTAAATTGATGTGTAGAATCATATGGTCTCATTTTATATTGATTCTGAGCTATATAAATGAGTGTAATGAAAGCTCGAAAATTGCGCATTTAGTGTATTTTCATGCATATCAAGATTAATGCTGATTCTTATGTCAATTTATGTGTAGAATCATATGGTCTCATTTAAAATTGATTCTGAGCAAAATAAATGAGTGTAGTGAAAGCTCGAAAATTGCGCATTTAGTGTATTTTCATGCATATCAAGATTAATGCTGATTCTTATGTCAATTTATGTGTAGAATCATATGGTCTCATTTAAAATTGACTCTGAGCAAAATAAATGAGTGTAGTGAAACCCCGAAAATTGCGCATTTAGTGTATTTTCATGCATATCAAGATTAATGCTGATTCTTATGTAAATTGATGTGTAGGATCATATGGTCTCATTTAAAATTAATTCTGAGCAAAATAAATGAGTGTAGTGAAAGCTCGAAAATTGCGCATTAATGTATTTTCATGCATATCAAGATTAATGCTGATTCTTATGTAAATTGATGTGTAGAATCATATGGTCTCATTTAAAATTGATTCTGAGCAAAATAGATGAGTGTAATGAAATCCCGAAAATTGAGCATTTAGTGTATTTTCATGCATATCAAGATTAATGCTGATTCTTATGTAAATTGATGTGTAGAATCATATGGTCTCATTTAAAATTGATTCTGAGCAAAATAAATGAGTGTAGTGAAAGCTCGAAAATTGCGCATTTAGTGTATTTTCATGCATATCAAGATTAATGCTGATTCTTATGTAAATTGATGTGTAGAATCATATGGTCTCATTTTAAATTGATTCTGAGCTATATAAATGAGTGTAGTGAAAGCTCGAAAATTGCGCATTTAGTGTATTTTCATGCATATCAAGATTAATGCTGATTCTTATGTCAATTTATGTGTAGAATCATATGGTCTCATTTAAAATTGATTCTGAGCAAAATAGATGAGTGTAATGAAATCCCGAAAATTGAGCATTTAGTGTATTTTCATGCATATCAAGATTAATGCTGATTCTTATGTCAATTTATGTGTAGAATCATATGGTCTCATTTAAAATTGATTCTGAGCAAAATAGATGAGTGTAATGAAATCCCGAAAATTGAGCATTTAGTGTATTTTCATGCATATCAAGATTAATGCTGATTCTTATGTAAATTGATGTGTAGAATCATATGGTCTCATTTAAAATTGATTCTGAGCAAAATAAATGAGTGTAGTGAAAGCTCGAAAATTGCGCATTTAGTGTATTTTCATGCATATCAAGATTAATGATGATTCTCATGTAAATTGATGTGTAGAATCATATGGTCTCAATTAAAATTGATTCTGAGCAAAATAAATGAGTGTAGTGAAAGCTCGAAAATTGCGCATTTAGTGTATTTCCATGCATATCAAGATTAATGCTGATTCTTATGTCAATTTATGTACAGAATCATATGGTCTCATTTAAAATTGATTCTGAGCAATATAAATGAGTGTACTGAAATCCCGAAAATTGCGCATTTAGTGTATTTTCATGCATATCAAGATTAATGCTGATTCTTATGTAAATTGATGTGTAGAATCATATGGTCTCATTTAAACTTTATTCTGAGCAATATAAATGAGTGTAGTGAAAGCTAGAAAATTGCGCATTTAGTGTATTTTCATGCATATCAAGATTAATGCTGATTCTTATGTCAATTTATGTGTAGAATCATATGGTCTCATTTAAAATTGATTCAGAGCAATATAAATGAGTGTAGTGAAATCCCGAAAATTGCGCATTTAGTGTATTTTCATGCATATCAAGATTAATGCGGATTCTTATGTCAATTTATGTGTAGAATCATATGGTCTCATTTAAAATTGATTCTGAGCAAAATAAATGAGTGTAGTGAAAGCTCGAAAATTGCGCATTTAGTGTATTTTCATGCATATCAAGATTAATGCTGATTCTTATGTCAATTTATGTGTAGAATCATATGGTCTCATTTAAAATTGATTCTGAGCAATATAAATGAGTGTACTGAAATCCTGAAAATTGCGCATTTAGTGTATTTTCATGCATATCAAGATTAATGCTGATTCTTATGAAAATTGATGTGTAGAATAATATGGTCTCATTTAAAATTGATTCTGAGCAAAATAAATGAGTGTAGTGAAATCCCGAAAATTGCGCATTTAGTGTATTTTCATGCATATCAAGATTAATGCTGATTCTTATGTAAATTGATTTGTAGAATCATATGGTCTCATTTAAATTGATTCTGAGCAAAATAAATGAGTGTAGTGAAAGCTCGAAAATTGCGCATTTAGTGTATTTTCATGCATATCAAGATGAATGCAGATTCTTATTTCAATTTATGTGTAGAATCATATGGTCTCATTTAAAATTGATTCTGAGCAAAATAAATGACTGTAGTGAAAGCCCGAAAATGCGCATTAATGTATTTTCATGCATATCAAGATTAATGCTGATTCTTAAGTAAATTGATGTGTAGAATCATATGGTCTCATTTAAAATTGATTCTGAGCAAAATAAATGAGTGTAGTGAAAGCTCGAAAATTGCGCATTTAGTGTATTTTCATGCATATCAAGATTAATGCTGATTCTTATGTAAATTGATGTGTAGAATCATATGGTCTCATTTAAAATTGATTCTGAGCAAAATAAATGAGTGTAGTGAAAGCTCGAAAATTGCGCATTTAGTGTATTTTCATGCATATCAAGATTAATGCTGATTCTTATGTCAATTTAAGTGTAGAATCATATGGTCTCATTTAAAATTGACTCTGAGCAAAATAAATGAGTGTAGTGAAAGCCCGAAAATTGCGCATTTAGTGTATTTTCATGCATATCAAGATTAATGCTGATTCTTATGTAAATTGATGTGTAGGATCATATGGTCTCATTTAAAATTGATTCTGAGCAAAATAAATGAGTGTAGTGAAAGCTCGAAAATTGCGCATTTAGTGTATTTTCATGCATATCAAGATTAATGCTGATTCTTATGTAAATTGATGTGTAGAATCATATGGTCCCATTTAAAATTGATTCTCAGCAAAATAAATGAGTGTAGTGAAAGCTCGAAGATTGCGCATTTAGGCGTATTTTCATGTATATCAAGATTAATGCTGATTCTTATGTCACTACATAGTAGAATCATATGGTCTCATTTAAAATTGATTCTGAGCAATATAAATGAGTGTACTGAAATCCCGAAAATTGCGCATTTAGTGTATTTTCATGCATGTCAAGATTAATGCTGATTCTTATGTAAATTGATGTGTAGAATCATATGGTCTCATTTAAAATTGATTCAGAAGCAATATAAATGAGTGCACTTGAAAGCCCGAAAATTGCGCATTTAGTGTATTTTCATGCATATCAAGATTATTGCTGATTCTTATGTCAATTTATGTGTTGAATCATATGGTCTCATTTAAAATTGACTCTGAGCAAAATAAATGAGTGTAGTGAAATCCCGAAAATTGTGCTGCATAGTGTATTTTCATGCATATCAAGATTAATGCTGATTCTTATAAAAATTGATGCGTGGAACACATGGTCTCATTTAAAATTGATTCAGAGCAATATAAATGAGTGTAGTGAAATCCCGAAAATTGCGCATTTAGTGTATTTTCACGCATATCAAGATTAATGTTGATTCTTATGTAAATTGATGTGTAGAATCATATGGTCTCATTTAAAATTGATTCAGAGCAATATAAATGAGTGGTAGTGAAATCCCGAAAATTTCGCATTTAGTGTAGCCACGCATATCAAGATTAATGTTGAACTTTTATGTAAATTGATGTAGATCATATGGTCTCATTTAAAATTGATTCTGAGCAATATAAATGAGTGTAGTGAAAGCTCGAAAATTGCGCATTTAGTGTATTTTCATGCATATCAAGATTAATGCTGATTCTTATGTAAATTGATGTGTAGAATCATATGGTCTCATTTAAAATTGATTCAGAGCAATATAAATGAGTGTAGTGAAATCCCGAAAATTGCTCATTTAGTGTATTTTCATGCATATCAAGATTAATGCTGATTCTTATGTAAATTGATGTGTAGGATCATATGGTCTCATTTAAAATTGATTCTGAGCAAAATAAATGAGTGTAGTGAAAGCTCGAATATTGCGCATTTAGTGTATTTTCATGCATATCAACATTAATGCTGATTCTTATGTAAATTGATGTGTAGAATCATATGGTCTCATTTAAAATAGATTCAGAGCAATATAAATGCGTGTAGTGAAAGCCAGAAAATTGCGCATTTAGTGTATTTTCATGCATATCAAGATTAATGCTGATTCTTATGTCAATTTAAGTGTAGAATCATATGGTCTCATTTAAAATTGACTCTGAGCAAAATAAATGAGTGTAGCGAAAGCCCGAAAATTGCGCATTTAGTGTATTTTCATGCATATCAAGATTAATGCTGATTCTTATGTAAATTGATGTTTAGGATCATATGGTCTCATTTAAAATTGATTCTGAGCAAAATAAATGAGTGTAGTGAAAGCTCGAAAATTGCGCATTTAGTGTATTTTCATGCATATCAAGATTAATGCTGATTCTTATGTAAATTGATGTGTACAATCATATGGTCCCATTTAAAATTGATTCTCAGCAAAATAAATGAGTGTAGTGAAAGCTCGAAAATTGCGCATTTAGTGTATTTTCATGCATATCAAGATTAATGCTGATTCTTATGTCAATTTATGTGTAGAATCATATGGTCTCATTTAAAATTGATTCTGAGCAATATAAATGAGTGTACTGAAATCCCGAAAATTGCGCATTTAGTGTATTTTCATGCATATCAAGATTAATGCTGATTCTTATGTAAATTGATGTGTAGAATCATATGGTCCCATTTAAAATTGATTCTCAGCAAAATAAATGAGTGTAGTGAAAGCTCGAAGATTGCGCATTTAGTGTATTTTCATGCATATCAAGATTAATGCTGATTCTTATGTCAATTTATGTGTAGAATCATATGGTCTCATTTAAAATTGATTCTGAGCAATATAAATGAGTGTACTGAAATCCCGAAAATTGCGCATTTAGTGTATTTTCATGCATGTCAAGATTAATGCTGATTCTTATGTAAATTGATGTGTAGAATCATATGGTCTCATTTAAAATTGATTCAGAGCAATATAAATGAGTGTACTGAAAACGAAAATTGCGCATTTAGTGTATTTTCATGCATATCAAGATTATTGCTGATTCTTGTATAAATTTATGTGTTGAATCATATGGTCTCATTTAAAATTAGAAACGAGCAAAATAAATGAGTGTAGTGAAATCCCGAAAATTGCGCGTATAGTGTATTTTCATGCATATCAAGATTAATGCTGATTCTTATATGGTGATGTGTGGGAGATCAGCATGGTCTCATTTAAAATTGATTCAGAGCAATATAAATGAGTGTAGTGAAATCCCGAAAATTGCGCATTTAGTGTATTTTCACGCATATCAAGATTAATGTTGATTCTTATGTAAATTGATGTGTAGAATCATATGGTCTCATTTAAAATTGATTCAGAGCAATATAAATGAGTGTAGTGAAATCCCGAAAATTTCGCATTTAGTGTATTTTCATGCATATCAAGATTAATGTTGAATCTTATGTAAATTGATGTGTAGAATCATATGGTCTCATTTAAAATTGATTCTGAGCAATATAAATGAGTGTAGTGAAAGCTCGAAAATTGCGCATTTAGTGTATTTTCATGCATATCAAGATTAATGCTGATTCTTATGTAAATTGATGTGTAGAATCATATGGTCTCATTTAAAATTGATTCAGAGCAATATAAATGAGTGTAGTGAAATCCCGAAAATTGCTCATTTAGTGTATTTTCATGCATATCAAGATTAATGCTGATTCTTATGTAAATTGATGTGTAGGATCATATGGTCTCATTTAAAATTGATTCTGAGCAAAATAAATGAGTGTAGTGAAAGCTCGAATATTGCGCATTTAGTGTATTTTCATGCATATCAACATTAATGCTGATTCTTATGTAAATTGATGTGTATAATCATATGGTCTCATTTAAAATAGATTCAGAGCAATATAAATGCGTGTAGTGAAAGCCAGAAAATTGCGCATTTAGTGTATTTTCATGCATATCAAGATTAATGCTGATTCTTATGTCAATTTAAGTGTAGAATCATATGGTCTCATTTAAAATTGACTCTGAGCAAAATAAATGAGTGTAGCGAAAGCCCGAAAATTGCGCATTTAGTGTATTTTCATGCATATCAAGATTAATGCTGATTCTTATGTAAATTGATGTTTAGGATCATATGGTCTCATTTAAAATTGATTCTGAGCAAAATAAATGAGTGTAGTGAAAGCTCGAAAATTGCGCATTTAGTGTATTTTCATGCATATCAAGATTAATGCTGATACTTATGTAAATTGATGTGTACAATCATATGGTCCCATTTAAAATTGATTCTCAGCAAAATAAATGAGTGTAGTGAAAGCTCGAAAATTGCGCATTTAGTGTATTTTCATGCATATCAAGATTAATGCTGATTCTTATGTCAATTTATGTGTAGAATCATATGGTCTCATTTAAAATTGATTCTGAGCAATATAAATGAGTGTACTGAAATCCCGAAAATTGCGCATTTAGTGTATTTTCATGCATATCAAGATTAATGCTGATTCTTATGTAAATTGATGTGTAGAATCATATGGTCTCATTTAAAATTGATTCAGAGCAATATAAATGAGTGTACTGAAAGCCCGAAATTTGCGCATTTAGTGTATTTTCATGCATATCAAAATTATTGCTGATTCTTATGTCAATTTATGTGTTGAATCATATGCTCTCATTTAAAATTGACTCTGAGCAAAATAAATGAGTGTAGTGAAATCCCGAAAATTGCGCGTATAGTGTATTTTCATGCATATCAAGATTAATGCTGATTCTTATGTAAATTGATGTGTAGAATCATATGGTCTCATTTAAAATTGATTCAGAGCAATATAAATGATTGTAGTGAAATCCCGAAAATTGCGCATTTAGTGTATTTTCACGCATATCAAGATTAATGTTGATTCTTATGTAAATTGATGTGTAGAATCATATGGTCTCATTTAAAATTGATTCAGAGCAATATAAATGAGTGTAGTGAAATCCCGAAAATTTCGCATTTAGTGTATTTTCATGCATATCAAGATTAATGTTGAATCTTATGTAAATTGATGTGTAGAATCATATGGTCTCATTTAAAATTGATTCTGAGCAATATAAATGAGTGTAGTGAAAGCTCGAAAATTGCGCATTTAGTGTATTTTCATGCATATCAAGATTAATGCTGATTCTTATGTAAATTGATGTGTAGAATCATATGGTCTCATTTAAAATTGATTCAGAGCAATATAAATGAGTGTAGTGAAATCCCGAAAATTGCTCATTTAGTGTATTTTCATGCATATCAAGATTAATGCTGATTCTTATGTAAATTGATGTGTAGAATCATATGGTCTCATTTAAAATTGATTCAGAGCAATATAAACGAGTGTACTGAAAGCCCGAAAATTGCGCATTTAGTGTATTTTCATGCATATCAAGATTATTGCTGATTCTTATGTCAATTTATGTGTTGAATCATATGGTCTCATTTAAAATTGACTCTGAGCAAAATAAATGAGTGTAGTGAAATCCCGAAAATTGCGCATATAGTGTATTTTCATGCATATCAAGATTAATGCTGATTCTTATGTAAATTGATGTGTAGAATCATATGGTCTCATTTAAAATTGATTCAGAGCAATATAAATGAGTGTAGTGAAATCCCGAAAATTGCGCATTTAGTGTATTTTCACGCATATCAATATTAATGTTGATTCTTATGTAAATTGATGTGTAGAATCATATGGTCTCATTTAAAATTGATTCAGAGCAATATAAATGAGTGTAGTGAAATCCCGAAAATTTCGCATTTAGTGTATTTTCATGCATATCAAGATTAATGTTGAATCTTATGTAAATTGATGTGTAGAATCATATGGTCTCATTTAAAATTGATTCTGAGCAATATAAATGAGTGTAGTGAAAGCTCGAATATTGCGCATTTAGTGTATTTTCATGCATATCAAGATTAATGCTGATTCTTATGTAAATTGATGTGTAGAATCATATGGTCTCATTTAAAATTGATTCAGAGCAATATAAATGAGTGTAGTGAAATCCCGAAAATTGCTCATTTAGTGTATTTTCATGCATATCAAGATTAATGCTGATTCTTATGTAAATTGATGTGTAGGATCATATGGTCTCATTTAAAATTGATTCTGAGCAAAATAAATGAGTGTAGTGAAAGCTCGAATATTGCGCATTTAGTGTATTTTCATGCATATCAATATTAATGCTGATTCTTATGTAAATTGATGTGTAGAATCATATGGTCTCATTTAAAATAGATTCAGAGCAATATAAATGCGTGTAGTGAAAGCCAGAAAATTGCGCATTTTGTGTATTTTCATGCATATCAAGATTAATGCTGATTCTTATGTCAATTTATGTGAAGAATCATATCGTTTCATTTAAAATTGATTCTGAGCAAAATAAATGAGTGTAGTGAAATCCCGAAAATTGCGCATATAGTGTATTTTCATGCATATCAAGATTAATGCTGATTCTTATTTAAATTGATGTGTAGAATCATATGGTCTCATTTAAAATTGATTCAGAGCAATATCAATGAGTGTAGTGAAATCCCGAAAATTGCGCATTTAGTGTATTTTCATGCATATCAAGATTAATGTTGATTCTTATGTAAATTGATGTGTAGAATCATATGGTCTCATTTAAAATTGATTCAGAGCAATATAAATGAGTGTAGTGAAATCCCGAAAATTGCGCATTTAGTGTATTTTCATGCATATCAAGATTAATGCTGAATCTTATGTAAATTGATGTGTAGAATCATATGGTCTCATTTAAAATTGATTCTGAGCAATATAAATGAGTGTAGTGAAAGCTCGAAAATTGCGCATTCAGTGTATTTTCATGCATATCAAGATTAATGCTGATTCTTATGTAAATTGATGTGTAGAATCATATGGTCTCATTTAAAATTGATTCAGAGCAATATAAATGAGTGTAGTGAAATCCCGAAAATTATGCATTTAGTGTATTTTCATGCATATCAAGATTAATGCAGATTCTTATGTAAATTGATGTGTAGGATCATATGGTCTCATTTAAAATTGATTCTGAGCAATATAAATGAGTGTACTGAAAGCCCGGAAATTGCGCATTTAGTGTATTTTCATGCATATCAAGATTAATGCTGATTCTTATGTCAATTTATGTGTAGAATCATATGGTCTCATTTAAAATTGATTCTGAGCAAAATAAATGAGTGTAGTGAAATCCCGAAAATTGCGCATTTAGTGTATTTTCATGCATATCAAGATTAATGATGATTCTTATGTAAATTGATTTGTAGAATCATATGGTCTCATTTAAAATGATTCAGAGCAATATAAATGAGTGTACTGAAAGACCGAAAATTGCGCATTTAATGTATTTTCATGCATATCAAGATTAATGCTGATTCTTATGTCAATTTATGTGTAGAATCATATGGTCTCATTTAAAATTGATTCTGAGCACAATAAATGAGTGTAGTGGAATCCCGAAAATTGCGCATTTAGTGTATTTTCATGCATATCAAGATTAATGCTGATTCTTATGTAAATTGATGCGTAGAATCATATGGTCTCATTTAAAATTGATTCTGAGCAAAATAAATGAGTGTAGTGAAAGCTCGAAAATTGCGCATTTAGTGTATTTTCATGCATACCAAGATTAATGCTGATTCTTATGTAAATTGATGTGTAGAATCATATGTTCTCATTTAAAATTGATTCTGAGCAAAATAAATGTGTGTAGTGAAAGCTCGACAATTGCGCATTTAGTGTATTTTCATGCATATCAAGATTAATGCTGATTCTTATGTAAATTGATGTGTAGAATCATATGGTCTCATTTAAAATTGATTCTGAGCAAAATAAATGTGTGTAGTGAAAGCTCTAAAATTGCGCATTTAGTGTATTTTCATGCATATCAAGATTAATGCTGATTCTTATGTAAATTGATGTGTAGAATCATATGGTCTAATTTTAAATTGATTCTCAGCTATATAAATGAGTGTAGTGAAAGCTCGAAAATTGCGCATTAATGTATTTTCATGCATATCAGGATTAATGCTGATTTTTATGTCAATTTATGTGTAGAATCATATGGTCTCATTTAAAATTGATTCAGAGCAATATAAATGAGTGTAGTGAAATCCCGAAAATTGCGCATTAATGTATTTTCATGCATATCAAGATTAATGCTGATTCTTATGTAAATTGATGTGTAGAATCATATGGTCTCATTTAAAATTGATTCTGAGCAAAATAAATGAGTGTAGTGAAAGCTCGAAAATTGCGCATTTAGTGTATTTTCATGCATATCAAGATTAATGCTGATTCTTATGTAAATTGATGTGTAGAATCATATGGTCTCATTTAAAATTGATTCAGAGCAATATAAATGAGTGTAGTGAAATCCCGAAAATTATGCATTTAGTGTATTTTCATGCATATCAAGATTAATGCTGATTCTTATTATGTAAATTGATGTAGGATCATATGGTCTCATTTAAAATTGATTCTGAGCAATATAAATGAGTGTACTGAAAGCCCGGAAATTGCGCATTTAGTGTATTTTCCATTGCATATCAAGATTAATGCTGATTCTTGCATGTCAATTTATGTGTAGAATCATATGGTCTCATTTAAAATTGATTCTGAGCAAAATAAATGAGTGTAGTGAAATCCCGAAAATTGGTAGGCATTTAGTGTATTTTCATGCATATCAAGATTAATGATGATTCTTATATAGAAATTGACCTTTGTAGAATCATATGGTCTCATTTAAAATGATTCAGAGCAATATAAATGAGTGTACTGAAAGACCGAAAATTGCGCATTTAATGTATTTTCATGCATATCAAGATTAATGCTGATTCATTATGTCAATTTATGTAGAATCATATGGTCTCATTTGAAAATTGATTCTGAGCACAATAAATGAGTGTAGTGGAATCCCGAAAAATTGCACATTTAGTGTATTTTCATGCATATCAAAGATTAATGCTGATTCTTATGTAAATTGATGTGTAGAAATCATATAGTCTCATTTAAAATTGATTCTGAGCAAAATAAATGAGTGTAGTGAAAAGCTCGAAAATTGCCGTATTTAGGTACATTTTTCATGCATATCAAGATTAATGCTGATTCTTATGTAAATTGATGCGTAGAATCATATGGTCTCATTTAAAATTGATTCTGAGCAAAATAAATGAGTGTAGTGAAAGCTCGAAAATTGCGCATTTAGTGTATTTTCATGCATACCAAGATTAATGCTGATTCTTATGTAAATTGATGTGTAGAATCATATGTTCTCATTTAAAATTGATTCTGAGCAAAATAAATGTGTGTAGTGAAAGCTCGACAATTGCGCATTTAGTGTATTTTCATGCATATCAAGATTAATGCTGATTCTTATGTAAATTGATGTGTAGAATCATATGGTCTCATTTAAAATTGATTCTGAGCAAAATAAATGTGTGTAGTGAAAGCTCGAAAATTGCGCATTTAGTGTATTTTCATGCATATCAAGATTAATGCTGATTCTTATGTAAATTGATGTGTAGAATCATATGGTCTAATTTTAAATTGATTCTCAGCTATATAAATGAGTGTAGTGAAAGCTCGAAAATTGCGCATTAATGTATTTTCATGCATATCAGGATTAATGCTGATTTTTATGTCAATTTATGTGTAGAATCATATGGTCTCATTTAAAATTGATTCAGAGCAATATAAATGAGTGTAGTGAAATCCCGAAAATTGCGCATTAATGTATTTTCATGCATATCAAGATTAATGCTGATTCTTATGTAAATTGATGTGTAGAATCATATGGTCTCATTTAAAATTGATTCTGAGCAAAATAAATGAGTGTAGTGAAAGCTCGAAAATTGCGCATTTAGTGTATTTTCATGCATATCAAGATTAATGCTGATTCTTATGTAAATTGATGTGTAGAATCATATGGTCTCATTTAAAATTGATTCTGAGGAAAATAAATGAGTGTAGTGAAAGCTCGAAAATTGCGCATTTAGTGTATTTTCATGCATATCAAGATTAATGCTGATTCTTATGTAAATTGATGTGTAGAATCATATGGTCTCATTTAAAATTTTTTCTGAGGAAAATAAATGAGTGTAGTGAAAGCTCGAAAATTGCGCATTTGGTGTGTTTTCATGCATATCAAGATTAATGTTGATTCTTATGTAAATTGATGTGTAGAATCATATGGTCTCATTTAAAATTGATTCAGAGCAATGTAAATGAGTGTAGTGAAATCCCGAAAATTGCGCATTTAGTGTATTTTCATGCATATCAAGATTAATGCTGAATCTTATGTAAATTGATGTGTAGAATCATATGGTCTCATTTAAAATTGATTCAGATCAATATAAATGAGTGTAGTGAAAGCTCGAAAATTGCGCATTCAGTGTATTTTCATGCATATCAAGATTAATGCTGATTCTTATGTAAATTGATGTGTAGAATCATATGGTCTCATTTAAAATTGATTCAGAGCAATATAAATGAGTGTAGTGAAATCCCGAAAATTATGCATTTAGTGTATTTTCATGCATATCAAGATTAATGCTGATTCTTATGTAAATTGATGTGTAGGATCATATGGTCTCATTTAAAATTGATTCAGAGCAAAATAAATGAGTGTAGTGAAAGTTCGAATATTGCGTATTTAGTGTATTTTCATGCATATCAAGAGTAATGCTGATTCTTTTGTAAATTGATGTGTAGAATCATATGGTCTCATTTAAAATTAATTCTGAGCAATATAAATGAGTGTACTGAAATCCCGAAAATTGCGCATTTAGTGTATTTTCATGCATATCAAGATTAATGCTGATTTTATGAAAATTGATGTGTAGAATCATATGGTCTCATTTAAAATTGATTCTGAGCAATATAAATGAGTGTACTGAAAGCCCGGAAATTGCGCATTTAGTGTATTTTCATGCATATCAAGATTAATGCTGATTCTTATGTCAATTTATGTGTAGAATCATATGGTCTCATTTAAAATTGATTCTGAGCAAAATAAATGAGTGTAGTGAAATCCCGAAAATTGCGCATTTAGTGTATTTTCATGCATATCAAGATTAATGATGATTCTTATGTAAATTGATTTGTAGAATCATATGGTCTCATTTAAAATGATTCAGAGCAATATAAATGAGTGTACTGAAAGACCGAAAATTGCGCATTTAATGTATTTTCATGCATATCAAGATTAATGCTGATTCTTATGTCAATTTATGTGTAGAATCATATGGTCTCATTTAAAATTGATTCTGAGCACAATAAATGAGTGTAGTGGAATCCCGAAAATTGCGCATTTAGTGTATTTTCATGCATATCAAGATTAATGCTGATTCTTATGTAAATTGATGTGTAGAATCATATAGTCTCATTTAAAATTGATTCTGAGCAAAATAAATGAGTGTAGTGAAAGCTCGAAAATTGCGCATTTAGTGCATTTTCATGCATATCAAGATTAATGCTGATTCTTATGTAAATTGATGCGTAGAATCATATGGTCTCATTTAAAATTGATTCTGAGCAAAATAAATGAGTGTAGTGAAAGCCCGAAAATTGCGCATTTAGTGTATTTTCATGCATACCAAGATTAATGCTGATTCTTATGTAAATTGATGTGTAGAATCATATGTTCTCATTTAAAATTGATTCTGAGCAAAATAAATGTGTGTAGTGAAAGCTCGAAAATTGCGCATTTAGTGTATTTTCATGCATATCAAGATTAATGCTGATTCTTATGTAAATTGATGTGTAGAATCATATGGTCTCATTTAAAATTGATTCTGAGCAAAATAAATGTGTGTAGTGAAAGCTCGAAAATTGCGCATTTAGTGTATTTTCATGCATATCAAGATTAATGCTGATTCTTATGTAAATTGATGTGTAGAATCATATGGTCTAATTTTAAATTGATTCTCAGCTATATAAATGAGTGTAGTGAAAGCTCGAAAATTGCGCATTAATGTATTTTCATGCATATCAGGATTAATGCTGATTTTTATGTCAATTTATGTGTAGAATCATATGGTCTCATTTAAAATTGATTCAGAGCAATATAAATGAGTGTAGTGAAATCCCGAAAATTGCGCATTAATGTATTTTCATGCATATCAAGATTAATGCTGATTCTTATGTAAATTGATGTGTAGAATCATATGGTCTCATTTAAAATTGATTCTGAGCAAAAATAAATGAGTGTAGTGAAAGCTCGAAAATTGCGCATTTAGTGTATTTTCATGCATATCAAGATTAATGCTGATTCTTATGTAAATTGATGTGTAGAATCATATGGTCTCATTTAAAATTGATTCTGAGGAAAATAAATGAGTGTAGTGAAAGCTCGAAAATTGCGCATTTAGTGTATTTTCATGCATATCAAGATTAATGCTGATTCTTATGTAAATTGATGTGTAGAATCATATGGTCTCATTTAAAATTGTTTCTGAGCAAAATAAATGAGTGTAGTGAAAGCTCGAAAATTGCGCATTTAGTGTATTTTCATGCATATCAAGATTAATGCTGATTCTTATGTCGGTTTATGTGTAGAATCATATGGTCTCATTTAAAATTGATTCAGAGCAATATAAATGAGTGTAGTGAAATCCCGAAATTTGCGCATTTAGTGTATTTTCATGCATATCAAGATTAATGCTGATTCTTATGTAAATTGATGTGTAGAATCATATGGTCTCATTTAAAATTGATTCTCAGCAATATAAATGAGTGTAGTGAAAGCTCGAAAATTGCGCATTTAGTGTATTTTCATGCATATCAAGATTAATGCTGATTCTTATGTAAATTGATGTGTAGAATCATATGGTCTCATTTAAAATTGATTCTGAGCAATATAAATGAGTGTAGTGAAAGCTCGAAAATTGCCCATTTAGTGTATTTTCATGCATATCTAGATTAATGCAGATTCTTATGTAAATTGATGTGTAGAATCATATGGTCTCATTTAAAATTGATGCAGAGCAATATAAATGAGTGTAGTGAAATCCCAAACATTCCGCATTTAGTGTATTTTCATGCATATCAAGATTTATGCTGATTCTTATGTAAATTGATGTGTAGAATCATATGGTCTCATATAAATTGATTCTGAGCAATATAAATGAGTGTAGAAAAATCCCGAAAATTGCGCATTTAGTGTATTTTCATGCATATCAAGATTAATGCTGATTCTTATGTAAATTGATGTGTAGAATCATATGGTCTCATTTAAAATTGATTCTGAGCAAAATAAATGAGTGTAGTGAAAGCTCGAAAATTGCGCATTTAGTGTATATTCATGCATATCAAGATTAATGCTGATTCTTATGTAAATTGACGTGTAGAATCATATGGTCTCATTTTAAATTGATTCAGATCAATATAAATGAGTGTAGTGAAATCCCGAATATTGCGCATTAATGTATTTTCATGCATATCGTAAGATTAATGCTGATTCTTATGTAAATTGATGTGTAGAATCATATGGTCTCATTTAAATTGATTCAGAGCAATATAAATGAGTGTAGTGAAGTCCCGAAAATTGCGTATTTAGTGTATTTTCATGCATATCAAGATTAATGCTGATTCTATAAATTGATGTGTAGATGTGTAGAATCATATGGTCTCATTTAAAATTGATTCTGTGCAATATAAATGAGTGTACTGAAAGCCCGAAAATTGCGCATTTAGTGTATTTTCATGCATATCAAGATTAATGCTGATTCTTATGTAAATTGATGTGTAGAATCATATGGTCTCATTTAAAATTGATTCAGACAATAGATAAATGAGTGTAGTGAAACTCCGAAATTGCGCATTTAGTGTATTTTCATGCATATCAAGATTAATGCTGATTCTTATGTAAATTGATGTGTAGAATCATATAACTTTACTTAAAATTGATTCTGAGCAATATAAATGAGTGGCGGAACTGAAAATTGCGCATTTATGTATTTTCATGCATATCAAGATTAATATCTTATGTAAATTGTTGTGTAGAATCATATGGTCTCATTTAAAATTGATTCGTATTAAATATAAATGATAGTGAAATCCTTGCAAATTGGCATTTATGTATTTTCATGTATATCAAGATTAATGCTGATTCTTATGCAAATTGATGTAGAATTGCCCATATGGTCTCATTTAAAATTGATCTAGAGCAATATAAATGAGTGTAGTGAAACTCGAAATTGGTGGCATTTAGTGTATTTTCATGCATATCAAGATTAATGCAGTTGATTCTTATGTAAATTCGATGTGTAGAATCATATGGTCTCATTTGTAAATTGATTCTGAGCAATATAAATGAGTGGTGAAATCCCGAAAATTGCGCATTTAGTGTATTTTTCATGCATATCAAGATTAATGCTGATTCTTATGTAAATTGATGTGTAGAATCATATGGTCTCATTTAAAATTTGATTCAGATCAATATAAATGAGTGTAGTGGAACTCTGAAAATTGCGCATTTAGTGTGTATTTTCATGCATATCAAGATTAATGTTGATCTTTTATGTAAATTGATGTGTAGAATCATATGGTCGCATTTAAATGATTCTGAGCAATATAAATGAGTGTAGTGAAATCCCGAAAATTGCGCATTTAGTGTATTTCAGTGTATATCAAGATTAATGCTTGATCTTTATGTAAATTGTTGTAGAATTTCATATGGTCTCATTTAAAATTGATTCAGAGCAATATAAATGAGTGTAGTGAAATCCTGAAAATTGCGCATTTAGTGTATATTCATGTATATCAAGATTAATGATTCTTATGTAAATTGATGTGAATATATGGTCTCATTTAAATGATTCAGAGCAATATAATTAAATGAGTAGTAAACTCTGAAAATCGTTATACTGTAAGTATTTTCATTTAGCATTTCAAGATTAATTATCTCATGTAAATTGAGAGGTGAATCATATAACTTACTTAAAATTGATTCTGAGCAATATAAATGAGTGTAGTGAAATCCCGAAAAGTGCGCATTTAGTGTATTTTCATGCATATCAAGATTAATGCTGATTCTTATGTAAATTGATGTGTAGAATCATATGGTCTCATTTAAAATTGATTCAGAGCAATATAAATGAGTGTAGTGAAATACCGAAAAATTACTGCATTTGGTGTATTTTCATGCATATCAAGATTAATGTTGATTCTTTTGTAAATTGATGTGTAGAATCATATGGTCTCATTTAAAATTGATTCAGAGCAATATAAATGAGTGTAGTGAAATCCCGAAAATTGCGCATTTAGTGTATTTTCATGCATATCAAGATTAATGCTGATTCTTATGTAAATTGATGTGTAGAATCATATGGTCTCATTTAAAATTGATTCAGAGCAATATAAATGAGTGTAGTGAAATCCCGAAAATTGCGCATTTAGTGTATTTTCTATGCATATAAAGATTAATGCTGATTCTTATGTAAATTGATGTGTAGAATCATATGGTCTCATTAAAATTGATTCAGAGTAATAGAAATGAGTGTAGTGAAATCCCGAAAATTGCGCATTTGGTGTATTTTCATGCATATCAAGATTAATGCTGATTCTTATGTAAATTGTTATGTAGAATCATATGGTCGCATTTAAAATTGATTCTGAGCAATATAAATGAGTGTAGTGAAATCCCGAAAATTGCGCATTTAGTGTATTTTCATGCATATCAAGATTAATGCTGATTCTTATGTAAATTGTTGTGTAGAATCATATGGTCTCATTTAAAATTGATTCAGAGCAATATAAATGAGTGTAGTGAAATCCCGAAAATTGCGCATTTAGTGTATATTCATGCATATCAAGATTAATGCTGATTCTTATGTAAATTGATGTGTAGAATCATATGGTCTCATTTAAAATTGATTCAGATCAATATAAATGAGAGTAGTGAAATCCCGAATATTGCGCATTTAGTGTATTTTCATGCATATCAAGATTAATGCTGATTCTTATGTAAATTGATGTGTAGAATCATATGGTCTCATTTGAAATTGATTCAGAGCAATATAAATGAGTGTAGTGAAATCCGGAAAATTACGCATTTGGAGTATTTTCATGCATATCAAGGTTAATGTTGATTCTTTTGTAAATTGATGTGTAGAATCATATGGTCTCATTTAAAATTGATTCAGAGCAATATAAATGAGTGTAGTGAAATCCCGAAAATTGCGCATTTAGTGTATTTTCATGCATATCAAGATTAATGCTGATTCTTATGTAAATTGATGTGTAGAATCATATTGTCTCATTGAAAATTGATTCTGAGCAATATAAATGAGTGTAGTGAAATCCCGAAAATTGCGCATTTAGTGTATTTTCATGCATATCAAGATTAATGCTGATTCTTATGTCAATTGATGTGTAGAATCATATGGTCTCATTTAAAATTGATTCTGAGCAAAATAAATGTGTGTAGTGAAAGCTCGAAAATTGCGCATTTAGTGTATTTTCATGCATATCAAGATTAATGCTGATTCTTATGTAAATTGATGTGTAGAATCATATGGTCTAATTTTAAATTGATTCTCAGCTATATAAATGAGTGTAGTGAAAGCTCGAAAATTGCGCATTAATGTATTTTCATGCATATCAGGATTAATGCTGATTTTATGTCAATTTATGTGTAGAATCATATGGTCTCATTTAAAATTGATTCAGAGCAATATAAATGAGTGTAGTGAAATCCCGAAAATTGCGCATTAATGTATTTTCATGCATATCAAGATTAATGCTGATTCTTATGTAAATTGATGTGTAGAATCATATGGTCTCATTTAAAATTGATTCTGAGCAAAATAAATGAGTGTAGTGAAAGCTCGAAAATTGCGCATTTAGTGTATTTTCATGCATATCAAGATTAATGCTGATTCTTATGTAAATTGATGTGTAGAATCATATGGTCTCATTTAAAATTGATTCTGAGCAATATAAATGAGTGTAGTGAAAGCTCGAAAATTGCCCATTTAGTGTATTTTCATGCATATCTAGATTAATGCAGATTCTTATGTAAATTGATGTGTAGAATCATATGGTCTCATTTAAAATTGATGCAGAGCAATATAAATGAGTGTAGTGAAATCCCAAACATTCCGCATTTAGTGTATTTTCATGCATATCAAGATTTATGCTGATTCTTATGTAAATTGATGTGTAGAATCATATGGTCTCATATAAATTGATTCTGAGCAATATAAATGAGTGTAGAAAAATCCCGAAAATTGCGCATTTAGTGTATTTTCATGCATATCAAGATTAATGCTGATTCTTATGTAAATTGATGTGTAGAATCATATGGTCTCATTTAAAATTGATTCTGAGCAAAATAAATGAGTGTAGTGAAAGCTCGAAAATTGCGCATTTAGTGTATATTCATGCATATCAAGATTAATGCTGATTCTTATGTAAGTTGACGTGTAGAATCATATGGTCTCATTTAAAATTGATTCAGATCAATATAAATGAGTGTAGTGAAATCCCGAATATTGCGCATTAATGTATTTTCATGCATATCAAGATTAATGCTGATTCTTATGTAAATTGATGTGTAGAATCATATGGTCTCATTTAAAATTGATTCAGAGCAATATAAATGAGTGTAGTGAAATCCCGAAAATTGCGCATTTAGTGTATTTTCATGCATATCAAGATTAATGCTGATTCTTATGTAAATTGATGTGTAGGTGTGTAGAATCATATGGTCTCATTTAAAATTGATTCTGTGCAATATAAATGAGTGTACTGAAAGCCCGAAAATTGCGCATTTAGTGTATTTTCATGCATATCAAGATTAATGCTGATTCTTATGTAAATTGATGTGTAGAATCATATGGTCTCATTTAAAATTGATTCAGAGCAATATAAATGAGTGTAGTGAAATCCGAAAATTGCGCATTTAGTGTATTTTCATGCATATCAAGATTAATGCTGATTCTTGGTAAAATTGGATGTGTAGAATCATGGTCTCAGCTAAAAATTGATTTATAATATAAATGAGTGTAGTGAAACTTCGAAAAATTGCGCATTTAGTGTATTTTCATGCATATCAAGATTAATGCTGATTCTTATGTAAATTGATGTGTAGAATCATATGGTCTCATTTAAAAATTGATTCAGAGCAATATAAATGAGTGTAGTGAAATCCCGAAAATTGCGCATTTAGTGTATTTTCATGCATATCAAGATTAATGCTGATTCTGTGTAAATTGATGTGTAGAATCAAGGTGGTCTCATTTAAAATTGATTCTGAGCAATATAAATGAGTGTAGTGAAATCCTGAAAATTGCGCATTTAGTGTATTTTCATGCATATCAAGATTAATGCTGATTCTTATGTAAATTGATGTAGAATCATATGGTCTCATTTAAAATTGATTCAGATCAATATAAATGAGTGTAGTGAAATCCCGAAAATTGCGCATTTAGTGTATTTTCATGCATATCAAGATTAATGCTGATTCTTATGTAAATTGATGTGTAGAATCATATGGTCTCATTTAAAATTGATTCAGAGCAATATAAATGAGTGTAGTGAAATACCGAAAATTACGCATTTGGTGTATTTTCATGCATATCAAGATTAATGTTGATTCTTTTGTAAATTGATGTGTAGAATCATATGGTCTCATTTAAAAATTGATTCAGAGCAATATAAATGAGTGTAGTGAAATCCCGAAAATTGCGCATTTAGTGTATTTTCATGCATATCAAGATTAATGCTGATTCTTATGTAAATTGATGTGTAGAATCATATGGTCTCATTTAAAAATTGATTCAGAGCAATATAAATGAGTGTAGTGAAACTCGAAAATTGCGCATTTAGTGTATTTTCATGCATATCAAGATTAATGCTGATTCTTATGTAAATTGATGTGTAGAATCATATGGTCTCATTAAAATTGATTCAGAGTAATAGAAATGAGTGTAGTGAAATCCCGAAAATTGCGCATTTGGTGTATTTTCATGCATATCAAGATTAATGCTAATTCTTATGTAAATTGTTATGTAGAATCATAAGGGTCGCATTTAAAATTGATTCTGAGCAATATAAATGAGTGTAGTGAAATCCCGAAAATTGCGCATTTAGTGTATTTTCATGCATATCAAGATTAATGCTGATTCTTATGTAAATTGATGTGTAGAATCATATGGTCTCATTTAAAATTGATTCAGATCAATATAAATGAGTGTAGCAACCTGAAAATTGCGCATTTAGAGTATTTTCATGCATATCAAGATTAATGCTGATTCTTATGTAAATTGATGTGTAGAATCATATGGTCTCATTTAAAATTGATTCAGAGCAATATAAATGAGTGTAGTGAAATACCGAAAATTACGCATTTGGTGTATTTTCATGCATATCAAGATTAATGTTGATTCTTTTGTAAATTGATGTGTAGAATCATATGGTCTCATTTAAAATTGATTCAGAGCAATATAAATGAGTGTAGTGAAATCCCGAAAATTGCGCATTTAGTGTATTTTCATGCATATCAAGATTAATGCTGATTCTTATGTAAATTGATGTGTAGAATCATATGGTCTCATTTAAAATTGATTCAGAGCAATATAATGAGTGTAGTGAAATCCTGAAAATTGCGCATTTAGTGTATTTTCATGCATATCAAGATTAATGCTGATTCTTATGTAAATTGATGTGTAGAATCATATGGTCTCATTAAAATTGGATTCAGAGTAATAGAAATGAGTGTAGTGAAATCCCGAAAATTGCGCATTTGGTGTATTTTCATGCATATCAAGATTAATGCTAATTTATGTAAATTGTTATGTAGAATCATATGGTCGCATTTAAAATTGATTCTGAGCAATATAAATGAGTGTAGTGAAATCCTGAAAAATTGTGCATTTAGTGTATTTTCATGCATATCAAGATTAATGCTGATTCTTATGTAAATTGTTGTGTAGAATCATATGGTCTCATTTAAAATTGATTCAGAGCAATATAAATGAGTGTAGTGAAACTCGAAAATTGCGCATTTAGTGTATATTCAAGTATATCAAGATTAATGCTGATTCTTATGTAAATTGATGTGTAGAATCATATGGTCTCATTTAAAATTGATTCAGAGCAATATAAATGAGTGTAGTGAAACTCGAAAAATTGCGCATTTAGTGTATTTTCATGCATATCAAGATTAATGCTGGATTCTTATGTAAATTGAGGTGTAGAATCATATGGTCTCATTTAAAATTGATTCTGAGCAATATAAATGAGGTAGTGAACTCCCGAAAAGTGCGCATTTAGTGTATTTTCATGCATATCAAGATTAATGCTGATTCTTACGTAAATTGATGTGTAGAATCATATGGTCTCATTTAAAATTGATTCAGATCAATATAAATGAGAGTAGTGAAATCCCGAATATTGCGCATTTAGTGTATTTTCATGCATATCAAGATTAATGCTGATTCTTATGTAAATTGATGTGTAGAATCATATGGTCTCATTTAAAATTAATTCAGAGCAATATAAATGAGTGTAGTGAAATCCGGAAAATTACGCATTTGGAGTATTTTCATGCATATCAAGGTTAATGTTGATTCTTTTGTAAATTGATGTGTAGAATCATATGGTCTCATTTAAAATTGATTCAGAGCAATATAAATGAGTGTAGTGAAATCCCGAAAATTGCGCATTTAGTGTATTTTCATGCATATCAAGATTAATGCTGATTCTTATGTAAATTGATGTGTAGAATCATATTGTCTCATTGAAAATTGATTCTGAGCAATATAAATGAGTGTAGTGAAATCCCGAAAATTGCGCATTTAGTGTATTTTCATGCATATCAAGATTAATGCTGATTCTTATGTAAATTTATGTGTAGAATAATATGGTCTCATTTAAAATTGATTCTGAGGAAAATAAATGAGTGTAGTGAAATCCCGAAAATTGCGCATTTAGTGTATTTTCATGCATATCAAGATTAATGCTGATTCTTATGTAAATTAATTTGTAGAATCATATGGTCTCATTTAAATTGATTCAGAGCAATATAAATGAGTGTACTGAAAGACCGAAAATTGCGCATTTAGTGTATTTTCATGCATATCAAGATTAATGCAGATTCTTATGTAAATTGATGTGTAGAATCATATGGTCTCATTTAAAATTGATTCAGATCAATATAAATGAGTGTAGTGAAATCCCAAAAATTGCGCATTTAGTGTATTTTCATGCATATCCAGATTAATGCTGATTCTTATGTCGGTTTATGTGTAGAATCATATGGTCTCATTTAAAATTGATTCAGAGCAATATAAATGAGTGTAGTGAAATCCCGAAAATTACGCATTTGGTGTATTTTCATGCATATCAATATTAATGTTGATTCTTATGTAAATTGATGTGTAGGATCATATGGTCTCATTTAAAATTGATTCAGAGCAAAATAAATGAGTGTAGCGAAAGCTCGAACATTGCGTATTTAGTGTATTTTCATGCATATCAAGATTAATGCTGATTCTTATGTAAATTGATGTGTAGAATCATATGGTCTCATTTAAAATTTATTCTGAGCAATATAAATGAGTGTACTGAAATCCCGAAAATTGCGCATTTAGTGGATTTTCATGCATATCAAGATTAATGCTGATTCTTATGTCAATTTATGTGTAGAATCATATGGTCTCATTTAAAATTGATTCTGTGCAATATAAATGAGTGTACTGAAAGCCCGAAAATTGCGCATTTAGTGTATTTTCATGCATATCAAGATTAATGCTGATTCTTATGTAAATTGATGTGTAGAATCATATGGTCTCATTTAAAATTGATTCATGCCAATATAAATGAGTGTAGTGAAATCCCGAAAAATTGCGCATTTAGTGTATTTTCATGCATATCAAGATTAATGCTGATTCTTATGTAAATTGATGTGTAGAATCATATGCTCTCATTTAAATTGATTCTGAGCAATATAAATGAGTGTAGTGAAATCCGGAAATTATGCATTTAGTGTATTTTCATGCATATCAAGATTAATGCTGATTCTTATGTAAATTGATGTGTAGAATCATATGGTCTCATTTAAAATTGATTCTGAGCAATATAAATGAGTGTAGTGAAATCCCGAAAATTGCGCATTTAGTGTATTTTCATGCATATCAAGATTAATGCTGATTCTTATGTAAATTGATGTGTAGAATCATATGGTCTCATTTAAAATTGATTCAGATCAATATAAATGAGTGTAGTGAAACTCGAAAATTGCGCATTTAGTGTATTTTCATGCATATCAAGATTACTGCCGATTCTTATGTAAATTGATGTAAATCATATGGTCTCATTTAAAATTGATTCAGAGCAATATAAATGAGTGTAGTGAAATCCCGAAAATTACGCATTTGGTGTATTTTCATGCATATCAAGATTAATGTTGATTCTTTTGTAAATTGATGTGTAGAATCATATGGTCTCATTTAAAATTGATTCAGAGCAATATAAATGAGTGTAGTGAACCTGAAAAATTGCGCATTTAGTGTATTTTCATGCATATCAAGATTAATGCTGATTCTTATGTAAATTGATGTGTAGAATCATATGGTCTCATTTAAAATTGATTCAGAGCAATATAAATGAGTGTAGTGAACCCGGAAAATTGCGCATTTAGTGTATTTTCATGCATATCAAGATTAATGCTGATTCTTATGTAAATTGATGTGTAGAATCATATGGTCTCATTAAAATTGATTCAGTAGCAATAGAAATGAGTGTAGTGAAATCCCGAAGCCGCGCATTTGGTGTATTTTCATGCATATCAAGATTAATGCTGATTCTTATGTAAATTGATATGTAGAATCATATGGTCGCATTTAAAATTGATTCTTGAGCAATATAAATGAGTGTAGTGAAACTCGAAAATTGCGCATTTAGTGTATTTTCATGCATTCAAGATTAATGCTGATTCTTATGTAAATTGTTGTAGAATCATATGGTCTCATTTAAAATTGATTCAGAGCAATATAAATGAGTGTAGTGAAATCCCGAAAATTGCGCATTTAGTGTATATTCATGCATATCAAGATTAATGCTGATTCTTATGTAAATTGATGTGTAGAATCATATGGTCTCATTTAAAATTGATTCAGAGTTAAATATAAATGAGTGTAGAACTCGAAAATTGCGCATTTAGTGTATTTTCATGCATATCAAGATTAATGCTGATTCTTATGTAAATTGAGGTGTAGAATCATATGGTCTCATTTAAAATTGATTCTGAGCAATATAAATGAGTGTAGTGAAACTCGAAAATTGCGCATTTAGTGTATTTTCATGCATATCAAGATTAATGCTGATTCTTATGTAAATTGATGTGTAGAATCATATGGTCTCATTTAAAATTGATTCAGATCAATATAAACTATAGTGAAACTCGAATATTGCGCATTTACTGTATTTTCATGTATATCAAGATTAATGCTGATTCTTATGTAAATTGATGTGTAGAATCATATGGTCTCATTTAAAATTGATTCAGAGCAATATAAATGAGTGTAGTGAAATCCGAAAATTACGCATTTGGTGTATTTTCATGCATATCAAGGTTAATGTTGATTCTTTTGTAAATTGATGTGTAGAATCATATGGTCTCATTTAAAATTGATTCAGAGCAATATAAATGAGTGTAGTGAAACTCGGAAAATTGCGCATTTAGTGTATTTTCATGCATATCAAGATTAATGCTGATTCTTATGTAAATTGATGTGTAGAATCATATGGTCTCATTGAAAATTGATTCTGAGCAATATAAATGAGTGTACTGAAAGCCCGGAAATTGCGCATTTAGTGTATTTTCATGCATATCAAGATTAATGCTGATTCTTATGTCAATTTATGTGTAGAATCATATGGTCTCATTTAAAATTGATTCTGAGCAAAATAAATGAGGTAGTGAAATCCCGAAAATTGCGCATTTAGTGTATTTTCATGCATATCAAGATTAATGCTGATTTCAGTGTAAATTGATTTGTAGAATCATATGGTTCATTTAAATTGATTCAGAGCAATATAAATGAGTGTACTGAAAGACTGAAAATTGCGCATTTAGTGTATTTTCATGCATATCAAGATTAATGCTGATTCTTATGTAAATTGAGGTGTAGAATCATATGGTCTCATTTAAAATTGATTCTGAGCAATATAAATGAGTGTAGTGAAATCCCGAAAATTGCGCATTTAGTGTATTTTCATGCATATCAAGATTAATGCTCATTCTTATGTAAATTGATGTGTAGAATCATATGGTCTCATTTAAAATTGATTCAGATCAATATAAATGAGAGTAGTGAAATCCCGAATATTGCGCATTTACTGTATTTTCATGCATATCAAGATTAATGCTGATTCTTATGTAAATTGATGTGTAGAATCATATGGTCTCATTTAAAATTGATTCAGAGCAATATAAATGAGTGTAGTGAAATCCGGAAAATTACGCATTTGGTGTATTTTCATGCATATCAAGGTTAATGTTGATTCTTTTGTAAATTGATGTGTAGAATCATATGGTCTCATTTAAAATTGATTCAGAGCAATATAAATGAGTGTAGTGAAATCCCGAAAATTGCGCATTTAGTGTATTTTCATGCATATCAAGATTAATGCTGATTCTTATGTAAATTGATGTGTAGAATCATATGGTCTCATTGAAAATTGATTCTGAGCAATATAAATGAGTGTACTGAAAGCCCGGAAATTGCGCATTTAGTGTATTTTCATGCATATCAAGATTAATGCTGATTCTTATGTCAATTTATGTGTAGAATCATATGGTCTCATTTAAAATTGATTCTGAGCAAAATAAATGAGTGTAGTGAAATCCCGAAAATTGCGCATTTAGTGTATTTTCATGCATATCAAGATTAATGCTGATTCTTATGTAAATTGATTTGTAGAATCATATGGTCTCATTTAAATTGATTCAGAGCAATATAAATGAGTGTACTGAAAGACCGAAAATTGCGCATTTAGTGTATTTTCATGCATATCAAGATTAATGCTGATTCTTATGTAAATTGATGTGTAGAATCATATGGTCTCATTTAAAATTGATTCAGATCAATATAAATGAGTGTAGTGAAATCCCGAAAATTGCGCATTTAGTGTATTTTCATGCATATCAAGATTAATGCTGATTCTTATGTCGGTTTATGTGTAGAATCATATGGTCTCATTTAAAATTGATTCAGAGCAATATAAATGAGTGTAGTGAAATCCCGAAAATTACGCATTTGGTGTATTTTCATGCATATCAATATTAATGTTGATTCTTATGTAAATTGATGTGTAGGATCATATGGTCTCATTTAAAATTGATTCAGAGCAAAATAAATGAGTGTAGTGAAAGCTCGAATATTGCGTATTTAGTGTATTTTCATTCATATCAAGATTAATGCTGATTCTTATGTAAATTGATGTGTAGAATCATATGGTCTCATTTAAAATTTATTCTGAGCAATATAAATGAGTGTACTGAAATCCCGAAAATTGCGCATTTAGTGTATTTTCATGCATATCAAGATTAATGCTGATTCTTATGTAAATTGATGTGTAGAATCATATGGTCTCATTTAAAATTGATTCTGAGCAATATAAATGAGTGTACTGAAAGCCCGGAAATTGCGCATTTAGTGGATTTTCATCCATATCAAGATTAATGCTGATTCTTATGTCAATTTATGTGTAGAATCATATGGTCTCATTTAAAATTGATTCTGAGCAAAATAAATGAGTGTAGTGAAATCCCGAAAATTGCGCATTTAGTGTATTTTCATGCATATCAAGATTAATGCTGATTCTTATGTAAATTGATTTGTAGAATCATATGGTCTCTTTTAAATTGATTCAGAGCAATATAAATGAGTGTACTGAAAGACCGAAAATTGCGCATTTAGTGTATTTTCATGCATATCAAGATTAATGCTGATTCTTATGTCAATTTATGTGTAGAATCATATGGTCTCATTTAAAATTGATTCTGAGCACAATAAATTAGTGTAGTTGAATCCCGAAAATTGCGCATTTAGTGTATTTTCATGCATATCAAGTTTAATGCTGATTCTTATGTAAATTGATGAGTAGAATCATATGGTCTCATTTAAAATTGATTCTGAGCAAAATAAATGAGTGTAGTGAAAGCTCGAAAATTGCGCATTTAGTGTATTTTCATGCATATCAAGATTAATGCTGATTCTTATGTAAATTGATGCGTAGAATCATATGGTCTCATTTAAAATTGATTCTGAGCAAAATAAATGCGTGTAGTGAAAGCCCGTAAATTGCGCATTTGATGTATTTTCATGCATATCAAGATTAATGCTGATTCTTATGTAAATTGATGTGTAGAATCATATGGTCTCTTTTAAAATTGATTCTGAGCAAAATAAATGAGTGTAGTGAAAGCTCGAAAATTGCGCATTTAGTGTATTTTCATGCATATCAAGATTAATGCTGATTCTTATGTAAATTGAGGTGTAGAATCATATGGTCTAATTTTAAATTGATTCTCAGCTATATAAATGAGTGTAGTGAAAGCTCGAAAATTGCGCATTAATGTATTTTCATGCATATCAAGATTAATGCTGATTTTTATGTCAATTTATGTGTAGAATCATATGGTCTCATTTAAAATTGATTCAGAGCAATATAAATGAGTGTAGTGAAATCCCGAAAATTGCGCATTAATGTATTTTCATGCATATCAAGATTAATGCTGATTCTTATGTAAATTGATGTGTAGAATCATATGGTCTCATTTAAAATTGATTCAGAGCAATATAAATGAGTGTAGTGAAAGCTCGAAAATTGCGCATTTAGTGTATTTTCATGCATATCAAGATTAATGCTGATTCTTATGTAAATTGAGGTGTAGAATCATATGGTCTAATTTTAAATTGATTCTGAGCTATATAAATGAGTGTAGTGAAAGCTCGAAAATTGCGCATTAATGTATTTTCATGCATATCAAGATTAATGCTGATTTTTATGTCAATTTATGTGTAGAATCATATGGTCTCATTTGAAAATTGATTCAGAGCAATATAAATGAGTGTAGTGAAATCCCGAAAATTGCGCATTAATGTATTTTCATGCATATCAAGATTAATGCTGATTCTTATGTAAATTGATGTGTAGAATCATATGGTCTCATTTAAAATTGATTCTGAGCAAAATAAATGAGTGTAGTGAAAGCTCGAAAATTGCGCATTTAGTGTATTTTCATGCATATCAAGATTAATACTGATTCTTATGTAAATTGATGTGTAGAATCATATGGTCTCATTTAAAATTGTTTCTGAGCAAAATAAATGAGTGTAGTGAAAGCTCGAAAATTGCGCATTTAGTGTATTTTCATGCATATCAAGATTAATGCTGATTCTTATGTCGGTTTATGTGTAGAATCATATGGTCTCATTTAAAATTGATTCAGAGCAATATAAATGAGTGTAGTGAAATCCCGAAAATTGCGCATTTAGTGTATTTTCATGCATATCAAGATTAATGCTGATTCTTATGTAAATTGATGTGTAGAATCATATGGTCTCATTTAAAATTGATTCTGAGCAATATAAATGAGTGTAGTGAAAGCTCGAATAAAATTGCGCGTTTAGTGTATTTTCATGCATATCAAGATTAATGCAGATTCTTATGTAAATTGATGTGTAGAATCATATGGTCTCATTTAAAATTGATTCTGAGCAATATAAATGAGTGTAGTGAAAGCTCGAAAATTGCCCATTTAGTGTATTTTGATGCATATCTAGATTAATGCTGATTCTTATGTAAATTGATGTGTAGAATCATATGGTCTCATTTAAAATTGATGCAGAGCAATATAAATGAGAGTAGTGAAATCCCAAAAATTGCACATTTAGTGTATTTTCATGCATATCAAGATTTATGCTGATTCTTATGTAAATTGATGTGTAGAATCATATGGTCTCATATAAATTGATTCTGAGCAATATAAATGAGTGTAGAGAAATCCCGAAAATTGCGCATTTAGTGTATCTTCATGCATATCAAGATTAATGCTGATTCTTATGTAAATTGATGTGTAGAATCATATGGTCTCATTTAAAATTGACTCTGAGCAAAATAAATGAGTGTAGTGAAAGCTCGAAAATTGCGCATTTAGTGTATATTCATGCATATCAAGATTAATGCTGATTCTTATGTAAATTGATGAGTAGAATCATATGGTCTCATTTAAAATTGATTCTGAGCAATATAAATGAGTGTAGTGAAATCCCGAAAATTGCGCGTTTAGTGTATTTTCATGCATATCAATATTAATGCTGATTTTTATGTAAATTGATGTGTAGAATAATATGGCCTCATTTTAAATTGCTTCAGAGCAATATAAATGAGTGTAGTGAAATCCCGAAAATTGCGCATTTAGTGTATTTTCATGCCTATCAAGATTAATGCTGATTCTTATGTAAATTGTTGTGTAGAATCATATGGTCTCATTTAAAATTGATTCAGAGCAATATAAATGAGTGTAGTGAAATCCCGAATATTGCGCATTAATGTATTTTCATGCATATCAAGATTAATGCTGATTCTTATGTAAATTGATGTGTAGAATCATATGGTCTCATTTAAAATTGATTCAGAGCAATATAAATGAGTGTAGTGAAATCCCGAAAATTGCGCATTTAGTGTATTTTCATGCATATCAAGATTAATGCTGATTCTTATGTAAATTGATGTGTAGAATCATATGGTCTCATTTAAAATTGATTCAGAGTAATAGAAATGAGTGTAGTGAAATTCCGAAAATTCCGCATTTAGTGTATTTTCATGCATATCAAGATTAATGCTGATTCTTATGTAAATTGTTGTGTAGAATCATATGGTCTCATTTAAAATTGATTCAGAGCAATATAAATGAGTGTAGTGAAATCCCGAAAATTGCGCATTTAGTGTATTTTCATGCATATCAAGATTAATGCTGATTCTTATGTAAATTGATGTGTAGAATCATATGGTCGCATTTAAAATTGATTCTGAGCAATATAAATGAGTGTAGTGAAATCCCGAAAATTGCGCATTTAGTGTATTTTCATGCATATCAAGATTAATGCTGATTCTTATGAAAAGTGTTGTGTAGAATCATATGGTCTCATTTAAAATTGATTCAGAGCAATGTAAATGAGTGAGTAAAGAAAATTCATTTAGTCTCATTAATGAAATTCAGATGGCCCATGTAAATATGAAAATTGAAATCCCGAAAATTGCATTTAGTGTATTTTCATGCATATCAAGATTAATGCTGATTCTTATGTAAATTGATGTGTAGAATCATATGGTCTCATTTAAAATTGATTCTGAGCAATATAAATGAGTGTAGTGAAATCCCGAAAATTGCGCATTTAGTGTATTTTCATGCATATCAAGATTAATGCTGATTCTTATGTAAATTGATGTGTAGAATCATATGGTCTCATTTAAAATTGATTCAGATCAATATAAATGAGTGTAGTGAAATCCCGAAAATTACGCATTTGGTGTATTTTCATGCATATCAAGATTAATGCTGATTCTTTTGTAAATTGATGTGTAGAATCATATGGTCTCATTTAAAATTGATTCAGAGCAATATAAATGAATGTAGTGAAATCCCGAAAATTGCGCATTTAGTGTATTTTCATGCATATCAAGATTAATACTGATTCTTATGTAAATTGATGTGTAGAATCATATGGTCTCATTTAAAATTGATTCTGAGCAATATAAATGAGTGTAGTGAAATCCCGAAATTTGCGCATTTAGTGTATTTTCATGCATGTCAAGATTAATGCTGATTCTTATGTAAATTGATGTGTAGAATCATATGGTCTCATTTAAAATTGATTCTGAGCAAAATAAATGAGTGTAGTGAAAGCTCGAAAATTGCGCATTTAGTGTATTTTCATGCATATCAAGATTAATGCAGATTCTTATGTAAATTGATGAGTAGAATAATATGGTCTCATTTACAATTGATTCAGAGCAATATAAATGAGTGTAGTGAAATCCCGAAAATTGCGCATTTAGTGTATATTCATGCATATCAAGAGTAATGCTGATTCTTATGTAAATTGATGTGTAGAATCATATGGTCTCATTTAAAATTGATTCTGAGCAATATAAATGAGTGTAGTGAAAGCTCGAAAATTGCGCATTTAGTGTATTTTCATGCATATCAAGATTAATGCTGATTCTTACGTAAATTGATGTGTAGAATAATATGGTCTCATTTAAAATTGATTCAAAGCAATATAAATGAGTGTAGTGAAATCCCGAAAATTGCGCATTTAGTGTATTTTCATGCATATCAAGATAAATGCTGATTCTTATGTAAATTGATGTGTAGAATCATATGGTCTCATTTAAAATTGATTCAGAGTAATATAAATGAGTGTAGTGAAATCCCGAAAATTGCGCATTTAGTGTATTTTCATGCATATCAAGATCAATGCTGATTCTTATGTAAATTGATGTGTAGAATCATATGGTCTCATTTAAAATTGATCCTGAGCAAAATAAATGAGTGTAGTGAAAGCTCGAAAATTGCGCATTTAGTGTATTTTCATGCATATCAAGATTAATGCTGATTCTTATGTAATTTGATGAGCAGAATCATATGGTCTCATTTAAAATTGATTCAGAGCAATATAAATGAGTGTAGTGAAATCCCGAAAATTGCGCATTTAGTGTATTTTCATGCATATCAAGATTAATGCTGATTCTTATGTAAATTGATGAGTAGAATCATATGGTCTCATTTAAAATTGATTCTGAGCAATATAAATGAGTGTAGTGAAATCCCGAAAATTGCGCATTTAGTGTATTTTCATGCATATCAAGATTAATGCTGATTTTTATGTAAATTGATGTGTAGAATAATATGGTCTCATTTTAAATTGATTCAGAGCAATATAAATGAGTGTAGTGAAATCCCGAAAATTGCGCATTTAGTGTATTTTCATGCATATCAAGATTAATGCTGATTATTATGTAAATTGATGTGTAGAATCATATGGTCTCATTTTAAATTGATTCAGAGCAATATAAATGAGTGTAGTGAAATCCCGAAAATTGCGCATTAATGTATTTTCATGCATATCAAGATTAATGCTGATTCTTATGTAAATTGATGTGTAGAATCATATGGTCTCATTTAAAATTGATTCAGAGCAATATAAATGAGTGTAGTGAAATCCCGAAAATTGCGCATTTAGTGTATTTTCATGCATATCAAGATTAATGCTGATTCTTATGTAAATTGATGTGTAGAATCATATGGTCTCATTTAAAATTGATTCAGAGCAATATAAATGAGTGTAGTGAAATCCCGAAAATTGCGCATTTAGTGTATTTTCATGCATATCAAGATTAATGCTGATTCTTATGTAAATTGATGTGTAGAATCATATGGTCTCATTTAAAATTGATTCTAAAGCAAATTAAATGAGTGTAGTGAAAGCTCGAAAATTGCGCATTTAGTGTATTTTCATGCATATCAAGATTAATGCTGATTCTTATGTAAATTGATGAGTAGAATCATATGGTCTCATTTAAAATTGATTCTGAGCAATATAAATGAGTAGTGAAATCCCGAAATTGCGCATTTAGTGTATTTTCATGCATATCAAGATTAATGCTGATTTTTATGTAAATTGATGTGTAGAATAATATGGTCTCATTTTAAATTGATTCCATAATATAAATGAGTGTAGTGAAATCCCGAAATTGCGTATTTAGTGTATTTTCATGCATATCAAGATTAATGCTGATTCTTATGTAAATTGATGTGTAGAATCATATGGTCTCATTTTAAATTGATTCAGAGCAATATAAATGAGTGAAAAGAAATCCCGAAAATTGGCATTTAGTGTATTTTCATGCATATCAAGATTAATGCTGATTCTTATGTAAATTGATGTGTAGAATCATATGGTCTCATTTAAAATTGATTCAGATCAATATAAATGAGTGTAGTGAAATCCCGAAAATTGCGCATTTAGTGTATTTTCATGCATATCAAGATTAATGCTGATTCTTATGTAAATTGATGTAGAATCATATGGTCTCATTTAAAATTGATTCAGAGCAATATAAATGAGTGTAGTGAAATCCCGAAAATTACGCATTTGGTGTATTTTCATGCATATCAAGATTAATGCTGATTCTTTTGTAAATTGATCTGTAGAATCATATGGTCTCATTTAAAATTGATTCAGAGCAATATAAATGAATGTAGTGAAACTCGAAAATTGCGCATTTAGTGTATTTTCATGCATATCAAGATTAATACTGATTCTTATGTAAATTGATGTATAGAATCATATGGTCTCATTTAAAATTGATTCTGAGCAAAATAAATGAGTGTAGTGAAAGCTCGAAAATTGCGCATTTAGTGTATTTTCATGCATATCAAGATTAATGCAGATTCTTATGTAAATTGATGAGTAGAATTATATGGTCTCATTTACAATTGATTCAGAGCAATATAAATGAGTGTAGTGGAACTGAAAAATTGCGCATTTAGTGTTTTTTCATGCATATCAAGAGTAATGCTGATTCTTATGTAAATTGATGTGTAGAATCATATGGTCTCATTTAAAATTGATTCAGAGTAATATAAATGAGTGTAGTGAAATCCTGAAAATTGCGCATTTAGTGTATTTTCATGCATATCAAGATCAATGCTGATTCTGAAAAATTGGATGTGTAGAATCATATGGTCTCATTTAAAATTGATTCTGAGCAAAATAAATGAGTGTAGTGAAAGCCTTGAAAATTGCGCATTTAGTGTATTTTCATGCATATCAAGATTAATGCTGATTCTTATGTAATTTGATGAGAATCATATGGTTTCATTTGAAATTGATTCTGAGCAATATAAATGAGTGTAGTGAAATCCCGAAAATTGCGCATTTAGTGTATTTTCATGCATATCAAGATTAATGCTGATTCTTATGTAAATTGATGTGTAGAATCATATGTTCTCATTTAAAATTGATTCAGAGCAATATAAATGAGTGTAGTGAAATCCCGAAAATTGCGGATTTAGTGTATTTTCATGCATATCAAGATTAATGCTGATTCTTATGTAAATTGATGTGTAGAATCATATGGTCTCATTTAAAATTGATTCAGAGCAATATAAATGAGTGTAGTGAATTCCCGAAAATTGCGCATTTAGTGGTTTTTTCATGCATATCAAGATTAATGCTGATTCTTATGTAAATTGATGTGTAGAATCATATGGTCTCATTTAAAATTGATTCAGAGCAATAAATGAGTGTAGTGAAATCCCGAAAATTGCGCATTTAGTGTATTTTCATGCATATCAAGATTAATGCTGATTCTTATGTAAATTGATGTGTAGAATCATATGGTCTCATTTAAAATTGATTCTGAGCAAAATAAATGAGTGTAGTGAAAGCTCGAAAATTGCGCATTTAGTGTATTTTCATGCATATCAATATTAATGCTGATTCTTATGTAAATTGATGAGTAGAATCATATGGTCTCATTTAAAATTGATTCTGAGCAATATAAATGAGTGTAGTGAAATCCCGAAAATTGCGCACTTAGTGTATTTTCATGCATATCAAGATTAATGCTGATTTTTATGTAAATTGATGTGTAGAATAATATGGTCTCATTTTAAATTGATTCAGAGCAATATAAATGAGTGTAGTGAAATCCCGAAAATTGCGCATTTAGTGTATTTTCATGCATATCAAGATTAATGCTGATTCTTATGTAAATTGATGTGTAGAATCATATGGTCTCATTTTAAATTGATTCAGAGCAATATAAATGAGTGTAGTGAAATCCCGAAAATTGCGCATTTAGTGTATTTTCGTGCATATCAAGATTAATGCTGATTCTTATGTAAATTGATGTGTAGAATCATATGGTCTCATTTAAAATTGATTCAGAGCAATATAAATGAGTGTAGTGAAATCCCGAAAATTGCGCATTTAGTGTATTTTCATGCATATCAAGATTAATGCTGATTCTTATGTAAATTGATGTGTAGAATCATATGGTCTCATTTAAAATTGATTCAGAGCAATTGAAATGAGTGTAGTGAAATCCCAAAAATTGCGCATTTAGTGTATTTTCATGCATATCAAGATTAATGCTGTTTCTTATGTAAATTGTTGTGTAGAATCATATGGTCTCATTTAAAATTGATTCAGAGCAATATAAATGAGTGTAGTGAAATCCCGAAAATTACGCATTTAATGTATTTTCATGCATATCAAGATTAATGCTGATTCTTATGTAAATTGATGTGTAGAATCAGATGGTCTCATTTAAAATTGATTCAGAGCAATATAAATGAGTGTAGTGAAATCCCGAAAATTGCGCATTTAGTGTATTTTCATGCATATCAAGATTAATGCTGATTCTTATGTAAATTGATGTGTAGAATCATATGGTCTCATTTAAAATTGATTCAGAGCAATATAAATGAGTGTAGTGAAATCCCGAAAATTGCGCATTTAGTGTATTTTCATGCGTATCAATTTTAATGCTGATTCTTATGTAAATTGATGGGTAGAATCATATGGTCGCATTTAAAATTATTCTGAGCAATATAAATGAGTGTAGTGAAATCCCGAAAATTGCGCATTTAGTGTATTTTCATGCATATCAAGATTAATGCTGATTTTTATGTAAATTGATGTGTAGCAATAATATGGTCTCATTTTAAATTGATTCAGAGCAATATAAATGAGTGTAGTGTAATCCCGAAAATTGCGCATTTAGTGTATTTTCATGCATATCAAGATTAATGCTGATTCTTATGTAAATTGATGTGTAGAATCATATGGTCTCATTTTAAATTGATACAGAGCAATATAAATGAGTGTAGTGAAATCCCGAAAATTGCGCATTTAGTGTATTTTCGTGCATATCAAGATTAATGCTGATTCTTATGTAAATTGATGTGTAGAATCATATGGTCTCATTTAAAATTGATTCAGAGCAATATAAATGAGTGTAGTGAAATCCCGAAAATTGCGCATTTAGTGTATTTTCATGCATATCAAGATTAATGCTGATTCTTATGTAAATTGATGTGTAGAATCATATGGTCTCATTTAAAATTGATTCAGAGCAATTGAAATGAGTGTAGTGAAATCCCGAAAATTGCGCATTTAGTGTATTTTCATGCATATCAAGATTAATGCTGTTTCTTATGTGAATTGTTGTGTAGAATCATATGGTCTCATTTAAAATTGATTCAGAGCAATATAAATGAGTGTAGTGAAATCCCGAAAATTACGCATTTAATGTATTTACATGCATATCAAGATTAATGCTGATTCTTATGTAAATTGATGTGTAGAATCATATGGTCTCATTTAAAATTGATTCAGAGCAATATAAATGAGTGTAGTGAAATCCCGAAAATTGCGCATTTAGTGTATTTTCATGCGTATCAATTTTAATGCTGATTCTTATGTAAATTGATGGGTAGAATCATATGGTCGCATTTAAAATTATTCTGAGCAATATAAATGAGTGTAGTGAAATCCCGAAAATTGCGCATTTAGTGTATTTTCATGCATATCAAGATTAATGCTGATTCTTATGTAAATTGTTGTGTAGAATCATATGGTCTCATTTAAAATTGATTTAGAGCAATATAAATGAGTGTAGTGAAATCCCGAAAATTGCGTATTTAGTGTATTTTCATGCATATCAAGATTAATGCTGATTCTTATGTAAATTGATGTGTAGAATCATATGGTCTCATTTAAAATAGATTCAGAGCAATATAAATGAGTGTAGTGTAATCCCGAAAATTGCGCATTTAGTGTATTTTCATGCATATCAAGATTAATGCTGATTCTTATGTAAATTGATGTGTAGAATCATATGGTCTCATTTAAAATTGATTCTGAGCAATATAAATGAGTGTAGTGAAATCCCGAAAATTGCGCATTTAGTGTATTTTCATGCATATCAAGATTAATGCTGATTCTTATGTAAATTGATGTGTAGAATCATATGGTCTCATTTAAAATTGATTCAGAGCAATATAAATGAGTGTAGTGAAATCCCGAAAATTGCGCATTAATGTATTTTCATGCATATAAAGATTAATGCTGATTCTTATGTAAATTGATGTGTAGAATCATATGGTCACATTTAAAATTGATTCAGAGCAATATAAATGAGTGTAGTGAAATCCCGATAATTGCGCATTTAGTGTATTTTCATGCATATAAAAATTAATGCTGATTCTTATGTAAATTGATGTGTAGAATCATATGGTCTCATTTAAAATTGATTCTGAGCAATATATATGAGTGTAGTGAAATCCCGAAAATTGCGCATTTAGTGTATTTTCATGCATATCAAGATTAATGCTGATTCTTATGTAAATTGATGTGTAGAATGATATGGTCTCATTTAAAATTGATTCAGAGCAATATAAATGAGTGTAGTGAAATCCCGAATATTGCGCATTTAGTGTATTTTCATGCATATCAAGATTAATGCTGATTCTTATGTAAATTGATGTGAATAATCATATGGTCTCATTTAAAATTGATTCTGAGCAATATAAATGAGTGTAGTGAAATCCCGAAAATTGCGCATTTAGTGTATTTTCATGCATATCAAGATTAATGCTGATTCTTATGTAAATTGATGTGTAGAATCGTATGGTCTCATTTAAAATTGATACTGAGCAATATAAATGAGTGTAGTGAAATCCCGAAAATTGCGCATTTAGTGTATTTTCATGCATATCAAGATTAATGCTGATTCTTATGTAAATTGATGTGTAGAATCATATGGTCTCATTTAAAATTGATTCAGAGCAATATAAATGAGTGTAGTGAAATCCCGAAAATTGCGCATTTAGTGTATTTTCATGCATATCAAGATTAATGCTGATTCTTATGTAAATTGATGTGTAGAATCATATGGTCGCATTTAAAATTGATTCTGAGCAATATAAATGAGTGTAGTGAAATCCCGAAAATTGCGCATTTCGTGTATTTTCATGCATATCAAGATTAATGCTGATTCTTATGAAAATTGATGTGTAGAATCATATGGTCTCATTTAAAATTGATTCAGAGCAATATAAATGAGTGTAGCGAAATCCCGAAAATTGCGCATTTAGTGTATTTTCATGCATATCAAGATTAATGCTGATTCTTATGTAAATTGATGTGTAGAATCATATGGTCTCATTTAAAATTGATTCAGAGCAATAGAAATGAGTGTAGTAAAATCCCGAAAATTGCGCATTTAGTGTATTTTCATGCATATCAAGATTAATGCTGATTCTTATGTAAATTGATGTGTAGAATCATATGGTCTCATTTAAAATTGATTCAGAGCAATATAAATGAGTGTAGTGAAAACCCGAAAATTGCGCATTTAGTGTATTTTCATGCATATCAAGATTAATGCTGATTCTTATGTAAATTGATGTGAATAATCATATGGTCTCATTTAACATTGATTCTGAGCAATATAAATGCGTGTAGTGAAAGCCCGAAAATTGCGCATTTAGTGTATTTTCATGCATATCAAGATTAATGCTGATTCTTATGTAAATTGATGTGTAGAATCATATGGTCTCATTTAAAATTGATTCAGAGCAATATAAATGAGTGTAGCGAAATCCCGAAAATTGCGCATTTAGTGTATTTTCATGCATATCAAGATTAATGCTGATTCTTATGTAAATTGATGTGTAGAATCATATGGTCTCATTTAAAATTGATTCAGAGCAATAGAAATGAGTGTATTAAAATCGCGAAAATTGCGCATTTAGTGTATTTTCATGCATATCAAGATTAATGCTGATTCTTATGTAAATTGATGTGTAGAATCATATGGTCTCATTTAAAATTGATTCAGAGCAATATAAATGAGTGTAGTGAAATCCCGAAAATTGCGCATTTAGTGTGTTTTCATGCATATCAAGATTAATGCTGAGTCTTATGTAAATTGATGTGTAGAATCATATGGTCTCATTTAAAATTGATTCAGAGCAATAGAAATGAGTGTAGTGAAATCCCTAATATTGCGCATTTAGTGTATTTTCATGCATATCAAGATTAATGCTGATTCTTATGTCAATTGATGTCTAGAATCATATGGTCTCATTTAAAATTGATTCAGATCAATATAAATGAGTGTAGTGTAATCCCGAAAATTGCGCATTTAGTGTATTTTCATGCATATCAAGATTAATGCTGATTCTTATGTAAATTGATGTGTAGAATCATATGGTCGCATTTAAAATTTATTCTGAGCAATATAAATGAGTGTAGTGAAATCCCGAAAATTGCGCATTTCGTGTATTTTCATGCATATCAAGATTAATGCTGATTCTTATGTAAATTGATGTGTAGAATCATATGGTCTCATGTAAAATTGATTCTGAGCAATATAAATGAGTGTAGTGAAATCCCGAAAATTGCGCATTTAGTGTATTTTCATGCATATGAAGATTAATGCTGATTCTTATGTAAATTGATGTGTAGAATGATATGGTCTCATTTAAAAATGATTCAGAGCAATATAAATGAGTGTAGTGAAATCCCGAAAATTGCGCATTTAGTGTATTTTCATGCATATCAAGATTAATGCTGATACTTATGTAAATTGATGTGAACAATCATATGGTCTCATTTAACATTGATTCTGAGCAATATAAATGAGTGTAGTGAAATCCCGAAAATTGCGCATTTAGTGTATTTTCATGCATATCAAGATTAATGCTGATTCTTATGTAAATTGATGTGTAGAATCATATAGTCTCATTTAAAATTGATTCAGAGCAATATAAATGAGTGTAGCGAAATCCCGAATATTGCGCATTTAGTGTATTTTCATGCATATCAAGATTAATGCTGATTCTTATGTAAATTGATGTGTAGAATCATATGGTCTCATTTAAAATTGATTCAGAGCAATAGAAATGAGTGTAGTAAAATCGCGAAAATTGCGCATTTAGTGTATTTTCATGCATATCAAGATTAATGCTGATTCTTATGTAAATTGATGTGTAGAATCATATGGTCTCATTTAAAATTGATTCAGAGCAATATAAATGAGCAAATTGTAGTGAAATCGAAAATTGCGCATTTAGTGTATTTTCATGCATATCAAGATTAATGCTGATTCTTTTGTAAATTGATGTGTGGAATCTTATGGTCTCATTTAAAATTGATTCAGAGCAATAGAAATGAGTGTAGTGAAATCTAATATTGCGCATTTAGTGTATTTTCATGCATATCAAGATTAATGCTGATTTTATGTAAATTGATGTGTAGAATCATATGGTCGCATTTAAAAATGATTCAGAGCAATATAAATGAGTGTAGTGAAAGCCCGAAAATTGCGCATTTAGTGTATTTTTTCATGCATATCAAGATTAATGCTGATTCTTATGTAAATTGATGTGAATAATCATATGGTCTCATTTAACATTGATTCTGAGCAATATAAATGAGTGTAGTGAAATCCCAAAAATTGCGCATTTAGTGTATTTTCATGCATATCAAGATTAATGCTGATTCTTATGTAAATTGATGTGTAGAATCATATGGTCTCATTTTAAAATTGATTCAGAGCAATATAAATGAGTGTAGCGAAATCCCGAAAATTGCGCATTTAGTGTATTTTCATGCATATCAAGATTAATGCTGATTCTTATGTAGAATTGATGTGTAGAATCATATGGTCTCATTTAAAATTGATTCAGAGCAATAGAAATGAGTGTAGTAAAATCGCGAAAATTGCGCATTTAGTGTATTTTCATGCATATCAAGATTAATGCTGATTCTTAGGTCAATTGATGTATGAATCATATGGTCTCATTTAAAATTGATTCAGAGCAATATAAATGAGTGTAATTATGTCCCGAAAATTGCGCATTTAGTGTATTTTCATGCATATCCGAATTAATGCTGGTTCTTATGTAAATTGATGTGTAGAATCATATGGTCGCAATTAAAATTTATTCTGAGCAATATAAATGAGTGTGGTAAATCCCGACAATTGCGCATTTCGTGTATTTTCATGCATATCAAGATTAATGCTGATTCTTGTAAATTGACGTGTAGAATCATATGGTCTCATGTAAAATTGATTCTGAGCAATATAAATGAGTGTAGTGAAATCGAAAATTGCGCATTTAGTGTATTTCATGCATATCAAGATTAATACTGATTCTTATGTAAATTGATGTGTAGAATGATATGGTCTCATTTAAAAATGGTTCAGAGCAATATAAATGAGTGTAGTGAAAGCCCGAAAATTGCGCATTTAGTGTATTTTTCATGCATATCAAGATTAATGCTGATACTTATGTAAATTGAAGTGAACAATCATATGGTCTCATTTAACATTGATTCTGAGCAATATAAATGAGTGTAGTGAAGAAATCCCGAAAATTGCGCATTTAGTGTATTTTCATGCATATCAAGATTAATGCTGATTCTTATGTAAATTGATGTGTAGAATCATATGGTCACATTTGAAATTGATTCAGAACCAATATAAATGAGTGTAGCGAAATCGAAAATTGCGCATTTAGTGTATTTTCATGCATATCAAAGATTAATGCTGATTCTTATGTAAATTGATGTGTAGAATCATATGGTCTCATTTAAAATTGATTCAGAGCAATAGAAATGAGTGTGAAGTAAATCGCGAAAATTGCGCATTTAGTGTATTTTCATGCATATCAAGATTAATGCTGATTCTTATGTAAATTGAAGTGTAGAATCATATGGTCTCATTTAAAATTGATTCAGAGCAATATAAATGAGTGTTAGTGAAATCCCGAAAATTGCGCATTTAGTGTATTTTCATGCATATCAAGATTAATGCTGATTCTTATGTAAATTGGTGTGTAGAATCATATGGTCTCATTTTAAAATTGATTCAGAGCAATAGAAATGAGTGTAGTGAAATGTATATATTGCGCATTTTAGTGTATTTTCATGCATATCAAGATTAATGCTGATTCTTAAGTCAATTGATGTATAGAATCATATGGTCTCATTTAAAATTTATTCAGAGCAATATAAATGAGTGTAGTGTAATCCGAAAATTGCGCATTAATGTATTTACATGCATATCAAGATTAATGCTGATTCTTATGTAAATTGATGAGTAAATCATATAGTCGCATTTAAAATTTATTCTGAGCAATATAATTGAGTGTAGTAATCCGAAAATTGCGCATTTCGTGTATTTTCATGCATATCAAGATTAATACTGATTCTTATGTAAATTGATGTGTAGAATCATATGGTCTCATTTAAAGTGATTCAAAGAGCAATAAATGAGTGTAGTGAAATCCCGAAAATTGCGCATTTAGTGTATTTTCATGCATATCAAATTAATGCTGATTCTTTTGTAAATTGATGTGTAGAATCATATGGTCTCATTTAAAATTGATTCCAGGCAATGAAATGAGTGTAAGTGAAATCTAATATTGCGCATTTAGTGTATTTTCATGCATATCAAGATTAATGCTGATTCTTATGTAAATTGATGTGTAGAATCATATTCTTATTAAAAATGATTCAGAGCAATATAAATGAGTGTGATGAAAACCCGAAAATTGCGCATTTAGTGTATTTTCATGCATATCAAGATTAATGCTGATTCTTATGTAAATTGATGTGAATAATCATATGGTCTCATTTAACATTGATTCTGAGCAGTATAAATGAGTGTAGTGAAATAAAAGAATTGCGCATTTAGTGTATTTTCATGCATATCAAGATTAATGCTGATTCTTATGTAGAATTGATGTAGAATCATATGGTCTCATTTAAAATTGATTCAGAGCAATATAAATGAGTGTAGCGAAATACCGAAAATTGCGCATTTAGTGTATTTTCATGCATATCAAGATTAATGCTGATTCTTATGTAAATTGATGTGTAGAATCATATGGTCTCATTTAAAATTGATTCAGAGCAATAGAAATGAGTGTAGTAAAATCGCGAAAATTGCGCATTTAGTGTATTTTCATGCATATCAAGATTAATGCTGATTCTTAGGTCAATTGATGTATAGAATCATATGGTCTCATTTAAAATTGATTCAGAGCAATATAAATGAGTGTAGTGTAATCCCGAGAATTGCGCATTTAGTGTATTTTCATGCATATCAAGATTAATGCTGGTTCTTATGTAAATTGATGTGTAGAATCATATGGTCGCAATTAAATTTATTCTGAGCAATATAAATGAGTGTAGTGAAATCCCGACAATTGCGCATTTCGTGTATTTTCATGCATATCAAGATTAATGCTGATTCTTATGTAAATTGACGTGTAGAATCATATGGTCTCATGTAAAATTGATTCTGAGCAATATAATGAGTGTAAGTGAAATCGAAAATTGCGCATTTAGTACGTATTTCATGCATATCAGAATTAATGCTGATTCTTATGTAAATTGATGCAATAGAATGATATGGTCTCATTTAAAAATGGTTCGAAACCAATATAAATGAGTGTAGTGAAAGCCCGAAAATTGCGCATTTAGTGTATTTTCATGCATATCAAGATTAATGCTGATACTTATGTAAATTGAAGTGAACAATCATATGGTCTCATTTAACATTGATTCTGAGCAATATAAATGAGTGTAGTGAAATCCGAAAATTGCGCATTTAGTGTATTTTCATGCATATCAAGATTAATGCTGATTCTTATGTAAATTATTGTAGAATCATATGATTACATTTGAAATTGATTCAGAGCAATATAAATGAGTGTAATGAAATCGAAAATTGCGCATTTAGTGTATTTTCATGCATATGGTAATGCTGATTCTTATGTAAATTGATGTGTAGAATCATATGGTCTCATTTGGAATTGATTCAGGGCAATAGAAATGAGGTGTAATTAAATCTTGAAAATTACTTTTTTATTTAGTGTATTTTCATGCATATCAAGATTAATGCTGATTCTTATGTAAATTGAAGTGTAGAATCATATGGTCTCATTTAAAATTGATTCAGAGCAATATAAATGAGTGTAATCTCAAAAATTGCGCATTTAGTGTATTTTCATGCATATCAAGATTAATGCTGATTCTTATGTAAATTGGTGTGTAAATCATATGGTCTCATTTAAATTGATTCAGAGCAATAGAAATGAGTGTAATTAATCCTTATATTGCGCATTTAGTGTATTTTCATGCATATCAAGATTAATGCTGATTCTTAAGTCAATTGATGTATAGAATCATATGGTCTCATTTAAAATTTATTCAGACAATATAAATGAGTGTAGTGTAATCCTGAAAATTGCGCATTAATGTATTTACATGCATATCAAGATTAATGCTGATTCTTATGTAAATTGATGAGTAGAATCATATGGTCGCATTTAAAATTTATTCTGAGCAATATAATTGAGTGTAGTGAAATCCCGAAAATTGCGCATTTCGTGTATTTTCTATGCATATCAAGATTAATGCTGATTCTTATGTAAATTGATGTGTAGAATCATATGGTCTCATTTAAAATTGATTCTGAGCAATATGAATGAGTGTAGTGAAATCCCAAAATTGCGCATTTAGTGTATTTTCATGCATAACAAGATTAATGCTGATTCTTATGTAAATTGATGTGTAGAATCATATGGTCTCAGTTAAAAATTATTCAGAGCAAGCTTATAAATGAGTGTAGTGAAAGTTCGAAAATTGCGCATTTCGTGTATTTTCATGCATATCAAGATTAATGCTGATTCTTATGTAAATTGATGTGAATAATCATATGGTCTCATTTAAAATTGATTCTGAGCAATATAAATGAGTGTAGTGAAATCCTGAAAATTGCGCATTTAGTGTATTTTCATGCATATCAAGATTAATGCTGATTCTTATGTAAATTGATGTGTAGAATCGTATGGTCTCACGCAAAATTGATTCTGAGCAATATAAATGAGTGTAGTGAAATCCCGAAAATTGCGCATTTCGTGTATTTTTACATGTGCATATCAAGATTAATGCTGATTCTTATGTAAATTGATGTGTAGAATCCATGGTCTCATTTAAAATTGATTCAGAGCAATAGAAATGAGTGTAGTGAAATCCCTATATTGCGCATTTAGTGTATTTTCATGCATATCAAGATTAGTCGCTGATTCTTATGTCAATTGATGTATAGAATCATATGGTCTCATTTAAAATTGATTCAGAGCAATATAAATGAGTGTAGTGTAATCCCGAAAATTGCGCATTTAGTGTATTTTCATGCATATCAAGATTAATGCTGATTCTTATGTAAATTGGATGTGTAGAATCATATGGTCGCATTTAAAATTTATTCTGAGCAATATAATTGAGTGTAGTGAAATCCCGAAAATTGGCAAGGATTTTGTGTATTTTCATGTATATCAAGATTAATGCTGATTCTTATGTAAATTGATGTGTAGAATCATATGGTCTCATGTAAAATTCATTCTGAGCAATATAAATGAGTGTAGTGAAATCCCGAAAACGCGCATTTAGTGTATTTTCATGCATATCAAGATTAATGCTGATTTCATGTAAATTGATGTGTAGAATGATATGGTCTCATTTAAAAATGGTTCAGAGCAATATAAATGAGTGTAGTGAAAGCCTGAAAATTGCGCATTTAGTGTATTTTCATGCATATCAAGATTAATGCTGATACTTATGTAAATTGAAGTGAACAATCATATGGTCTCATTTAACATTGATTCTGGAGCAATATAATGAGTGTAGTGAAATCCCGAAAATTGCGCATTTAGTGTATTTTCATGCATATCAAGATTAATGCTGATTCTTATGTAAATTGATGTGTAGAATCATATGGTCACATTTGAAATTGATTCAGAGTAATATAAATGAGTGTAGCGAAATCCCGAAAATTGCGCATTTAGTGTATTTTCATGCATATCAAGATTAATGCTGATTCTTATGTAAATTGATGTGTAGAATCATATGGTCTCATTTAAAATTGATTCAGAGCAATAGAAATGAGTGTAGTAAAATCGCGAAAATTGCGCATTTAGTGTATTTTCATGCATATCAAGATTAATGCTGATTCTTATGTAAATTGAAGTGTAGAATCATATGGTCTCATTTAAAATTGATTCAGAGCAATATAAATGAGTGTAGTGAAATCCCGAAAATTGCGCATTTAGTGTATTTTCATGCATATCAAGATTAATGCTGATTCTTATGTAAATTGGTGTGTAGAATCATATGGTCTCATTTAAAATTGATTCAGAGCAATAGAAATGAGTGTAGTGAAATCCTTATATTGCGCATTAATGTATTTTCATGCATATCAAGATTAATGCTGATTCTTAAGTCAATTGATGTATAGAATCATATGGTCTCATTTAAAATTTATTCAGAGCAATATAAATGAGTGTAGTGTAATCCCGAAAATTGCGCATTAATGTATTTACATGCATATCAAGATTAATGCTGATTCTTATGTAAATTGATGAGTAGAATCATATGGTCGCATTTAAAATTTATTCTGAGCAATATAATTGAGTGTAGTGAAATCCCGAAAATTGCGCATTTCGTGTATTTTCATGCATATCAAGATTAATGCTGATTCTTATGTAAATTGATGTGTAGAATCATATGGTCTCATTTAAAATTGATTCAGAGCAATATAAATGAGTGTAGTGAAATCCCGAAAATTGCGCATTTAGTGTATTTTCATGCATATCAAGATTAATGCTGATTCTTTTGTAAATTGATGTGTAGAATCATATGGTCTCATTTAAAATTGATTCAGAGCAATAGAAATGAGTGTAGTGAAATCCCTAATATTGCGCATTTAGTGTATTTTCATGCATATCAAGATTAATGCTGATTCTTATGTAAATTGATGTGTAGAATCATATGGTCGCATTTAAAAATGATTCAGAGCAATATAAATGAGTGTAGTGAAAGCCCGAAAATTGCGCATTTAGTGTATTTTCATGCATATCAAGATTAATGCTGATTCTTATGTAAATTGATGTGAATAATCATATGGTCTCATTTAACATTGATTCTGAGCAGTATAAATGAGTGTAGTGAAATCCCGAAAATTGCGCATTTAGTGTATTTTCATGCATATCAAGATTAATGCTGATTCTTATGTAAATTGATGTGTAGAATCATATGGTCTCATTTAAAATTGATTCAGAGCAATATAAATGAGTGTAGCGAAATCCCGAAAATTGCGCATTTAGTGTATTTTCATGCATATCAAGATTAATGCTGATTCTTATGTAAATTGATGTGTAGAATCATATGGTCTCATTTAAAATTGATTCAGAGCAATAGAAATGAGTGTAGTAAAATCGCGAAAATTGCGCATTTAGTGTATTTTCATGCATATCAAGATTAATGCTGATTCTTAGGTCAATTGATGTATAGAATCATATGGTCTCATTTAAAATTGATTCAGAGCAATATAAATGAGTGTAGTGTAATCCCGAAAATTGCGCATTTAGTGTATTTTCATGCATATCAAGATTAATGCTGGTTCTTATGTAAATTGATGTGTAGAATCATATGGTCGCAATTAAAATTTATTCTGAGCAATATAAATGAGTGTAGTGAAATCCCGACAATTGCGCATTTCGTGTATTTTCATGCATATCAAGATTAATGCTGATTCTTATGTAAATTGACGTGTAGAATCATATGGTCTCATGTAAAATTGATTCTGAGCAATATAAATGAGTGTAGTGAAATCCCGAAAATTGCGCATTTAGTGTATTTTCATGCATATCAAGATTAATGCTGATTCTTATGTAAATTGATGTGTAGAATGATATGGTCTCATTTAAAAATGGTTCAGAGCAATATAAATGAGTGTAGTGAAAGCCCGAAAATTGCGCATTTAGTGTATTTTCATGCATATCAAGATTAATGCTGATACTTATGTAAATTGAAGTGAACAATCATATGGTCTCATTTAACATTGATTCTGAGCAATATAAATGAGTGTAGTGAAATCCCGAAAATTGCGCATTTAGTGTATTTTCATGCATATCAAGATTAATGCTGATTCTTATGTAAATTGATGTGTAGAATCATATGGTCACATTTGAAATTGATTCAGAGCAATATAAATGAGTGTAGCGAAATCCCGAAAATTGCGCATTTAGTGTATTTTCATGCATATCAAGATTAATGCTGATTCTTATGTAAATTGATGTGTAGAATCATATGGTCTCATTTAAAATTGATTCAGAGCAATAGAAATGAGTGTAGTAAAATCGCGAAAATTGCGCATTTAGTGTATTTTCATGCATATCAAGATTAATGCTGATTCTTATGTAAATTGAAGTGTAGAATCATATGGTCTCATTTAAAATTGATTCAGAGCAATATAAATGAGTGTAGTGAAATCCCGAAAATTGCGCATTTAGTGTATTTTCATGCATATCAAGATTAATGCTGATTCTTATGTAAATTGGTGTGTAGAATCATATGGTCTCATTTAAAATTGATTCAGAGCAATAGAAATGAGTGTAGTGAAATCCTTATATTGCGCATTTAGTGTATTTTCATGCATATCAAGATTAATGCTGATTCTTAAGTCAATTGATGTATAGAATCATATGGTCTCATTTAAAATTTATTCAGAGCAATATAAATGAGTGTAGTGTATCCCGAAAATTGCGTGGATGAATGTATTTACATGCATATCAAGATTAATGCTGATTCTTATGTAAATTGATGAGTAGAATCATATGGTCGCATTTAAAATTTATTCTGAGCAATATAATTGAGTGTAGTGAAATCCCGAAAATTGCGCATTTCGTGTATTTTCATGCATATCAAGATTAATGCTGATTCTTATGTAAATTGATGTGTAGAATCATATGGTCTCATTTAAAATTGATTCTGAGCAATATGAATGAGTGTAGTGAAATCCCCAAAATTGCGCATTTAGTGTATTTTCATGCATATCAAGATTAATGCTGATTCTTATGTAAATTGATGTGTAGAATCATATGGTCTCAGTTAAAAATTATTCAGAGCAATATAAATGAGTGTAGTGAAAGCCCGAAAATTGCGCATTTCGTGTATTTTCATGCATATCAAGATTAATGCTGATTCTTATGTAAATTGATGTGAATAATCATATGGTCTCATTTAAAATTGATTCTGAGCAATATAAATGAGTGTAGTGAAATCCCGAAAATTGCGCATTTAGTGTATTTTCATGCATATCAAGATTAATGCTGATTCTTATGTAAATTGATGTGTAGAATCGTATGGTCTCATTTAAAATTGATTCTGAGCAATATAAATGATAGGAATCCCGAAAATTGCGCATTTCGTATTTTCTCATGCATATCAAGATTAATGCTGATTCTTATGTAAATTGATGTGTAGAATCATATGGTCTCATTTAAAATTGATTCAGAGCAATAGAAATGAGTGTAGTGAAATCCCTAATATTGCGCATTTAGTGTATTTTCATGCATATCAAGATTAATGCTGATTCTTATGTCAATTGATGTATAGAATCATATGAAACCCCATTTAAAATTGATTCAGAGCAATATAAATGAGTGTAGTGTAATCCCGAAAATTGCGCATTTAGTGTATTTTCATGCATATCAAGATTAATGCTGATTCTTATGTAAATTGATGTGTAGAATCATATGGTCGCATTTAAAATTTATTCTGAGCAATATAATTGAGTGTAGTGAAATCCCGAAAATTGCGCATTGTGTATTTTCATGCATATCAAGATTAATGCTGATTCTTATGTAAATTGATGTGTAGAATCATATGGTCTCATTTAAAATTGATTCTGAGCAATATAAAATGAGGTAGTGAAATCCCGAAAATTGCGCATTTAGTGTATTTTCATGCATATCAAGATTAATGCTGATTCTTATGTAAATTGATGTGTAGAATCATATGGTCTCAGTTAAAAATGATTCAGAGCAATATAAATGAGTGTAGTGAAAGCCCGAAAATTGCGCATTTCGTGTATTTTCATGCATATCAAGATTAATGCTGATTTCATGTAAATTGATGTGAATAATCATATGGTCCGCATTTAAAATTGATTCTGAGCAATATAAATGAGTGTAGTAACCTTGGAAATTGCGCATTTAGTGTATTTTCATGCATATCAAGATTAATGCTGATTCGTATGTAAATTGATGTAGAATTGTATGGTCTCATTTAAAATTGATTCTGAGCAATATAAATGAGTGTAGTGAAATCCCGAAAATTGCGCATTTCGTGTATTTTCATGCATATCAAGATTACTGATTCTTATGTAAATTGATGTGTAGAATCATATAGTCTCATTTAAAATTGATTCTGAGCAATATAAATGAATGTAGTGAAATCCCGAAAATTGCGCATTTAGTGTATTTTCATGCATATCAAGATTAATGCTGATTCTTATGCAAATTGATGTGTAGAATCATATGGACTCATTTAAAATTGATTCAGAGCAATAGAAATGAGTGTAGTGAAATCCCTAATATTGCGCATTTAGTGTATTTTCATGCATATCAAGATTAATGCTGATTCTTATGTAAATTGATGAGTAGAATCATATGGTCGCATTTAAAATTGATTCTGAGCAACATAAATGAGTGTAGTGAAAGCCCGAAAATTGCGCATTTAGTGTATTTTCATGCATATCAAGATTAATGCTGATTCTTATGTAAATTGATGTGTAGAATCATATGGTCTCATTTAAAATTGATTCTGAGCAAAATAAATGTGTGTAGTGAAAGCTCGAAAATTGCGCATTTAGTGTAATTTCATGCATATCAAGATTAATGCTGATTCTTATGTAAATTGATGTGTAGAATCATATGGTCTCATTTAAAATTGATTCAGAGCAATATAAATGAGTGCAGTGAAAGCCCGAAAATTGCGCATTTAGTGTATTTTCATGCATATCAAGATTAATGCTGACTTTATGTAAATTGATGTGTAGAATCATATGGTCTCATTTAAAATTGATTCTGAGCAATATAAAATGAGTGTAGTGAAATCCCGAAAATTGCGCATTTAGTGTATTTTCATGCATATCAAGATTAATGCTGATTCTTATGTAAATTGATGTGTAGAATCGTATGGTCTCATTTAAAATTGATTCTGAGCAATATAAATGAGTGTAGTGAACCTGAAAATTGCGCATTTACGCCACATCAAGGATTAACAAGTTGATTCTTATGTAAATTGATGTGTAGAATCATATGGTCTCATTTAAAATTGATTCAGAGCAATATGTTCGAGTGTAGTGAAATCCCTAATATTGCGCATTTAGTGTATTTTCATGTGGATATCAGAAAGATTAATGCTAATTTTAAAGGGCTGAATTGATGTATAGATCATATGGTCTCATTTAAAATTGATTCCAGATAATATAAATGAGTGTAGTGTAATCCCGAAAATTGCGCATTTAGTGTATTTTCATGCATATCAAGATTAATGCTGATTCTTATGTAAATTGATGTGTAGAATCATATGGTCGCATTTAAAATTTATTCTGAGCAATATAATTGAGTGTAGTGAAATCCCGAAAATTGCGCATTTCGTGTATTTTCATGCATATCAAGATTAATGCTGATTCTTATGTAAATTGATGTAGAATCATATGGTCTCATTTAAAATTGATTCTGGAGCAATATAAATGAGTGTAGTGAACTTTAAAAATTACATTTAGTGTGTATTTTTCATGCATATCAAGATTAATGCTGATTCTTATGTAAATTGGATGTGTAGAATCATATGGTCTCAGTTAAAAATGATTCAGAGCAATATAAATGAGTGTAGTGAAAGCCCGAAAATTGCGCATTTCGTGTATTTTCATGCATATCAAGATTAATGCTGATTCTTATGTAAATTGATGTGAATAATCATATGGTCTCATTTAAAATTGATTCTGAGCAATATAAATGAGTGTAGTGAAATCCCCGAAAATTGCGCATTTAGTGTATTTTCATGCATATCAAAATTAATGTTGATTCGTACAAATTGGATGTGTAGAATCGTATGGTCTCATTTAAAATTGATTCTGAGCAATATAAATGAGTGTAGTAAAACCTGAAAATTGCGCATTTCGTGTATTTTCATGCATATCAAGATTAATGCTGATTCTTATGTAAATTGATGTGTAGAATCATATGGTCTCATTTAAAATTGATTCAGAGCAATATAAATGAGTGTAGCGAAACCTGAAATTTGCGCATTTAGTATATTTTCATGCATATCAAGATTAATGCTGATTCTTATGTAAATTGATGTGTAGAATCATATAGTCTCATTTAAAATTGATTCTGAGCAATATAAATGAATGTAGTGAAATCCCGAAAATTGCGCATTTAGTGTATTTTCATGCATATCAAGATTAATGCTGACTTTATGTAAATTGATGTGTAGAATCATATGGACTCATTTAAAATTGATTCAGAGCAATAGAAATGAGTGTAGTGAAATCCCTAATATTGCGCATTTAGTGTATTTTCATGCATATCAAGATTAATGCTGATTCTTATGTAAATTGATGAGTAGAATCATATGGTCGCATTTAAAATTGATTCTGAGCAACATAAATGAGTGTAGTGAAAGCCCGAAAATTGCGCATTTAGTGTATTTTCATGCATATCAAGATTAATGCTGATTCTTATGTAAATTGATGTGTAGAATCATATGGTCTCATTTAAAATTGATTCTGAGCAAAATAAATGTGTGTAGTGAAAAATTGCGCATTTAGTGTAATTTCATGCATATCAAGATTAATGCTGATTCTTATGTAAATTGATGTGTAGAATCATATGGTCTCATTTAAAATTGATTCAGAGCAATATAAATGAGTAAAGGGAATCCCGAAATTTGCGCATTTAGTATATTTTCATGCATATCAAGATTACTGCCGATTCTTTTGTAAATTGATGTGTAGAATCATATGGTCTCATTTAAAATTGATTCTGAGCAATATAAATGAATGTAGTGAAATCCCGAAAATTGCGCATTTAGTGTATTTTCATGCATATCAAGATTAATGCTGATTCTTATGTAAATTGATGTGTAGAATCATATGGTCTCATTTAAAATTGATTCAGAGCAATAGAAATGAGTGTAGTGAAATCCCTAATATTGCGCATTTAGTGTATTTTCATGCATATCAAGATTAATGCTGATTCTTATGTAAATTGATGAGTAGAATCATATGGTCTCATTTAAAATTGATTCTGAGCAAAATAAATGAGTGTAGTGAAAGCTCGAAAATTGCGCATTTAGTGTATTTTCATGCATATCAAGATTAATGCTGATTCTTATGTAAATTGATGTGTAGAATCATATGGTCTCATTTAAAATTGGATTCTGAGCAAAATAAATGTGTGTAGTGAAAGCTCGAAAATTGCGCATTAGTGTATTTTCATGCACATCAAAATTAATGCTGATTCTTATGTAAATTGATGTGTAGAATCATATGGTCTCATTTAAAATTGATACTGAGCAAAATAAATGAGTGCAGTGAAAGCTCGAAAATTGCGCATTTAGTGTATTTTCATGCATATCAAGATTAATGCTGATTCTTATGTAAATTGATGTGTAGAATCATATGGTCTCATTTAAAATTGATTCTGAGCAAAATAAATGAGTGTAGTGAACGCTCGAAAATTGCGCATTTAGTGTATTTTCATGCATATCAAGATTAATGCTGATTCTTATGTAAATTGATGTGTAGAATCATATGGTCTCATTTAAAATTGATTCTGAGCAATATAAATGAGTGTAGTGAAATCCCGAAAATTGCGTATTAATGTATTTTCATGCATATCAAGATTAATGCTGATTCTTATGTAAATTGATATGTAGAATCATATGGTCTCATTTAAAATTGATTCTGAGCAATATAAATGAGTGTAGTGAAATCCCGAAAATTGCGCATTTAGTGTATTTTCATGCATATCAAAATTAATGCTGATTCTTATGTAAACTGATGTGTACAATCATATGGTCTCATTTAAAATTGATTCAGAGCAATACAAATGAGTGTACTGAAATCCCGAAAATTGCGCATTTAGTGTATTTTCATGCATATCAAGATTAATGCAGATTCTTATGTAAATTGAGGTGTAGAATCATATGGTCTCATTTTAAATTGATTCTGAGCAATATAAATGAGTGTAGTGAAATCCCGAAAATTGCGCATTTAGTGTATTTTCATGCATATCAAGATTAATGCTGATTCTTATGTAAATTGTTGGGTAGAATCATATCGTCTCATTTGAAATTGGTTCTGAGCAATATAAATGAGTGTAGTAAAAGCCCGAAAATTGCGCATTTAGTGTATTTTCATGCATATCAAGATTAATGCTGATTCTTATGTAAATTGATGTGTAGAATCATATGTTCTCATTTAAAATTGATTCTGAGCAATATAAATGAGTGCAGTGAAAGCTCGAAATTTGCGCATTTACTATATTTTCATGCATATCAAGATTAATGCGGAATCTTATGTAAATTGATGTTTAGAATCATATGGTCTCATTTAAAATTGATTCTGAGCAATATAAATGAGTGTAGTTAAAGCCCGAAAATTGCGCATTTAGTGTATTTTCATGCATATCAAGATTAATGCTGATTCTTATGTAAATTGATGTGTAGAATCATATGGTCTGATTTAAAATTGATTCAGAGCAATATAAATGCGTGTACTGAAAGCCCGAAAATTGCGCATTTAGTGTATTTTCATGCATATCAAGATTAATGCTGATTCTTATGTAAATTGATGTGTAGAATCATATGGTCTCATTTAAAATTGATTCTGAGCAATATAAATGAGTGTAGTGAAATCCCGAAAATTGCGCATTTTGTGTATTTTCAGCATATCAAGATTAATGCTGATTCTTATGTAAATTGATGGGTAGAATCATATGGTCTCATTTAAAATTGATTCTGAGCAATATAAATGAGTGTAGTGAAAGCCCGAAAATTGCGCATTTAGTGTATTTTCATGCATATCAAGATTAATGCTGATTCTTATGTAAATTGATGTGTAGAATCATATGTTCTCATGTAAAATTGATTCTGAGCAATATAAATGAGTGTACTGAAAGCCCGAAAATTGCGCATTTAGTGTATTTTCATGCATATCAAGATTAATGCTGATTCTTATGTAAATTGATGTGTAGAATCATATGGTCTCATTTAAAATTGATTCTGAGCAATATAAATGAGTGTACTGAAAGCCCGAAAATTGCGCATTTAGTGTATTTTCATGCATATCAAGATTAATGCAGATTCTTATGTAAATTGAGGTGTAGAATCATATGGGCTCACTTTAAATTGATTCTGAGCAATATAAATGAGTGTAGTGAAAGCTCGAAAATTGCGCATTTAGAGTATTTTCATGAATATCAAGATTAATGCTGATTCTTATGTAAATTGACGTGTAGAATCATATGGTCTCATTTGAAATTGATTCTGAGCAATATAAATGAGTGTAGTGAAAGCTCGAAAATTGCGCATTTAGTGTATTTTCCTGCATATCAAGATTAATGCGGATTCTTATGTAAATTGACGTGTAGAATCATATGGTCTCAGTTAAAATTGATTCTGAGCAATATAAATGAGTGTAGTGAAAGCCCGAAAATTGCACATTTAGTGTATTTTCATGCATATCAAGATTAATGATGATTCTTATGTAAATTGATGTGTAGAATCATATGGTCTCATTTAAAATTGATTCTGAGCAAAATAAATGTGTGAGTGAAAGCCCGAAAATTGCGCATTTATTGTATTTTCATGCATATCAAGATTAATGCTGATTCTTATGTAAATTGATGTGTAGAATCATATGGTCTCATTTAAAATTGATTCAGAGCAATATAAATGAGTGTACTGAAAGCCCGAAAATTGCGCATTTAGTGTATTTTCATGCATATCAAGATTAATGCTGATTCTTATGTAAATTGATGTGTAGAATCATATGGTCTCATTTAAAATTGATTCTGAGCAATATAAATGAGTGTACTGAAAGCCCGAAAATTGCGCATTTAGTGTATTTTCATGCATATCAAGATTAATGCTGATTCTTATGTGAATTGATGTGTAGAATCATATGGTCTCATTTAAAATTGATTCTGAGCAATATAAATGAGTGTAGCGAAAGCCCTAAAATTGCGCATTTAGTGTATTTTCATGCATATCAAGATTAATGCTGATTCTTATATAAATTGATGTGTAGAATCATATGGTCTCATTTAAAATTGATTCTGAGCAATATAAATGAGTGTAGTGAAAGCCCGAAAATTCCGCATTTAGTGTATTTTCATGCATATCAAGATTAATGCTGATTCTTATGTAAATTGATGTGTAGAATCATATGGTCTCATTTAAAATTGATTCTGAGCAATATAAATGAGTGTAGTGAAAGCCCGAAAATTGCGCATTTAGTGTATTTTCATGCATATCAAGATTAATGCTGATTCTTATGTAAATTGATGTGTAGAATCATATGGTCTCATTTAAAATTGATTCTGAGCAAAATAAATGAGTGTAGTGAAAGCCCGAAAATTGCGCATTTAGTGTATTTTCATGCATATCAAGATTAATGCTGATTCTTATGTAAATTGATGTGTAGAATCATATGGTCTCATTTAAAATTGATTCTGAGCAATATAAATGAGTGTAGTGAAAGCCCGAAAATTGCGCATTTAGTGTATTTTCATGCATATCAAGATTAATGCTGACTCTTATGTAAATTGATGTGTAGAATGATATGGTCTCATTTTCAATTGATTCTGAGCAATATAAATGAGTGTACTGAAAGCCCGAAAATTGCGCATTTAGTGTATTTTCATGCATATCAAGATTAATGCTGATTCTTATGTAAATTGATGTGTAGAATCATATGGTCTCATTTAAAATTGATTCTGAGCAATATAAATGAGTGTAGTGAAAGCTCGATAATTGCGCATTTAGAGTATTTTCATGCATATCTAGATTAATGCGGATTCTTATGTAAACTGATGTGTAGAATCATATGGTCTCATTTGAAATTGATTCTGAGCAATATAAATGAGTGTAGTGAAAGCCCGAAAATTGCGCATTTAGTGTATTTTCATGCATATCAAGATTAATGCTGATTCTTATGTAAATTGATGTGTAGAATCATATGGTCTCATTTAAAATTGATTCTGAGCAATATAAATGAGTGTAGTGAAAGCCCGAATATTGCGCATTTAGTGTATTTTCATGCATATCAAGATTAATGATGATTCTTATGTAAATTGATGTGTAGAATCATATGGTCTCATTTAAAATTGATTCTGAGCAAAATAAATGTGTGAGTGAAAGCCCGAAAATTGCGCATTTAGTGTATTTTCATGCATATCAAGATTAATGCTGATTCTTATGTAAATTGATGTGTAGAATCATATGGTCTCATTTAAAGTTGATTCAGAGCAATATAAATGAGTGTACTGAAAGCCCGAAAATTGCGCATTTAGTGTATTTTCATGCATATCAAGATTAATGCTGATTCTTATGTGAATTGATGTGTAGAATCATATGGTCTCATTTAAAATTGATTCTGAGCAATATAAATGAGTGTAGCGAAAGCCCGAAAATTGCGCATTTAGTGTATTTTCATGCATATCAAGATTAATGCTGATTCTTATATAAATTGATGTGTAGAATCATATGGTCTCATTTCAAATTGATTCAGAGCAATATAAATGAGTGTAGTGAAAGCCCGAATATTGCGCATTAATGTATTTTCATGCATATCAAGATTAATGCTGATTCTTATGTAAATTGATGTGTAGAATCATATGGTCTCATTTAAAATTGATTCTGAGCAATATAAATGAGTGTAGTGAAAGCCCGAAAATTGCGCATTTAATGTATTTTCATGCATATCAAAATTAATGCTGATTCTTATGTAAATTGAGGTGTAGAATCATATGGTCTCATTTAAAATTGATTCTGAGCAAAATAAATGAGTGTAGTGAAAGCCCGAAAATTGCGCATTTAGTGTATTTTCATGCATATCAAGATTAATGCTGATTCTTATGTAAATTGATGTGTAGAATCATATGGTCTCATTTAAAATTGATTCTGAGCAATATAAATGAGTGTAGTGAAAGGCCGAAAATTGCGCATTTAGTGTATTTTCATACATATCAAGATTAATGCTGATTCTTTTGTGAATTGATGTGTAGAATCATATGGTCTCATTTACAATTGATTCTGAGCAATATAAATGAGTGTACTGAAAGCCCGAAAATTGCGCATTTAGTGTATTTTCATGCATATCAAGATTAATGCTGATTCTTATGTGAATTGACGTGTAGAATCATATGGTCTCATTTGAAATTGATTCTGAGCAATATAAATGAGTGTAGTGAAAGCTCGAAAATTGCGCATTTAGAATATTTTCCTGCATATCAAGATTAATGCGGATTCTTATGTAAATTGACGTGTAGAATCATATGGTCTCAGTTAAAATTGATTCTGAGCAATATAAATGAGTGTAGTGAAAGCCCGAAAATTGCGCATTTAGTGTATTTTCATGCATATCAAGATTAATGATGATTCTTATGTAAATTGATGTGTAGAATCATATGGTCTCATTTAAAATTGATTCTGAGCAAAATAAATGTGTGAGTGAAAGCCCGAAAATTGCGCATTTATTGTATTTTCATGCATATCAAGATTAATGCTGATTCTTATGTAAATTGATGTGTAGAATCATATGGTCTCATTTAAAATTGATTCAGAGCAATATAAATGAGTGTACTGAAAGCCCGAAAATTATGCATTTAGTGTATTTTCATGCATATCAAGATTAATGCTGATTCTTATGTAAATTGATGTTTAGAATCATTTGGTCTCATTTAAAATTGATTCAGAGCAATATAAATGAGTGTACTGAAAGCCCGAAAATTGCGCATTTAGTGTATTTTCATGCATATCAAGATTAATGCTGATTCTTATGTGAATTGATGTAGAATCATATGGTCTCATTTAAAATTGATTCTTGAGCAATATAAATGAGTGTACCGAAAGCCCGAAAATTGCACATTTAGTGTATTTTCATGCATATCAAGATTAATGCTGATTCTTATGTAAATTGATGTGTAGAATCATATGGTCTCATTTAAAATTGATTCTGAGCAATATAAATGAGTGTAGTGAAAGCCCGAAAATTGCGCATTTAGTGTATTTTCATGCATATCAAGATTAATGCTGATTCTTATGTAAATTGATGTGTAGAATCATATGGTCTCATTTAAAATTGATTCTGAGCAAAATAAATGAGTGTAGTGAAAGCCCGAAAATGCGCATTTAGTGTATTTTCATGCATATCAAGATTAATGCTGATTCTTATGTAAATTGATGTGTAGAATCATATGGTCTCATTTAAAATTGATTCTGAGCAATATAAATGAGTGTAGTGAAAGCCCGAAAATTGCGCATTTAGTGTATTTTCATGCATATCAAGATTAATGCTGACTCTTATGTAAATTGATGTGTAGAATCATATGGTCTCATTTTCAATTGATTCTGAGCAATATAAATGAGTGTACTGAAAGCCCGAAAATTGCGCATTTAGTGTATTTTCATGCATATCAAGATTAATGCTGATTCTTATGTAAATTGATGTGTAGAATCATATGGTCTCATTTAAAATTGATTCTGAGCAATATAAATGAGTGTAGTAAAAGCTCGATAATTGCGCATATAGAGTATTTTCCTGCATATCAAGATTAATGCGGATTCTTATGTAAACTGATGTGTAGAATCATATGGTCTCATTTAAAATTGATTCTGAGCAAAATAAATGTGTGAGTGAAAGCCCGAAAATTGCGCATTTAGTGTATTTTCATGCATATCAAGATTAATGCTGATTCTTATGTAAATTGATGTGTAGAATCATATGGTCTCATTTAAAATTCATTCAGAGCAATATAAATGAGTGTACTGAAAGCCCGAAAATTGCGCATTTAGTGTATTTTCATGCATATCAAGATTAATGCTGATTCTTTTGTAAATTGATGTGTAGAATCATATGGTCGCATTAAAAATTGATTCTGAGCAATATAAATGAGTGTACTGAAAGCCCGAAAATTGCGCATTTAGTGTATTTTCATGCATATCAAGATTAATGCTGATTCTTATGTAAATTGATGTTTAGAATCATATGGTCTCATTTAAAATTGATTCAGAGCAATATAAATGAGTGTACTGAAAGCCCGAAAATTCCGCATTTAGTCTATTTTCATGCATATCAAAATTAATGCTGATTCTTATGTAAATTGATGTGTAGAATCATATGGTCGCATTAAAAATTGATTCTGAGCAATATAAATGAGTGTAGTGAAAGCCCGAAAATTGCGCATTTAGTGTATTTTCATGCATATCAAGATTAATGCTGATTCTTATGTAAATTGATGTGTAGAATCATATGTCTCATTTAAAATTGATTCTGAGCAAAATAAATGAGTGTAGTGAAAGCCCGAAAATTGCGCATTTAGTGTATTTTCATGCATATCAAGATTAATGCTGATTCTTATGTAAATTGATGTGTAGAATAATATGGTCCCATTTAAAATTGATTCTGAGCAATATAAATGAGTGTAGTGAAAGCCAGAAAATTGCGCATTTAGTGTATTTTCATGCATATCAAGATTAATACTGATTCTTATGTAAATTGATGTGTAGAATCATATGGTCGCATTTAAAATTGATTCTGAGCAATATAAATGAGTGTAGTGAAAGCCCGAAAATTGCGCGTTTAGTGTATTTTCATTCATATCAAGATTAATGCTGATTCTTATGTAAATTGATGTGTAGAATCATATGGTCTCATTTACAATTGATTCTGAGCAATATAAATGAGTGTAGTGAAAGCCCGAAAATTGCGCATTTAGTGTATTTTCATGCTTATCAAGATTAATGCTGATTCTTATGTAAATTGATGTGTAGAATCATATGGTCTCATTTAAAATTGATTCTGAGCAATATTAATGGATGTAGTGAAAGCCCGAAAATTGCGCATTTAGTGTATTTTCATGCATATCAAGATTAATGCTGATTCATATGTAAATTGATGTGTAGAATCACATAATCTCATTTAAAATTGATTCTGAGCAATATAAATGAGTGTAGTGAAACCCCGAAAATTGCGCATTTAGTGTATTTTCATGCATATCAAGATTAATGCTGATTCTTATGTAAATTGATGTGTAGAATCATATGGTCTCATTTAAAATTGATTCAGAGCAATATAAATGAGTGTAATGAAAGCCCGAAAATTGCGCATTTAGTGTATTTTCATGCATATCAAGATTAATGCTGATTCTTATATAAATTGATGTGTAGAATCATATGGTCTCATTTAAAATTGATTCTGAGCAATATAAATGAGTGTAGTGAAAGCCCGAAAATTGCGCATTTAGTGTATTTTCATGCATATCAAGATTAATGCTGATTCTTATGTAAATTGATGTGTAGAATCATATGGTCTCATTTAAAATTGATTCAGAGCAATATAAATGAGTGTACTGAAAGCCCGAAAATTGCGCATTTAGTCTATTTTCATGCATATCAAAATTAATGCTGATTCTTATGTAAATTGAGGTGTAGAATCATATGGTATCATTTAAAATTGATTCTGAGCAAAATAAATGAGTGTAGTGAAAGCCCGAAAATTGCGCATTTAGTGTAATTTCATGCATATCAAGATTAATGCTGATTCTTATGTAAATTGATGTGTAGAATCATATGGTCTCATTTAAAATTGATTCTGAGCAATATAAATGAGTGTAGTGAAAGGCCGAAAATTGCGCATTTAGTGTATTTTCATGCATATCAAGATTAATGCTGATTCTTATGTGAATTGATGTGCAGAATCATATGGTCTCATTTACAATTGATTCTGAGCAATATAAATGAGTGTACTGAAAGCCCGAAAATTGCGCATTTAGTGTATTTTCATGCATATCAAGATTAATGCTGATTCTTATGTGAATTGATGTGTAGAATCATATGGTCTCATTTAAAATTGATTCTGAGCAATATAAATGAGTGTAGTGAAAGCCCGAAAATTGCGCATTTAGTGTATTTTCATGCATATCAAGATTAATGCTGATTCTTATGTAAATTGATGTGTAGAATCATATGGTCTCATTTACAATTGATTCTGAGCAATATAAATGAGTGTAGTGAAAGCCCGAAAATTGCGCATTTAGTGTATTTTCATGCTTATCAAGATTAATGCTGATTCTTATGTAAATTGATGTGTAGAATCATATGGTCTCATTTTAAATTGATTCAGAGCAATATAAATGAGTGTAGTGAAAGCCCGAAAATTGCGCATTTAGTGTATTTTCATGCATATCAAGATTAATGCTGATTCTTATGTAAATTGATGTGTAGAATCATATGGTCTCATTTAAAATTGATTCTGAGCAATATAAATGAGTGTAGTGAAAGCCCGAAAATTGCGCATTTAGTGTATTTTCATGCATATCAAGATTAATGCTGATTCTTATGTAAATTGATGTGTAGAATAATATGGTCCCATTTAAAATTGATTCTGAGCAATATAAATGAGTTTAGTGAAAGCCAGAAAGTTGCGCATTTAGTGTATTTTCATGCATATCAAGATTAATACTGATTCTTATATAAATTGATGTGTAGAATCATATGGTCGCATTTAAAATTGATTCTGAGCAATATAAATGAGTGTAGTGAAAGCCCGAAAATTGCGCGTTTAGTGTATTTTCATGCATATCAAGATAAATGCTGATTCTTATGTAAATTGATGTGTAGAATCACATGGTCTCATTTACAATTGATTCTGAGCAATATAAATGAGTGTAGTGAAAGCCCGAAAATTGCGCATTTAGTGTATTTTCATGCATATCAAGATTAATGCTGATTCTTATGTAAATTGATGTGTAGAATCATATGGTCTCATTTAAAATTGATTCTGAGCAATATTAATGGATGTAGTGAAAGCCCGAAAATTGCGCATTTAGTGTATTTTCATGCATATCAAGATTAATGCTGATTCTTATGTAAATTGATGTGTAGAATCATATGGTCTCATTTTAAATTGATTCAGAGCAATATAAATGAGTGTAGTGAAAGCCCGAAAATTGCGCATTTAGTGTATTTTCATGCATATCAAGATTAATGCTGATTCTTATGTAAATTGATGTGTAGAATCATATGGTCGCATTAAAAATTTATTCTGAGCAATATAAATGAGTGTACTGAAAGCCCGAAAATTGCGCATTTAGTGTATTTTCATGCATATCAAGATTAATGCTGATTCTTATGTAAATTGATGTGTAGAATCATATGGTCTCATTTTAAATTGATTCAGAGCAATATAAATGAGTGTAGTGAAAGCCCGAAAATTGCGCATTTAGTGTATTTTCATGCATATCAAGATTAATGCTGATTCTTATGTAAATTGATGTGTAGAATCATATGGTCGCATTAAAAATTGATTCTGAGCAATATAAATGAGTGTAGTGAAAGCGCGAAAATTGCGCATTTAGTGTATTTTCATGCATATCAAGATTAATGCTGATTCTTATGTAAATTGATGTGTAGAATCATATGGTCTCATTTAAAATTGATTCTGAGCAAAATAAATGAGTGTAGTGAAAGCCCGAAAATTCCGCATTTAGTCTATTTTCATGCATATCAAGATTAATGCTGATTTTTATGTAAATTGATGTGTAGAATAATATGGTCCCTTTAAAATTGATTCTGAGCAATCAATATAAATGAGTGTAGTGAAAGCCAGAAAATTGCGCATTTAGTGTATTTTCATGCATATCAAGATTAATACTGATTCTTATGTAAATTGATGTGTAGAATCATATGGTCGCGTTTAAAATTGATTCTGAGCAATATAAATGAGTGTAGTGAAAGCCCGAAAATTGCGCATTTAGTGTATTTTCATGCATATCAAGATTAATGCTGATTCTTATGTAAATTGATGTGTAGAATCATATGGTCTCATTTACAATTGATTCTGAGCAATATAAATGAGTGTAGTGAAAGCCCGAAAATTGTGCATTTAGTGTATTTTCATGCTTATCAAGATTAATGCTGATTCTTATGTAAATTGATGTGTAGAATCATATGGTCTCATTTAAAATTGATTCTGAGCAATATTAATGGATGTAGTGAAAGCCCGAAAATTGCGCATTTTGTGTATTTTCATGCATATCAAGATTAATGCTGATTCTTATGTAATTTGATGTGTAGAATCATATGGTCTCATTTTAAATTGATTCAGAGCAATATAAATGAGTGTAGTGAAAGCCCGAAAATTGCGCATTTAGTGTATTTTCATGCATATCAAGATTAATGCTGATTCTTATGTAAATTGATGTGTAGAATCATATGGTCGCATTAAAAATTGCTTCTGAGCAATATAAATGAGTGTAGTGAAAGCCCGAAAATTGCGCATTTAGTGTATTTTCATGCATATCAAGATTAATGCTGATTCTTATGTAAATTGATGTGTAGAATCATATGGTCTCATTTAAAATTGATTCTGAGCAAAATAAATGAGTGTAGTGAAAGCCCGAAAATTGCGCATTTAGTGTATTTTCATGCATATCAAGATTAATGCTGATTCTTATGTAAATTGATGTGTAGAATAATATGGTCCTTTTAAAATTGATTCTGAGCAATATAAATGAGTGTAGTGAAAGCCAGAAAATTGCGCATTTAGTGTATTTTCATGCATATCAAGATTAATACTGATTCTTATGTAAATTGATGTGTAGAATCATATGGTCGCATTTAAAATTGATTCTGAGCAATATAAATGAGTGTAGTGAAAGCCCGAAAATTGCGCATTTAGTCTATTTTCATGCATATCAAGATTATTGCTGATTCTTATGTAAATTGATGTGTAGAATCATATGGTCTCATTTACAATTGATTCTGAGCAATATAAATGAGTGTAGTGAAAGCCCGAAAATTGTGCATTTAGTGTATTTTCATGCTAATCAAGATTAATGCTGATTCTTATGTAAATTGATGTGTAGAATCATATGGTCTCATTTAAAATTGATTCTGAGCAATATTAATGGATGTAGTGAAAGCCCGAAAATTGCGCATTTAGTGTATTTTCATGCATATCAAGATTAATGATGATTCTTATGTAAATTGATGTGTAGAATCATATGGTCTCATTTTAAATTGATTCAGAGCAATATAAATGAGTGTAGTGAAAGCCCGAAAATTGCGCATTTAGTGTATTTTCATGCATATCAAGATTAATGCTGATTATTATGTAAATTGATGTGTAGAATCATATGGTCGCATTAAAAATTGATTCTGAGCAATATAAATGAGTGTACTGAAAGCCCGAAAATTGCGCATTTAGTGTATTTTCATGCATATCAAGATTAATGCTGATTCTTATGTAAATTGATGTGTAGAATCATATGGTCTCATTTAAAATTGATTCAGAGCAATATAAATGAGTGTACTGAAAGCCCGAAAATTGCGCATTTAGTCTATTTTCATGCATATCAAAATTAATGCTGATTCTTATGTAAATTGATGTGTAGAATAATATGGTCCCATTTGAAATTGATTCTGAGCAATATAAATGAGTGTAGTGAAAGCCAGAAAACTGCGCATTTAGTGTATTTTCATGCATATCAAGATTAATGCTGATTCTTATGTAAATTGATGTGTAGAATCATATGGTCGCATTTAAAATTGATTCTGAGCAATATAAATGAGTGTAGTGAAAGCCCGAAAATTTCGCATTTAGTGTATTTTCATGCATATCAAGATTAATGCTGATTCTTATGTAAATTGATGTGTAGAATCATATGGTCTCATTTAAAATTGATTCTGAGCAATATTAATGGATGTAGTGAAAGCCCGAAAATTGCGCATTTAGTGTATTTTCATGCATATCAAGATTAATGCTGATTCTTATGTAAATTGATGTGTAGAATCATATGGTCTCATTTTAAATTGATTCAGAGCAATATAAATGAGTGTAGTGAAAGCCCGAAAATTGCGCATTTAGTGTATTTTCATGCATATCAAGATTAATGCTGATTCTTTTGTAAATTGATGTGTAGAATCATATGGTAGCATTAAAAATTGATTCTGAGCAATATAAATGAGTGTACTGAAAGCCCGAAAATTGCGCATTTAGTGTATTTTCATGCATATCAAGATTAATGCTGATTCTTATGTAAATCGATGTTTAGAATCATATGGTCTCATTTAAAATTGATTCAGAGCAATATAAATGAGTGTACTGAAAGCCCGAAAATTGCGCATTTAGTCTATTTTCATGCATATCAAAATTAATGCTGATTCTTATGTAAATTGATGTGTAGAATCATATGGTCGCATTAAAAATTGATTCTGAGCAATATAAATGAGTGTAGTGAAAGCCCGAAAATTGCGCATTTAGTGTATTTTCATGCATATCAAGATTAATGCTGATTCTTTTGTAAATTGATGTGTAGAATCATATGGTCTCATTTAAAATTGATTCTGAGCAAAATAAATGAGTGTAGTGAAAGCCCGAAAATTGCGCATTTAGTGTATTTTCATGCATATCAAGATTAATGCTGATTCTTATGTAAATTGATGTGTAGAATAATATGGTCCCATTTAAAATTGATTCTGAGCAATATAAATGAGTGTAGTGAAAGCCCGAAAATTGCGCATTTAGTGTATTTTCATGCATATCAAGATTAATGCTGATTCTTATGTAAATTGATGTGTAGAATCATATGGTCTCATTTACAATTGATTCTGAGCAATATAAATGAGTGTAGTGAAAGCCCGAAAATTGTGCATTTAGTGTATTTTCATGCTTATCAAGATTAATGCTGATTCTTATGTAAATTGATGTGTAGAATCATATGGTCTCATTTAAAATTGATTCTGAGCAATATTAATGGATGTAGTGAAAGCCCGAAAATTGCGCATTTTGTGTATTTTCATGCATATCAAGATTAATGCTGATTCTTATGTAAATTGATGTGTAGAATCATATGGTCTCATTTTAAATTGATTCAGAGCAATATAAATGAGTGTAGTGAAAGCCCGAAAATTGCGCATTTAGTGTATTTTCATGCATATCAAGATTAATGCTGATTCTTATGTAAATTGATGTGTAGAATCATATGGTCGCATTAAAAATTGCTTCTGAGCAATATAAATGAGTGTAGTGAAAGCCCGAAAATTGCGCATTTAGTGTATTTTCATGCATATCAAGATTAATGCTGATTCTTATGTAAATTGATGTGTAGAATCATATGGTCTCATTTAAAATTGATTCTGAGCAAAATAAATGAGTGTAGTGAAAGCCCGAAAATTGCGCATTTAGTGTATTTTCATGCATATCAAGATTAATGCTGATTCTTATGTAAATTGATGTGTAGAATAATATGGTCCTTTTAAAATTGATTCTGAGCAATATAAATGAGTGTAGTGAAAGCCAGAAAATTGCGCATTTAGTGTATTTTCATGCATATCAAGATTAATACTGATTCTTATGTAAATTGATGTGTAGAATCATATGGTCGCATTTAAAATTGATTCTGAGCAATATAAATGAGTGTAGTGAAAGCCCGAAAATTGCGCATTTAGTCTATTTTCATGCATATCAAGATTATTGCTGATTCTTATGTAAATTGATGTGTAGAATCATATGGTCTCATTTACAATTGATTCTGAGCAATATAAATGAGTGTAGTGAAAGCCCGAAAATTGTGCATTTAGTGTATTTTCATGCTAATCAAGATTAATGCTGATTCTTATGTAAATTGATGTGTAGAATCATATGGTCTCATTTAAAATTGATTCTGAGCAATATTAATGGATGTAGTGAAAGCCCGAAAATTGCGCATTTAGTGTATTTTCATGCATATCAAGATTAATGATGATTCTTATGTAAATTGATGTGTAGAATCATATGGTCTCATTTTAAATTGATTCAGAGCAATATAAATGAGTGTAGTGAAAGCCCGAAAATTGCGCATTTAGTGTGTTTTCATGCATATCAAGATTAATGCTGATTATTATGTAAATTGATGTGTAGAATCATATGGTCGCATTAAAAATTGATTCTGAGCAATATAAATGAGTGTACTGAAAGCCCGAAAATTGCGCATTTAGTGTATTTTCATGCATATCAAGATTAATGCTGATTCTTATGTAAATTGATGTGTAGAATCATATGGTCTCATTTAAAATTGATTCAGAGCAATATAAATGAGTGTACTGAAAGCCCGAAAATTGCGCATTTAGTCTATTTTCATGCATATCAAAATTAATGCTGATTCTTATGTAAATTGATGTGTAGAATAATATGGTCCCATTTAAAATTGATTCTGAGCAATATAAATGAGTGTAGTGAAAGCCAGAAAACTGCGCATTTAGTGTATTTTCATGCATATCAAGATTAATGCTGATTCTTATGTAAATTGATGTGTAGAATCATATGGTCGCATTTAAAATTGATTCTGAGCAATATAAATGAGTGTAGTGAAAGCCCGAAAATTTCGCATTTAGTGTATTTTCATGCATATCAAGATTAATGCTGATTCTTATGTAAATTGATGTGTAGAATCATATGGTCTCATTTAAAATTGATTCTGAGCAATATTAACGGATGTAGTGAAAGCCCGAAAATTGCGCATTTAGTGTATTTTCATGCATATCAAGATTAATGCTGATTCTTATGTAAATTGATGTGTAGAATCATATGGTCTCATTTTAAATTGATTCAGAGCAATATAAATGAGTGTAGTGAAAGCCCGAAAATTGCGCATTTAGTGTATTTTCATGCATATCAAGATTAATGCTGATTCTTTTGTAAATTGATGTGTAGAATCATATGGTCGCATTAAAAATTGATTCTGAGCAATATAAATGAGTGTACTGAAAGCCCGAAAATTGCGCATTTAGTGTATTTTCATGCATATCAAGATTAATGCTGATTCTTATGTAAATCGATGTTTAGAATCATATGGTCTCATTTAAAATTGATTCAGAGCAATATAAATGAGTGTACTGAAAGCCCGAAAATTGCGCATTTAGTCTATTTTCATGCATATCAAAATTAATGCTGATTCTTATGTAAATTGATGTGTAGAATCATATGGTCGCATTAAAAATTGATTCTGAGCAAAATAAATGAGTGTAGTGAAAGCCCGAAAATTGCGCATTTAGTGTATTTTCATGCATATCAAGATTAATGCTGATTCTTTTGTAAATTGATGTGTAGAATCATATGGTCTCATTTAAAATTGATTCTGAGCAAAATAAATGAGTGTAGTGAAAGCCCGAAAATTGCGCATTTAGTGTATTTTCATGCATATCAAGATTACTGCTGATTCTTATGTAAATTGATGTGTAGAATAATATGGTCCCATTTAAAATTGATTCTGAGCAATATAAATGAGTGTAGTGAAAGCCAGAAAATTGCGCATTTAGTGTATTTTCATGCATATCAAGATTAATGCTGATTCTTATGTAAATTGATGTGTAGAATCGTATGGTCTCATTTACAATTGATTCTCAGCAATATAAATGAGTGTAGTGAAAGCCCGAAAATTGCGCATTTAGTGTATTTTCATGCTTATCAAGATTAATGCTGATTCTTATGTAAATTGATGTGTAGAATCATATGGTCTCATTTAAAATTGATTCTGAGCAATATTAATGGATGTAGTGAAAGCCCTGAAAATTGCGCATTTAGTGTATTTTCATGCATATCAAGATTAATGCTGATTCTTATGTAAATTGATGTGTAGAATCATATGGTCTCATTTTAAATTGATTCAGAGCAATATAAATGAGTGTACTGAAAGCCCGAAAATTGCGCATTTAGTGTATTTTCATGCATATCAAGATTAATGCTGATTCTTATGTAAATTGATGTGTAGAATCATATGGTCTCATTTTAAATTGATTCAGAGCAATATAAATGAGTGTAGTGAAAGCCCGAAAATTGCGCATTTAGTGTATTTTCATGCATATCAAGATTAATGCTGATTCTGATGTAAATTGATGTGTAGAATCATATGGTCGCATTAAAAATTGATTCTGAGCAATATAAATGAGTGTAGTGAAAGCCCGAAAATTACGCATTTAGTGTATTTTCATGCATATCAAGATTAATGCTGATTCTTATGTAAATTGATGTGTAGAATCATATGGTCTCATTTAAAATTGATTCTGAGCAAAATAAATGAGTGTAGTGAAAGCCCGAAAATTGCGCATTTAGTGTATTTTCATGCATATCAATATTAATGCTGATTCTTATGTAAATTGATGTGTAGAATAATATGGTCCCTTTAAAATTGATTCTGAGCAATATAAATGAGTGTAGTGAAAGCCAGAAAATTGCGCATTTAGTGTATTTTCATGCATATCAAGATTAATACTATTCTTATGTAAATTGATGTGTAGAATCATATGGTCGCGTTTAAAATTGATTCTGAGCAATATTAATGGATGTAGTGAAAGCCCGAAAATTGCGCATTTAGTGTATTTTCATGCATATCAAGATTAATGCTGATTCTTATGTAAATTGATGTGTAGAATCATATGGTCTCATTTTAAATTGATTCAGAGCAATATAAATGAGTGTAGTGAAAGCCCGAAAATTGCGCATTTAGTGTATTTTCATGCATATCAAGATTAATGCTGATTCTTATGTAAATTGATGTGTAGAATCATATGGTCGCATTAAAAATTGATTCTGAGCAATATAAATGAGTGTACTGAAAGCCCGAAAATTGCGCATTTAGTGTATTTTCATGCATATCAAGATTAATGCTGATTCTTATGTAAATTGATGTTTAGAATCATATGGTCTCATTTAAAATTGATTCAGAGCAATATAAATGAGTGTACTGAAAGCCCGAAAATTGGGCATTTAGTCTATTTTCATGCATATCAAAATTAATGCTGATTCTTATGTAAATTGATGTGTAGAATCATATGGTCGCATTTACAATTGATTCTGAGCCATATAAATGAGTGTAGTGAAAGCCCGAAAATTGCGCATTTAGTGTATTTTCATGCATATCAAGATTAATGCTGATTCTTATGTAAATTGATGTGTAGAATAATATGGTCCCATTTAAAATTGATTCTGAGCAATATAAATGAGTGTAGTGAAAGCCCGAAAATTTCGCATTTAGTGTATTTTCATGCATTTCAAGATTAATGCTGATTCTTATGTAAATTGATGTGTAGAATCATATGGTCTCATTTAAAATTGATTCTGAGCAATATTAATGGATGTAGTGAAAGCCCGAAAATTGCGCATTTAGTGTATTTTCATGCATATCAAGATTAATGCTGATTCTTATGTAAATTGATGTGTAGAATCATATGGTCTCATTTTAAATTGATTCAGAGCAATATAAATGAGTGTAGTGAAAGCCCGAAAATTGCGCATTTAGTGTATTTTCATGCATATCAAGATTAATGCTGATTCTTATGTAAATTGATGTGTAGAATCATATGGTCGCATTAAAAATTGATTCTGAGCAATATAAATGATTGTACTGAAAGCCTGAAAATTGCGCATTTAGTGTATTTTCATGCATATCAAGATTAATGCTGATTCTTATGTAAATTGATGTGTAGAATCATATGGTCTCATTTTAAATTGATTCAGAGCAATATAAATGAGTGTAGTGAAAGCCCGAAAATTGCGCATTTAGTGTATTTTCATGCATATCAAGATTAATGCTGTTTCTTATGTAAATTGATGTGTAGAATCATATGGTCGCATTAAAAATTGATTCTGAGCAATATAAATGAGTGTAGTGAAAGCCCGAAAATTGCGCATTTAGTGTATTTTCATGCATATCAAGATTAATGCTGATTCTTATGTAAATTGATGTGTAGAATCATATGGTCTCATTTAAAATTGATTCTGAGCAAAATAAATGAGTGTAGTGAAAGCCCGAAAATTGCGCATTTAGTGTATTTTCATGCATATCAAGATTAATGCTGATTCTTATGTAAATTGATGTGTAGAATAATATGGTCCCATTTAAAATTGATTCTGAGCAATATAAATGAGTGTAGTGAAAGCCAGAAAATTGCGCATTTAGTGTATTTTCATGCATATCAAGATTAATACTGATTCTTATGTAAATTGATGTGTAGAATCATATGGTCGCATTTAAAATTGATTCTGAGCAATATAAATGAGTGTAGTGAAAGCCCGAAAATTGCGCATTTAGTGTATTTTCATGCATATCAAGATTAATGCTGATTCTTATGTAAATTGATGTGTAGAATCATATGGTCTCATTTACAATTGATTCTGAGCAATATAAATGAGTGTAGTGAAAGCCCGAAAATTGTGCATTTAGTGTATTTTCATGCTTATCAAGATTAATGCTGATTCTTATGTAAATTGATGTGTAGAATCATATGGTCTCATTTAAAATTGATTCTGAGCAATATTAATGGATGTAGTGAAAGCCCGAAAATTGCGCATTTAGTGTATTTTCATGCATATCAAAATTAATGCTGATTCTTATGTAAATTGATGTGTAGAATCATATGGTCTCATTTTAAATTGATTCAGAGCAATATAAATGAGTGTAGTGAAAGCCCGAAATTTGCGCATTTAGTGTATTTTCATGCATATCAAGATTAATGCTGATTCTTATGCAAATTGATGTGTAGAATCATATGGTCGCATTAAAAATTGATTCTGAGCAATATAAATGAGTGTAGTGAAAGCCCGAAAATTGCACATTTAGTGTATTTTCATGCATATCAAGATTAATGCTGATTCTTATGTAAATTGATGTGTAGAATCATATGGTCTCATTTAAAATTGATTCTGAGCAAAATAAATGAGTGTAGTGAAAGCCCGAAAATTGCGCATTTAGTGTATTTTCATGCATATCAAGATTAATGCTGATTCTTATGTAAATTGATGTGTAGAATAATATGGTCCCATTTAAAATTGATTCTGAGCAATATAAATGAGTGTAGTGAAAGCCAGAAAACTGCGCATTTAGTGTATTTTCATGCATATCAAGATTAATGCTGATTCTTATGTAAATTGATGTGTAGAATCATATGGTCGCATTTAAAATTGATTCTGAGCAATATAAATGAGTGTAGTGAAAGCCCGAAAATTTCGCATTTAGTGTATTTTCATGCATATCAAGATTAATGCTGATTCTTATGTAAATTGATGTGTAGAATCATATGGTCTCATTTAAAAATGATTCTGAGCAATATAGATGACTGTAGTTAAAGCCCGAAAATTGCGCATTTAGTGTATTTTCATGCATATCAAGATTAATGCTGATTCTTATGTAAATTGATGTGTAGAATCATATGGTCTCATTTAAAATTGATTCTGAGCAATATAAATGAGTGTAGTGAAAGCTCGAAAATTGCGCATTTAGTGTATTTTCATGCATATCAAGATTAATGCTGAATCTTATGTAAATTGATGTGTAGGATCATGTGGTCGCATTTAAAATTGATTCTGAGCAATATAAATGAGTGTAGTGAAAGCCCGAAAATTGCGCATTTAGTGTATTTTAATGCATATCAAGATTAATGCTGATTCTTATGTAAATTGATGTGTAGAATCATATGGTCGCATTTAAAATTGATTCTGAGCAAAATAAATGAGTGTAGTGAAAGCCCGAAAATTGCGCATTTAGTGTATTTGCATGCATATCAAGATTAATGCTGATTCTTATGTAAATTGATGTGTAGAATCACATGGACTCATTTGAAATTGATTCTGATCAATATAAATGAGTGTAGGGAAAACCCGAAAATTGCGCATTTAGTGTATTTTCATGCATATCAAGATTAATGCTGATTCTTATGTAAATTGATGTGTAGAATCATATGGTCTCATTTAAAATTGATTCTGAGCAATATAAATGAGTGTAGTGAAAGCCCGAAAATTGCGCATTTAGTGTATTTTCATGCATATCATAATTAATGCTGATTCTTATGTAAATTGATGTGTAGAATCATATGGTCGCATTTAAAATTGATTCTGAGCAATATAAATGAGTGTAGTGAAAGCTCGAAAATTTCGCATTTAGTGTATTTTCATGCATATCAAGATTAATGCTGATTCTTATGTAAATTGATGTGTAGAATCATATGGACTCATTTAAAATTGATTCTGAGCAATATAAATGAGTGTAGGGAAAACCCGAAAATTGCGCATTTAGTGTATTTTCATGCATATCAAGATTAATGCTGATTCTTATGTAAATTGATGTGTAGAATCATATGGTCGCATTTAAAATTGATTCTGAGCAATATAAATGAGTGTAGTGAAAGCCCGAAAATTTCGCATTTAGTGTATTTTCATGCATTTCAAGATTAATGCTGATTCTTATGTAAATTGATGTGTAGAATCATATGGTCTCATTTAAAATTGATTCTGAGCAATATTAATGGATGTAGTGAAAGCCCGAAAATAGCGCATTTAGTGTATTTTCATGCATATCAAGATTAATGCAGATTCTTATGTAAATTGATGTGTAGAATCATATGGTCGCATTAAAAATTGATTCTGAGCAATATAAATGATTGTACTGAAAGCCTGAAAATTGCGCATTTAGTGTATTTTCATGCATATCAAGATTAATGCTGATTCTTATGTAAATTGATGTGTAGAATCATATGGTCTCATTTTAAATTGATTCAGAGCAATATAAATGAGTGTAGTGAAAGCCCGAAAATTGCGCATTTAGTGTATTTTCATGCATATCAAGATTAATGCTGTTTCTTATGTAAATTGATGTGTAGAATCATATGGTCGCATTAAAAATTGATTCTGAGCAATATAAATGAGTGTAGTGAAAGCCCGAAAATTGCGCATTTAGTGTATTTTCATGCATATCAAGATTAATGCTGATTCTTATGTAAATTGATGTGTAGAATCATATGGTCTCATTTAAAATTGATTCTGAGCAAAATAAATGAGTGTAGTGAAAGCCCGAAAATTGCGCATTTAGTGTATTTTCATGCATATCAAGATTAATGCTGATTCTTATGTAAATTGATGTGTAGAATAATATGGTCCCATTTAAAATTGATTCTGAGCAATATAAATGAGTGTAGTGAAAGCGCGAAAATTGCGCATTTAGTGTATTTTCATGCATATCAAGATTAATACTGATTCTTATGTAAATTGATGTGTAGAATCATATGGTCGCATTTAAAATTGATTCTGAGCAATATAAATGAGTGTAGTGAAAGCCCGAAAATTGCGCATTTAGTGTATTTTCATGCATATTAAGATTAATGCTGATTCTTATGTAAATTGATGTGTAGAATCATATGGTCTCATTTACAATTGATTCTGAGCAATATAAATGAGTGTAGTGAAAGCCCGAAAATTGTGCATTTAGTGTATTTTCATGCTTATCAAGATTAATGCTGATTCTTATGTAAATTGATGTGTAGAATCATATGGTCTCATTTAAAATTGATTCTGAGCAATATTAATGGATGTAGTGAAAGCCCGAAAATTGCGCATTTAGTGTATTTTCATGCATATCAAAATTAATGCAGATTCTTATGTAAATTGATGTGTAGAATCATATGGTCTCATTTTAAATTGATTCAGAGCAATATAAATGAGTGTAGTGAAAGCCCGAAATTTGCGCATTTAGTGTATTTTCATGCATATCAAGATTAATGCTGATTCTTATGCAAATTGATGTGTAGAATCATATGGTCGCATTAAAAATTGATTCTGAGCAATATAAATGAGTGTAGTGAAAGCCCGAAAATTGCACATTTAGTGTATTTTCATGCATATCAAGATTAATGCTGATTCTTATGTAAATTGATGTGTAGAATCATATGGTCTCATTTAAAATTGATTCTGAGCAAAATAAATGAGTGTAGTGAAAGCCCGAAAATTGCGCATTTAGTGTATTTTCATGCATATCAAGATTAATGCTGATTCTTATGTAAATTGATGTGTAGAATAATATGGTCCCATTTAAAATTGATTCTGATCAATATAAATGAGTGTAGTGAAAGCCAGAAAACTGCGCATTTAGTGTATTTTCATGCATATCAAGATTAATGCTGATTCTTATGTAAATTGATGTGTAGAATCATATGGTCGCATTTAAAATTGATTCTGAGCAATATAAATGAGTGTAGTGAAAGCCCGAAAATTTCGCATTTAGTGTATTTTCATGCATATCAAGATTAATGCTGATTCTTATGTAAATTGATGTGTAGAATCATATGGTCTCATTTAAAATTGATTCTGAGCAATATAGATGACTGTAGTTAAAGCCCGAAAATTGCGCATTTAGTGTATTTTCATGCATATCAAGATTAATGCTGATTCTTATGTAAATTGATGTGTAGAATCATATGGTCTCATTTAAAATTGATTCTGAGCAATATAAATGAGTGTAGTGAAAGCTCGAAAATTGCGCATTTAGTGTATTTTCATGCATATCAAGATTAATGCTGAATCTTATGTAAATTGATGTGTAGGATCATGTGGTCGCATTTAAAATTGATTCTGAGCAATATAAATGAGTGTAGTGAAACCCCGAAAATTGCGCATTTAGTGTATTTTCATGCATATCAAGATTAATGCTGATTCTTATGTAAATTGATGTGTAGAATCATATGGTCGCATTTAAAATTGATTCTGAGCAAAATAAATGAGTGTAGTGAAAGCCCGAAAATTGCGCATTTAGTGTATTTTCATGCATATCAAGATTAATGCTGATTCTTATGTAAATTGATGTGTAGAATCACATGGACTCATTTGAAATTGATTCTGATCAATATAAATGAGTGTAGGGAAAACCCGAAAATTGCGCATTTAGTGTATTTTCATGCATATCAAGATTAATGCTGATTCTTATGTAAATTGATGTGTAGAATCATATGGTCTCATTTAAAATTGATTCTGAGCAATATAAATGAGTGTAGTGAAAGCCCGAAAATTGCGCATTTAGTGTATTTTCATGCATATCATAATTAATGCTGATTCTTATGTAAATTGATGTGTAGAATCATATGGTCGCATTTAAAATTGATTCTGAGCAATATAACTGAGTGTAGTGAAAGCTCGAAAATTTCGCATTTCGTGTATTTTCATGCATATCAAGATTAATGCTGATTCTTATGTAAATTGATGTGTAGAATCATATGGACTCATTTAAAATTGATTCTGAGCAATATAAATGAGTGTAGGGAAAACCCGAAAATTGCGCATTTAGTGTATTTTCATGCATATCAAGATTAATGCTGATTCTTATGTAAATTGATGTGTAGAATCATATGGTCGCATGTAAAATTGATTCTGAGCAATATAAATGAGTGTAGTGAAAGCCCGAAAATTGCGCATTTAGTGTATTTTCATGCATATCAAGATTAATGCTGATTCTTATGTAAATTGATGTGTAGAATCATATGGTCGCATTTAAAATTGATTCTCTGCTATATAAATGAGTGTAATGAAAGTCCGAAAATTGCGCATTTAGTGTATTTTCATGCATATCAAGATTAATGCTGATTCTTATGTAAATTGATGTGTAGAATCATATGGTCGCATTTAAAATTGATTCTGAGCAATATAAATGAGTGTAGTGAAAGCCCGAAATTGCGTATTTAGTGCATTTTCAGCATATCAAGATTAATGCTGATTCTAATGTAAATTGATGTGTAGAATCATATGGTCTCATTTGAAATTGATTCAGAGCAATATAAATGAGTGTAGTGAAAGCCCGAAAATTGCGCATTTAGTGAATTTTCATGCATATCAAGATTAATGCTGATTCTTATGTAAATTGATGTGTAGAATAATATGGTCCCATTTAAAATTGATTCTGAGCAATATAAATGAGTGTAGTGAAAGCCAGAAAACTGCGCATTTAGTGTATTTTCATGCATATCAAGATTAATGCTGATTCTTATGTAAATTGATGTGTAGAATCATATGGTCGCATTTAAAATTGATTCTGAGCAATATAAATGAGTGTAGTGAAAGCCGGAAAATTTCGCATTTAGTGTATTTTCATGCATATCAAGATTAATGCTGATTCTTATGTAAATTGATGTGTAGAATCATATGGTCTCATTTAAAAATGATTCTGAGCAATATAGATGACTGTAGTTAAAGCCCGAAAATTGCGCATTTAGTGTATTTTCATGCATATCAAGATTAATGCTGATTCTTATGTAAATTGATGTGTAGAATCATATGGTCTCATTTAAAATTGATTCTGAGCAATATAAATGAGTGTAGTGAAAGCTCGAAAATTGCGCATTTAGTGTATTTTCATGCATATCAAGATTAATGCTGAATCTTATGTAAATTGATGTGTAGGATCATGTGGTCGCATTTAAAATTGATTCTGAGCAATATAAATGAGTGTAGTGAAAGCCCGAAAATTGCGCATTTAGTGTATTTTCATGCATATCAAGATTAATGCTGATTCTTATGTAAATTGATGTGTAGAATCATATGGTCGCATTTAAAATTGATTCTGAGCAAAATAAATGAGTGTAGTGAAAGCCCGAAAATTGCGCATTTAGTGTATTTTCATGCATATCAAGATTAATGCTGATTCTTATGTAAATTGATGTGTAGAATCATATGGTCCCATTCAAAATTGATTCTGAGCAATATAAATGAGTGTAGTGAAAGCCCGAAATTGCGTATTTAGTGCATTTTCAGCATATCAAGATTAATGCTGATTCTTATGTAAATTGATGTGTAGAATCATATGGTCTCATTTGAAATTGATTCAGAGCAATATAAATGAGTGTAGTGAAAGCCCGAAAATTGCGCATTTAGTGAATTTTCATGCATATCAAGATTAATGCTGATTCTCATGTAAATTGATGTGTAGAATCATATGGTCGCATTTAAAATTGATTCTGAGCAATATAAATGAATATAGTGAAAGCTCGAAAATTGCGCATTCAGTGTATTTTCATGCATATCAAGATTAATGCTGATTCTTATGTAAATTGATGTGTAGAATCATATGGTCTCATTTAAAATTGATTCTGAGCAATATAAATGACTGTAGTGAAAGCCCGAAAATTGCGCAGTTAGTGTATTTTCATGCATATCAAGATTAATGCTGATTCTTATGTAAATTGATGTGTAGAATCATATGGTCTCATTTAAAATTGATTCAGAGCAATATAAATGAGTGAAGTGAAAGCCCGAACATTGCGCATTTAGTGTATTTTCATGCATATCAAGATTAATGCTGATTCTTATGTAAATTGATGTGTAGAATCTATATGGTCGCATTTAAAATTGATTCTGAGCAATATAAATGAATGTAGTGAAAGCCCGAAAATTGCGCATTTAGTGTATTTTCATGCATATCAAGATTAATGCTGATTCTTATGTAAATTGATGTGTAGAATCACCTGGTCGCATTTAAAATTGATTCTGAGCAATATAAATGAGTGTAGTGAAAGCCCGAAAATTGCGCATTTAGTGTATTTTCATGCATATCAAGATTAATGATGATTCTTATGTAAATTGATGTGTAGAATCATATGGTCGCATTTAAAATTGATTCTGAGCAATATAAATGAGTGTAGTGAAAGCCCGAAATTGCGCATTTAGTGTATTTTCATGCATATCAAGATTAATGCTGATTCTTATGTAAATTGATGTGTAGAATCATATGGTCTCATTTAAAATTGATTCAGAGCAATATAAATGAGTGAAGTGAAAGCCCGAAAATTGCGCATTTAGTGTATTTTCATGCATATCAAGATTAATGCTGATTCTTATGTAAATTGATGTGTAGAATCTATATGGTCGCATTTAAAATTGATTCTGAGCAATATAAATGTGTGTAGTGAAATCTCGAAAATTGCGCATTTACTGTATTTTCATGCATATCAAGATTAATGCTGATTCTTATGTAAATTGATGTGTAGAATCATATGGTCTCATTTAAAATTGATTCAGAGCAATATAAATGAGTGTAATGAAATCCCGAAAATTGCGCATTTAGTGTATTTTCATGCATATCAAGATTAATGCTGATTCTTATGTAACTTGATGTGTAGAATCATATGGTCGCATTTAAACTTGATTCTGAGCAATATAAATGAGTGTAGTGAAAGCTCGAAAATTGCGCATTTAGTGTATTTTCATGCATATCAAGATTAATGCTGATTCTTATGTAAATTGACGTGTAGAGTCATATGGTCTCATTTTAAATTGATTCAGCGCAATATAAATGAGTGTAGTGAAAGCCCGAAAATTGCGCATTTAGTGTATTTTCATGCATATCAAGATTAATGCTGATTCTTATGTAAATTGATGTGTAGAATCATATGGTCGCATTCAAAATTGATTCTGAGCAATATAAATGAGTGTAGTGTATGCCCGAAAATTGCGCATTTAGTGTATTTTCATTCATATCAAGATTAATGCTGATTCTTATGTAAATTCATGTGCAGAATCATATGGTCTGATTTAAAATTGATTCTGAGCAAAATAAATGAGTGTAGTGAAAGCCCGAAAATTGCGCATTTAGTGTATTTTCATTCATATCAAGATTAATGCTGATTCTTATGTAAATTGATGTGTAGAATCATATGGTCTCATTTAAAATTGATTCAGAGCAATATAAATGAATGTAGTGAAAGCTCGAAAATTGCGCATTTAGTGTATTTTCATGCATATCAAGATTAATGCTGATTCTTATCTACATTGATGTGTAGAATCATATGGTCTCATTTAAAATTGATTCTGTGCAAAATAAATGAGTGTAGTGAAAGCCCGAAAATTGCGCATTTAGTGTATTTTCATGCATATCAAGATTAATGCTGATTCTTATGTAAATTGATGTGTAGAATCATATGGTCGCATTTAAAATTGATTCTGAGCAATATAAATGAGTGTAGTGAAAGCCCGAAAATTGCGCATTTAGTGTATTTTCATGCATACCAAGATTAATGCTGATTCTTATGTAAATTGATGTGTAGAATCATATGGTCTCATTTGAAATTGATTCAGAGCAATATAAATGAGTGTAGTGAAAGCCCGAAAATTGCGCATTTAGTGTATTTTCATGCATATCAAGATTAATGCTGATTTTATGTAAATTGATGTGTAGAATCATATAGTCGCATTTAAAATTGATTCTGAGCAATATAAATGAGTGTAGTGAAAGCTCGAAAATTGCGCATTTAGTGTATTTTCATGCATATCAAGATTAATGCTGATTCTTATGTAAATTGACGTGTAGAATCATATGGTCGCATTTAAAATTGATTCTGAGCAACATAAATGAGTGAAATGAAAGCTCGAAAATTGCGCATTTATTGTATTTTCATGCATATCAAGATTAATGCTGATTCTTATGTAAATTGATGTGTAGAATCATATGGTCGCATTTAAAATTGATTCTGAGCAATATAAATGAGTGTAGTGAAAGCCCGAAATTTGCGCATTTATTGTATTTTCATGCATATCAAGATTAATGCTGATTCTTATGTGAATTGATGTGTAGAATCATATGGTCTCATTTAAAATTGATTCAGAGCAATATAAATGAGTGTAGTGAAAGCCCGAAAATTGCGCATTTAATGTATTTTCATGCATACCAAGATTAATGCTGATTCTTATGTAAATTGATGTGTAGAATCATATGGTCTCATTTAAAATTGATTCTGAGCAATATAAATGACTGTAGTGAAAGCCCGAAAATTGCGCATTTAGTGTATTTTCATGCATATCAAGATTAATGCTGATTCTTATGTAAATTGATGTGTAGAATCATATGGTCGCATTTAAAATTGATTCTGAGCAATATAAATGAGTGTAGTGAAAGCCCGAAAATTGCGCATTTAGTGTATTTTCATGCATACCAAGATTAATGCTGATTCTTATGTAAATTGATGTGTAGAATCATATGGTCTCATTTGAAATTGATTCAGAGCAATATAAATGAGTGTAGTGAAAGCCCGAAAATTGCGCATTTAGTGTATTTTCATGCATATCAAGATTAATGCTGATTTTATGTAAATTGATGTGTAGAATCATATGGTCGCATTTAAAATTGATTCTGAGCAATATAAATGAGTGTAGTGAAAGCTCGAAAATTGCGCATTTAGTGTATTTTCATGCATATCAAGATTAATGCTGATTCTTATGTAAATTGGCGTGTAGAATCATATGGTCGCATTTAAAATTGATTCTGAGCAACATAAATGAGTGAAATGAAAGCTCGAAAATTGCGCATTTATTGTATTTTCATGCATATCAAGATTAATGCTGATTCTTATGTAAATTGATGTGTAGAATCATATGGTCGCATTTAAAATTGATTCTGAGCAATATAAATGAGTGTAGTGAAAGCCCGAAATTTGCGCATTTATTGTATTTTCATGCATATCAAGATTAATGCTGATTCTTATGTGAATTGATGTGTAGAATCATATGGTCTCATTTAAAATTGATTCAGAGCAATATAAATGAGTGTAGTGAAAACCCGAAAATTGCGCATTTAATGTATTTTCATGCATACCAAGATTAATGCTGATTCTTATGTAAATTGATGTGTAGAATCATATGGTCTCATTTAAATTGATTCTGAGCAATATAAATGACTGTAGTGAAAGCCCGAAAATTGCGCATTTAGTGTATTTTCATGCATATCAAGATTAATGCTGATTCTTATGTAAATTGATGTGTAGAATCATATGGTCGCATTTAAAATTGATTCTGAGCAATATAAATGAGTGTAGTGAAAGCCCGAAAATTGCGCATTTAGTGTATTTTCATGCATACCAAGATTAATGCTGATTCTTATGTAAATTGATGTGTAGAATCATATGGTCTCATTTGAAATTGATTCAGAGCAATATAAATGAGTGTAGTGAAAGCCCGAAAATTGCGCATTTAGTGTATTTTCATGCATATCAAGATTAATGCTGATTTTATGTAACTTGATGTGTAGAATCATATGGTCGCATTTAAAATTGATTCTGAGCAATATAAGTGAGTGTAGTGAAAGCTCGAAAATTGCGCATTTAGTGTATTTTCATGCATATCAAGATTAATGCTGATTCTTATGTAAATTGACGTGTAGAATCATATGGTCGCATTTAAAATTGATTCTGAGCAACATAAATGAGTGAAATGAAAGCTCGAAAATTGCGCATTTATTGTATTTTCATGCATATCAAGATTAATGCTGATTCTTATGTAAATTGATGTGTAGAATCATATGGTCTCATTTAAAATTGATTCTGAGCAATATAAATGACTGTAGTGAAAGCACGAAAATTGCGCATTTAGTGTATTTTCATGCATATCAAGATTAATGCTGATTCTTATGTAAATTGATGTGTAGAATCATATGGTCGCATTTAAAATTGATTCTGAGCAATATAAATGAGTGTAGTGTAAGCCCGAAAATTGCGCATTTAGTGTATTTTCATTCATATCAAGATTAATGCTGATTCTTATGTAAATTCATGTGTAGAATCATATGGTCTGATTTAAAATTGATTCTGAGCAAAATAAATGAGTGTAGTGAAAGCCCGAAAATTGCGCATTTAGTGTATTTTCATTCATATCAAGATTAATGCTGATTCTTATGTAAATTGATGTGTAGAATCATATGGTCGCATTTAAAAATGATTCTGAGCAATATAAATGAGTGTAGTGAAAGCCCGAAATTGCGCATTTAGTGTATTTTCATGCATATCAAGATTAATGCTGATTCTTATGTAAATTGATGTGTACAATCATATGGTCTCATTTAAAATTGATTCAGAGCAATATAAATGAGTGTAGTGAAAGCCCGAAAATTGCGCATTTAGTGTATTTTCATGCATATCAAGATTAATGCTGATTCTTATGTAAATTGATGTGTAGAATCATATGGTCGCATTTAAAATTGATTCTGAGCAATATAAATGAGTGTAGTGAAAGCTCGAAAATTGCGCATTTATTGTATTTTCATGCATATCAAGATTAATGCTGATTCTTATGTAAATTGACGTGTAGAATCATATGGTCGCATTTAAAATTGATTCTGAGCAACATAAAAGAGTGAAATGAAAGCTCGAAATTGCGCATTTATTGTATTTTCATGCATATCAAGATTAATGCTGATTCTTATGTAAATTGATGTGTAGAATCATATGGTCTCATTTTAAATTGATTCAGCGCAATATAAATGAGTGTAGTGAAAGCCCGAAAATTGCGCATTTAGTGTATTTTCATGCATATCAAGATTAATGCTGATTCTTATGTAAATTGATGTGTAGAATCATATGGTCGCATTTAAAATTGATTCTGAGCAATATAAATGAGTGTAGTGAAAGCTCGAAAATTGCGCATTTAGTGTATTTTCATGCATATCAAGATTAATGCTGATTCTTATGTAAATTGATGTGTAGAATCATATGGTCTCATTTAAAATTGATTCAGAGCAATATAAATGAGTGTAGTGAAAGCCCGAATATTGCGCATTTAGTGTATTTTCATGCATATCAAGATTAATGCTGATTCTTATGTAAATTGATGTGTAGAATCATATGGTCTCATTTACAATAGATTCTGAGCAATATAAATGAGTGTAGTGAAAGCCCGAAAATTGCGCATTTAGTGTATTTTCATGCTTATCAAGATTAATGCTGATTCTTATGTAAATTGATGTGTAGAATCATATGGTCTCATTTAAAATTGATTCTGAGCAATATTAATGGATGTTGTGAAAGCCCGAAAATTGCGCATTTAGTGTATTTTCATGCATATCAAGATTAATGCTGATTCTTATGTAAATTGATGTGTAGAATCACATGGTCTCATTTTCAATTGATTCAGAGCGATATAAATAGGTGTAGTGGCCGAAAATTGCGCATTTAGTGTATTTTCATGCATATCAAGATTAATGCTGATTCTTATTTAAATTGATGTGTAGAATCATATGGTCGCATTAAAAATTGATTCTGAGCAATATAAATGAGTGTAGTGAAAGCCCGAAAATTGCGCATTTAGTGTATTTTCATGCATATCAAGATTAATGCTGATTCTTATGTAAATTGATGTGTAGAATCATATGGTCTCATTTAAAATTGATTCCGAGCAAAATAAATGAGTGTAGTGAAAGCCCGAAAATTTCGCATTTAGTGTATTTTCATGCATATCAAGATTAATGCTGATTCTTATGTAAATTGATGTGTAGAATCATATGGTCTCATTAAAATATTCTGAGCAATATTAATGACTGTAGTTAAAGCCCGAAAATTGCGCATTTAGTGTATTTTCATGCATATCAAGATTAATGCTGATTCTTATGTAAATTGATGTGTAGAATCATATGGTCTCATTTAAAATTGATTCTGAACAATATAAATGAGTGTAGTGAAAGCTCGAACATTGCGCATTTAGTGGATTTTCATGCATATCAAGATTAATGCTGATTCTTATGTAAATTGATGTGTAGAATAATATGGTCCCATTTAAAATTGATTCTGAGCAATATAAATGAGTGTAGTGAAAGCAAAAAATTGCGCATTTAGTGTATTTTCATGCATATCAAGATTAATGCTGATTCTTATGTAAATTGATGTGTAGAATCATATGGTCGCATTTAAAATTGATTCTGAGCAATATAAATGAGTGTAGTGAAAAGCCCGAAAATTTCGCATTTAGTGTATTTTCATGCATATCAAGATTAATGCTGATTCTTATGTAAATTGATGTGTAGAATCATATGGTCTCATTTACAATAGATTCTGAGCAATATAAATGAGTGTAGTGAAAGCCCGAAAATTGCGCATTTAGTGTATTTTCATGCTTATCAAGATTAATGCTGATTCTTATGTAAATTGATGTGTAGAATCATATGGTCTCATTTAAAATTGATTCTGAGCAATATTAATGGATGTTGTGAAAGCCCGAAAATTGCGCATTTAGTGTATTTTCATGCATATCAAGATTAATGATGATTCTTATGTAAATTGATGTGTAGAATCACATGGTCTCATTTTAAATTGATTCAGAGCGATATAAATGAGTGTAGTGAAAGCCCGAAAATTGCGCATTTAGTGTATTTTCATGCATATCAAGATTAATGCTGATTCTTATGTAAATTGATGTGTAGAATCATATGGTCTCATTTAAAATTGATTCCGAGCAAAATAAATGAGTGTAGTGAAAGCCCGAAAATTTCGCATTTAGTGTATTTTCATGCATATCAAGATTAATGCTGATTCTTATGTAAATTGATGTGTAGAATCATATGGTCTCATTTAAAATATTCTGAGCAATATTAATGACTGTAGTTAAAGCCCGAAAATTGCGCATTTAGTGTATTTTCATGCATATCAAGATTAATGCTGATTCTTATGTAAATTGATGTGTAGAATCATATGGTCTCATTTAAAATTGATTCTGAGCAATATAAATGAGTGTAGTGAAAGCTCGAACATTGCGCATTTAGTGGATTTTCATGCATATCAAGATTAATGCTGATTCTTATGTAAATTGATGTGTAGAATAATATGGTCCCATTTAAAATTGATTCTGAGCAATATAAATGAGTGTAGTGAAAGCAAAAAATTGCGCATTTAGTGTATTTTCATGCATATCAAGATTAATGCTGATTCTTATGTAAATTGATGTGTAGAATCATATGGTCGCATTTAAAATTGATTCTGAGCAATATAAATGAGTGTAGTGAAAGCCCGAAAATTTCGCATTTGGAGTATTTTCATGCATATCAAGATTAATGCTGATTCTTATGTAAATTGATGTGTAGAATCATATGGTCTCATTTAAAATATTCTGAGCAATATAAATGACTGTAGTTAAAGCCCGAAAATTGCGCATTTAGTGTATTTTCATGCATATCAATATTAATGCTGATTCTTATGTAAATTGATGTGTAGAATCATATGGTCTCATTTAAAATTGATTCTGAGCAATATAAATGAGTGTAGTGAAAGCACGAAAATTGCGCATTTAGTGGATTTTCATGCATATCAAGATTAATGCTGATTCTTATGTAAATTGATGTGTAGAATCATATGGTCTCATTTAAAATTGATTCTGAGCAAAATAAATGAGTGTAGTGAAAGCCCGAAAATTTCGCATTTAGTGTATTTTCATGCATATCAAGATTAATGCTGATTCTTTTGTAAATTGATGTGTAGAATCATATGGTCGCATTTAAAAATGATTCTGAGCAAAATAAATGAGTGTAGTGAAAGCCCGAAAATTGCGCAGTTAGTGTATTTTCATGCATATCAAGATTAATGCTGATTCTTATGTAAATTGATTTGTTGAATCATATGGTCTCATTTAAAATTGATTCTGAGCAATATAAATGAGTGTAGTGAAAGCCCGAAAATTGCGCATTTAGTGTATTTTCATGCATATCAAGATTAATGCTGATTCTTATGTAAATTGATGTGTAGAATAATATAGTCCCATTTAAAATTGATTCTGAGCAATTTAATGAGTGTAGTGAAAGCCAAAAAATTGCGCATTTAGTGTATTTTCATGCATAACAAGATTAATGCTGATTCTTATGTAAATTGATGTGTAGAATCATATGGTCGCATTTAAAATTGATTCTGAGCAATATAAATGAGTGTAGTGAAAGCCCGAAAATTTCGCATTTAGTGTATTTTCATGCATATCAAGATTAATGCTGATTCTTATGTAAATTGATGTGTAGAATCATATGGTCTCATTTAAATTATTCTGAGCAATATAAATGACTGTAGTTAAAGCCCGAAAATTGCGCATTTAGTGTATTTTCATGCATATCAAGATTAATGCTGATTCTTACGTAAATTGATGTGTAGAATCATATGGTCTCATTTAAAATTGATTCTGAGCAATATAAATGAGTGTATTGAAAACTCGAAAATTGCGCATTTAGTGGATTTTCATGCATATCAAGATTAATGCTGATTCTTATGTAAATTGGTGTGTAGAATCATATGGTCTCATTTAAAATTGATTCTGAGCAATATAAATGAGTGTAGTGAAAGCCCGAATATTGCGCATTTAGTGTATTTTCATTCATATGAAGATTAATGCTGATTCTTATGTAAATTGATGTGTAGAATCATATGGTCTCATTTAAAATTGATTCTGAGCAAAATAAATGAGTGTAGTGTAAGCCCGAAAATTGCGCATTTAGTGTATTTTCATGCATATCAAGATTAATGCTGATTCATATGTAAATTGATGTGTAGAATCATATTGTCGCATTTAAAAATGATTCTGAGCAAAATAAATGAGTGTAGTGAAAGCCCGAAAATTGCGCATTTAGTGTATTTTCATGCATATCAAGATTAATGCTGATTCTTATGTAAATTGATGTGTAGAATCATATGGTCTCATTTGAAATTTATTCTGAGCAAAATAAGTGAGTGTAGTGAAAGCCCGAAAATTGCGCATTTAGTGTATTTTCATGCATATCAAGATTAATGCTGATTCTTATGTAAATTGATGTGTAGAATCATATGGTCTCATTTAAAATTGATTCTGAGCAATATAAATGAGTGTAGTGAAAGCCCGAAAATTGCGCATTTAGTGTATTTTCATGCATATCAAGATTAATGCTGATTCTTATGTAAAATGATGTGTAGAATCATATGGTCGCATTTAAAATTGATTCTGAGCAATATAAATGAGAGTAGTAAAAGCTCGAAAATTTCGCATTTAGTGTATTTTCATGCATATCAAGATTAATGCTGATTCTTATGTAAATTGTTGTGTAGAATCATATGGTCGCATTAAAAATTGATTCTGAGCAATATAAATGAGTGTACTGAAAGCCCGAAATTTGCGCATTTAGTGTATTTTCATGCATATCAAGATTAATGCTGATTCTTATGTAAATTGATGTTTAGAATCATATGGTCTCATTTGAAATTGATTCAGAGCAATATAAATGAGTGTACTGAAAGCCCGAAAATTGCGCATTTAGTCTATTTTCATGCATATCAAAATTAATGATGATTCTTATGTAAAGTGATGTGTAGAATCATATGGTCACATTTAAAATTGATTCTGAGCCATATAAATGAGTGTAGTGAAAGCCCGAAAATTGCGCATTTAGTGTATTTTCATGCATATCAAGATTAATGCTGATTCTTATGTAAATTGATGTGTAGAATCAGATGGTCTCATTTTAAATTGATTCAGAGCAATATAAATGAGTGTAGTGAAAGCCCGAAAATTGCGCATTTAGTGTATTTTCATGCATATCAAGATTAATGCTGATTCTTATGTAAATTGATGTGTAGAATCATATGGTCTCATTTAAAATTGATTCTGAGCAATATAAATGAGTGTAGTGAAAGCTCGATAATTGCGCATTTAGTGGATTTTCATGCATATCAAGATTAATGCTGATTCTTATGTAAATTGGTGTGTAGAATCATATGGTCTCATTTAAAATTGATTCTGAGCAATATAAATGAGTGTAGTGAAAGCCCGAAAATTGCGCATTTAGTGTATTTTCATTCATATGAAGATTAATGCTGATTCTTATGTAAATTGATGTGTAGAATCATATGGTCTCATTTAAAATTGATTCTGAGCAAAATAAATGAGTGTAGTGAAAGCCCGAAAATTGCGCATTTAGTGTATTTTCATGCATATCAAGATTAATGCTGATTCTTATGTAAATTGATGTGTAGAATCATATGGTCGCATTTAAAAATGATTCTGAGCAAAATAAATGAGTGTAGTGAAAGCCCGAAAATTGCGCATTTAGTGTATTTTCATGCATATCAAGATTAATGCTGATTCTTATGTAAATTGATGTGTAGAATCATATGGTCTCATTTAAAATTGATTCTGAGCAAAATAAATGAGTGTAGTGAAAGCCCGAAAATTGCGCATTTAGTGTATTTTCATGCATATCAAGATTAATGCTGATTCTTATGTAAATTGATGTGTAGAATAATATGGTCCCATTTAAAATTGATTCTGAGCAATATAAATGAGTGTAGTGAAAGCCAAAAAATTGCGCATTTAGTGTATTTTCATGCATCTCAAGATTAATGCTGATTCTTAGGTAAAGTGATGTGTAGAATCATATGGTCGCATTTAAAATTGATTCTGAGCAATATAAATGAGTCTAGTGAAAGCCCGAAAATTTCGCATTTAGTGTATTTTCATGCATATCAAGATTAATGCTGATTCTTATGTAAATTGATGTGTAGAATCATATGGTCTCATTTAAAATTGATTCTGAGCAATATAAATGAGTGTAGTGAAAGCTCGAAAATTGCGCATTTAGTGGATTTTCATGCATATCAAGATTAATGCTGATTCTTATGTAAATTGGTGTGTAGAATCATATGGTCTCATTTAAAATTGATTCTGAGCAATATAAATGACTGTAGTGAAAGCCCGAAAATGGCGCATTTAGTGTATTTTCATTCATATGAAGATTAATGCTGATTCTTATGTAAATTGATGTGTAGAATCATATGGTCTCATTTAAAATTGATTCTGAGCAAAATAAATGAGTGTAGTGAAAGCCCGAAAATTGCGCATTTAGTGTATTTTCATGCATATCAATATTAATGCTGATTCTTATGTAAATTGATGTGTAGAATCATATTGTCGCCTTTAAAAATGATTCTGAGCAAAATAAATGAGTGTAGTGAAAGCCCGAAAATTGCGCATTTAGTGTATTTTCATGAATATCAAGATTAATGCTGATTCTTATGTAAATTGATGTGTAGAATCATATGGTCTCATTTAAAATTGATTCTGAGCAAAACAAGTGAGTGTAGTGAAAGCCCGAAAATTGCGCATTTAGTGTATTTTCATGCATATCAAGATTAATGCTGAATCTTATTTAAATTGATGTGTAGGATCATGTGGTCGCATTTAAAATTGATTCTGAGCAATATAAATGAGTGTAGTGAAAGCCCGAAAATTGCGCATTTAGTGTATTTTCATGCATATCAAGATTAATGCTGATTCTTATGTAAATTGATGTGTAGAATCATATGGTCGCATTTAAAATTGTTTCTGAGCAAAATAAATGAGTGTAGTGAAAGCCCGAAAATTGCGCATTTAGTGTATTTTCATGCATATCAAGATTAATGCTGATTCTTATGTAAATTGATGTGTAGAATCATATGGAATCATTTGAAATTGATTCTGATCAATATAAATGAGTGTAGGGAAAACCCAAAAATTGCGCATTTAGTGTATTTTCATGCATATCAAGATTAATGCTGATTCTTATGTAAATTGATGTGTAGAATCATATGGTCTCATTTAAAATTGATTCTGAGCAATATAAATGAGTGTAGTGAAAGCCCGAAAATTGCGCATTTAGTGTATTTTCATGCATATCAAGATTAATGCTGATTCTTATGTAAAATGATGTGTAGAATCATATGGTCGCATTTAAAATTGATTCTGAGCAATATAAATGAGTGTAGTGAAAGCTCGAAAATTTCGCATTTAGTGTATTTTCATGCATATCAAGATTAATGCTGATTCTTATGTAAATTGTTGTGTAGAATCATATGGTCGCATTAAAAATTGATTCTGAGCAATATAAATGAGTGTACTGAAAGCCCGAAATTTGCGCATTTAGTGTATTTTCATGCATATCAAGATTAATGCTGATTCTTATGTAAATTGATGTTTAGAATCATATGGTCTCATTTGAAATTGATTCAGAGCAATATAAATGATTGTACTGAAAGCCCGAAAATTGCGCATTTAGTCTATTTTCATGCATATCAAAATTAATGCTGATTCTTATGTAAATTGATGTGTAGAATCATATGGTCGCATTTAAAATTGATTCTGAGCCATATAAATGAGTGTAGTGAAAGCACGAAAATTGCGCATTTAGTGTATTTTCATGCATATCAAGATTAATGCTGATTCTTATGTAAATTGATGTGTAGAATAATATGGTCTCATTTTAAATTGATTCAGAGCAATATAAATGAGTGTAGTGAAAGCCCGAAAATTGCGCATTTAGTGTATTTTCATGCATATCAAGATTAATGCTGATTCTTATTTAAATTGATGTGTATAATCATATGGTCGCATTAAAAATTGATTCTGAGCAATATAAATGAGTGTAGTGAAAGCCCGAAAATTGCGCATTTAGTGTATTTTCATGCATATCAAGATTAATGCTGATTCTTATGTAAATTGATGTGTAGAATCATATGGTCTCATTTAAAATTGATTCTGAGCAAAATAAATGAGTGTAGTGAAAGCCCGAAAATTGCGCATTTAGTGTATTTTCATGCATATCAAGATTAATGCTGATTCTTATGTAAATTGATGTGTAGAATAATATGGTCCCATTTAAAATTGATTCTGAGCAATATAAATGAGTGTAGTGAAAGCCAAAAAATTGCGCATTTAGTGTATTTTCATGCATATCAAGATTAATGCTGATTCTTATGTAAATTGATGTGTAGAATCATATGGTCGCATTTAAAATTGATTCTGAGAAATATAAATGAGTGTAGTGAAAGCCCGAAAATTTCGCATTTAATGTATTTTCATGCATATCAAGATTAATGCTGATTCTTATGTAAATTGATGTGTAGAATCATATGGTCTCATTTAAAATTGATTCTGAGCAAAATAAATGAGTGTAGTGAAAGCCCGAAAATTGCGCATTTAGTGTATTTTCATGCATATCAAGATTAATGCTGATTCTTATGTAAATTGATGTGTAGAATAATATGGTCCCATTTAAAATTGATTCTGAGCAATATAAATGAGTGTAGTGAAAGCCAAAAAATTGCGCATTTAGTGTATTTTCATGCATATCAAGATTAATGCTGATTCTTATGTAAATTGATGTGTAGAATCATATGGTCGCATTTAAAATTGATTCTGAGCAATATAAATGAGTGTAGTGAAAGTCCGAAAATTTCGCATTTAATGTATTTTCATGCATATCAAGATTAATGCTGATTCTTATGTAAATTGATGTGTAGAATCATATGGTCTCATTTAAAATATTCTGAGCAATATAAATGACTGTAGTTAAAGCCCGAAAATTGCGCATTTAGTGTATTTTCATGCATATCAAGATTAATGCTGATTCTTATGTAAATTGATGTGTAGAATCATATGGTCTCATTTAAAATTGATTCTGAGCCATATAAATGAGTGTAGTGAAAGCTCGAAAATTGCGCATTTAGTGGATTTTCATGCATATCAAGAATAATGCTGATTCTTATGTAAATTGGTGTGTAGAATCATATGGTCTCATTTAAAATTGATTCTGAGCAATATAAATGAGTGTAGTGAAAGCCCGAAAATTGCGCATTTAGTGTATTTTCATTCATATGAAGATTAATGCTGATTCATATGTAAATTGATGTGTAGAATCATATGGTCTCATTTAAAATTGATTCTGAGCAAAATAAATGTGTGTAGTGAAATCCCGAAAATTGCGCATTTTGTGTATTTTCATGCATATCAAGATTAATTCTGATTCTTATGTAAATTGATGTGTAGGATCATATGGTCGCATTTAAAAATGATTCTGAGCAAAATAAATGAGTGTAGTGAAAGCCCGAAAATTGCGCATTTAGTGTATTTTCATGCATATCAAGATTAATGCTGATTCTTATGTAAATTGATGTGTAGAATCATATGGTCTCATTTAAAATTGATTCTGAGCAATATAAATGAGTGTAGTGAAAGCCCGAAAATTGCGCATTTAGTGTATTTTCATGCATATCAAGATTAATGCTGATTCTTATGTAAATTGATGTGTAGAATCATATGGTCGCATTTAAAATTGTTTCTGAGCAAAATAAATGAGTGTAGTGAAAGCCCGAAAATTGCGCATTTAGTGTATTTTCATGCATATCAAGATTAATGCTGATTCTTATGTAAATTGATGTGTAGAATCATATGGAATCATTTGAAATTGATTCTGATCAAAATAAATGAGTGTAGGGAAAACCCGAAAATTGCGCATTTAGTGTATTTTCATGCATATCAAGATTAATGCTGATTCTTATGTAAATTGATGTGTAGAATCATATGGTCTCATTTAAAATTGATTCTGAGCAATATAAATGAGTGTAGTGAAAGCCCGAAAATTGCGCATTTAGTGTATTTTCATGCATATCAAGATTAATGCTGATTCTTATGTAAAATGATGTGTAGAATCATATGGTCGCATTTAAAATTGATTCAGAGCAATATAAATGAGTGTAGTGAAAGCCCGAAAATTGCGCATTTAGTGTATTTTCATGCATACCAAGATTACTGCTGATTCTTATGTAAATTGATGTGTAGAATCATATGGTCTCATTTAAAATTGATTCAGAGCAATATAAATGAGTGTAGTGAAAGCCCGAAAATTGCGCATTTAGTGTATTTTCATGCATATCAAGATTAATGCTGATTCTTATGTAAATTGATGGGTAGAATCATATGGTCTCATTTAAAATTGATTCTGAGCAAAATAAATGAGTGTAGTGAAAGCTCGAAAATTGCGCATTTAGTGTATATTCATGCATATCAAGATTAATGCTGATTCTCATGTAAAATGATGTGTAGAATCATATGGTCTCATTGAAAATTGATTCTGAGCAATATAAATGAGTGTAGTGAAAGCCCGAAAATTGCGAATTCAGTGTATTTTCATGCATATCAAGATTAATGCTGATTCTTATGTAAATTTATGTGTAGAATCATATGGTCTCATTTTAAATTGATCCAGAGCAATATAAATGAGTGTAGTGAAAGCCCGAAAATTGCGCATTTAGTGTATTTTCATGCATATCAAGATTAATGCGGATTCTTATGTAAATTGATGTGTAGAATTATATGGTCTCATTTTAAATTGATTCAGAGCAATATAAATGAGTGTAGTGAAAGCCCGAAAATTGCGCATTTAGTGTATTTTCATGCATATCAAGATTAATGCTGATTCTTATGTAAAATGATGTGTAGAATCATATGGTCTCATTTAAAATTGATTCTGAGCAATATAAATGAGTGTAGTGAAAGCCCGAAAATTGCGAATTTAGTGTATTTTCATGCATATCAAGATTAATGCTGATTCTTATGTAAATTGATGTGTAGAATCATATGGTCTCATTTTGAATTGATCCAGAGCAATATAAATGAGTGTAGTGAAAGCCCGAAAATTGCGCATTTATTGTATTTTCATGCATATCAAGATTAATGCTGATTCTTATGTAAATTGATGTGTAGAATCATATGGTCGCATTTAAAATTGATTCTGAGCAATATAAATGAGTGTAGTGAAAGCTCGAAAATTGCGCATTTAGTGTATTTTCATGCATATCAAGATTAATGCTGATTCTTATGTAAATTGATGTGTAGAATCATATGGTCGCATTTAAAATTGATTCTGAGCAATATAAATGAGTGTAGTGAAAGCTCGAAAATTGCGCATTTAGTGTATTTTGATTGCATATCAAGATTAATGCTGAATCTTATGTAAATTGATGTGTAGGATCATGTGGTCGCATTTAAAATTGATTCTGAGCAATATAAATGAGTGTAGTGAAAGCCCGAAAATTGCGCATTTAGTGTATTTTCATGCATATCAAGATTAATGCTGATTCTTATGTAAATTGATGTGTAGAATCATATGGTCGCATTTAAAATTGTTTCTGAGCAAAATAAATGAGTGTAGTGAAAGCCCGAAAATTGCGCATTTAGTGTATTTTCATGCATATCAAGATTAATGCTGATTCTTATGTAAATTGATGTGTAGAATCATATGGTCTCATTTAAAATTGATTCTGAGCAAAATAAATGAGTGTAGTGAAAGCTCGAAAATTGCGCATTTAGTGTATATTCATGCATATCAAGATTAATGCTGATTCTTATGTAAAATGATGTGTAGAATCATATGGTCTCATTTAAAATTGATTCTGAGCAATATAAATGAGTGTAGTGAAAGCCCGAAAATTGCGAATTTAGTGTATTTTCATGCATATCAAGATTAATGCTGATTCTTATGTAAATTGATGTGTAGAATCATATGGTCTCATTTTAAATTGATCCAGAGCAATATAAATGAGTGTAGTGAAAGCCCGAAAATTGCGCATTTATTGTATTTTCATGCATATCAAGATTAATGCTGATTCTTATGTAAATTGATGTGTAGAATCATATGGTCGCATTTAAAATTGATTCTGAGCAATATAAATGAGTGTAGTGAAAGCTCGAAAATTGCGCATTTAGTGTATTTTCATGCATATCAAGATTAATGCTGATTCTTATGTAAATTGATGTGTAGAATCATATGGTCTCATTTAAAATTGATTCAGAGCAATATAAATGAGTGTAGTGAAAGCCCGAAAATTGCGCGTTTAGTGTATTTTCATGCATACCAAGATTAATGCTGATTCTTATGTAAATTGAGGTGTAGAATCATATGGTCTCATTTAAAATTGATTCAGAGCAATATAAATGAGTGTAGTGAGAGCCCGAAAATTGCGCATTTAGTGTATTTTCATGCATATCAAGATTAATGCTGATTCTTATGTAATTTGATGGGTAGAATCATATGGTCTCATTTAAAATTGATTCTGAGCAAAATAAATGAATGTAGTGAAAGCTCGAAAATTGCGCATTTAGTGTATATTCATGCATATCAAGATTAATGCTGATTCTTATGTAAATTGATGTGTAGAATCATATGGTATCATTTTAAATTGATTCAGAGCAATATAAATGAGGGTAGTGAAAGCCCGAAAATTGCGCATTTAGTGTATTTTCATGCATACCAAGATTAATGCTGATTCTTATGTGAATTGATGTGTAGGATCATATGGTCTCATTTTAAATTGATTCAGAGCAATATAAATGAGTGTAGTGAAAGCCCGAAAATTGCGCATTTATTGTATTTTCATGCATATCAAGATTAATGCAGATTCTTATGTAAATTGATGTGTAGAATCATATGGTCGCATTTTAAATTGATTCTGAGCAACATAAATGAGTGTAGTGAAAAGCTCGAATATTGCGCATTTAGTGTATTTTCATGCATATCAAGATTAATGCTGATTCTTATGTAAATTGATGTAGAATCATATGGTCTCATTTAAAATTGATTCAGAGCAATATGAATGAGTGTAGTGAAAGCCCGAAAATTGCGCATTTAGCAGGTATTTTCATGCATATCAAGATTAATGCTGATTCTATGTAAATTGATGTGGTAGAATCATATGGTCTCATTTAAAATTGATTCAGAGCAATATAAATGAGTGTAGTGAAAGCCCGAAAATTGCGCATTTAGTGTATTTTCATGCATATCAAGATTAATGCTGATTCTTATGTAAATTGATGGGTAGAATCATATGGTCTCATTTAAAATTGATTCTGAGCAAAATAAATGAGTGTAGTGAAAGCCTTGAAAATTGCGCATTTAGTGTATATTCATGCATATCAAGATTAATGCTGATTCTTATGTAAATTGATGTGTAGAATCATATGTTCTCATTTTAAATTGATTCAGAGCAATATAAAATGAGTGTAGTGAAAGCCCGAAAATTGCGCATTTAGTGTATTTTCATGCATATCAAGATTAATGCTGATTCTTGTAAAAATTGATGTGTAGATTCATATAATGCATTTAAAATTGATTCTGAGCAATATAAATGAGCAAGGAAGTTCGAATACGGTGCATTAATGTATTTTCATGCATATCATGATTAATGCTGACTTATGTAAATTGATGTGTAGAATCATATGGTATCATTTTAAATTGATTCAGAGCAATATGAATGAGTGTAGTGAAAAGCCCGAAAATTGCGCATTTAGTGTATTTTCATGCATACCAAGATTAATGCTGATTCTTGCGTGAATTGGATGTGTAGAATCATATGGTCTCATTTTAAATTGATTCAGAGCAATATAAATGAGTGTAGTGAAAGCCCGAAAATTGCGCATTTGTATTTTCATGCATATCAAGATTAATGCAGATTCTTATGTAAATTGATGTGTAGAATCATATTGTCGTACGAAATTGATTCTGAGCAACATAAATGAGTGTAGTGAAAAAAGCTCGAATATTGCGCATTTAGTGTATTTTCATGCATATCAAGATTAATGCAGATTCTTATGTAAATTGATGTGTAGAATCATATGGTCTCATTTAAAATTGATTCAGAGCAATATGAATGAGTGTAGTGAAAGCCCGAAAATTGCGCATTTAGTGTATTTTCATGCATATCAAGATTAATGCTGATTCTTATGTAAATTGATGTGTAGAATCATATGGTCTCATTTAAAATTGATTCAGAGCAATATAAATGAGTGTAGTGAAAGCCCGAAAATTGCGCATTTAGTGTATTTTCATGCATATCAAGATTAATGCTGATTCTTATGTAAATTGATGGGTAGAATCATATGGTCTCATTTAAAATTGATTCTGAGCAAAATAAATGAGTGTAGTGAAAGCTCGAAAATTGCGCATTTAGTGTATATTCATGCATATCAAGATTAATGCTGATTCTTATGTAAATTGATGTGTAGAATCATATGGTCTCATTTTAAATTGATTCAGAGCAATATAAATGAGTGTAGTGAAAGCCCGAAAATTGCGCATTTAGTGTATTTTCATGCATATCAAGATTAATGCTGATTCTTATGTAAATTGATGTGTAGATTCATATGGTCGCATTTAAAATTGATTCTGAGCAATATAAATGAGTGTAGTGAAAGCTCGAAAATTGCGCATTTAGTGTATTTTCATGCATATCATGATTAATGCTGATTCTTATGTAAATTGATGTGTAGAATCATATGGTATCATTTTAAATTGATTCAGAGCAATATGAATGAGTGTAGTGAAAGCCCGAAAATTGCGCATTTAGTGTATTTTCATGCATATCAAGATTAATGCTGATTCTTATGTAAATTGATGTGTAGAATCATATGGTCTCATTTAAAATTGATTCAGAGCAATATAAATGAGTGTAGTGAAAGCCCGAAAATTGAGCATTTAGTGTATTTTCATGCATATCAAGATTAATGCTGATTCTTATGTAAATTGATGTGTAGAATTATATGGTCTCATTTAAAATTGATTCAGAGCAATATAAATGAGTGTAGTGAAAGCCCGAAAATTGCGCATTTAGTGTATTTTCATGCATATCAAGATTAATGCTGATTCTTATGTAAATTGATGTGTAGAATCATATGGTCGCATTCAAAATTGATTCTGAGCAATATAAATGAGTGTAGTGAAAGCTCGAAAATTGCGCATTTAGTGTATTTACATGCATATCAATATTAATGCTGATTCTTATGTAAATTGATGTGTAGAATCATATGGTCTCATTTAAAATTGATTCAGCGCAATATAAATGAGTGTAGTGAAAGCCCGAAAATTGCTTATTTAGTGTATTTTCATGCATATCAAGATTAATGCTGATTCTTATGTAAATTGATGTGTAGATTCATATGGTCGCATTTGAAATTGATTCTGAGCAATATAAATGAGTGTAGTGAAAGCTCGAAAATTGCGCATTTAGTGTATTTTCATGCATATCAAGATTAATGCTGATTCTTATGTAAATTGATGTGTAGAATCATATGGTCGCATTTAAAATTGATTCAGAGCAATATAAATGAGTGTAGTGAAAGCCCGAAAATTGCGCATTTAGTGCATTTTCATGCATATCAAGATTAATGCTGATTCTTATGTAAATTGATGTGTAGAATCATATGGTCTCATTTTAAATTGATCCAGAGCAATATAAATGAGTGTAGTGAAAGCCCGAAAATTGCGCATTTATTGTATTTTCATGCATATCAAGATTAATGCTGATTCTTATGTAAATTGATGTGTAGAATCATATGGTCGCATTTAAAATTGATTCTGAGCAATATAAATGAGTGTAGAGAAAGCTCGAAAATTGCGCATTTAGTGTATTTTCATGCATATCAAGATTAATGCTGATTCTTATGTAAATTGATGTGTAGAATCATATGGTCTCATTTTAAATTGATTCAGAGCAATATAAATGAGTGTAGTGAAAGCCCGAAAATTGCGCATTTAGTGTATTTTCATGCATACCAAGATTAATGCTGATTCTTATGTGAATTGATGTGTAGAATCATATGGTCTCATTTTAAATTGATTCAGAGCAATATAAATGAGTGTAGTGAAAGCCCGAAAATTGCGCATTTAGTGTATTTTCATGCATATCAAGATTAATGCTGATTCTTATGTAAATTGATGTGTAGAATCATATGGTCGCATTTAAAATTGATTCTGAGCAACATAAATGAGTGTAGTGAACCTCAAAAATGGCGCATTTAGTGTATTTTCATGCATATCAAGATTAATGCTGATTCTTATGTAAATTGATGTGTAGAATCATATGGTCTCATTTAAAATTGATTCAGAGCAATATGAATGAGTGTAGTGAAAGCCCGAAAATTGCGCATTTAGTGTATTTTCATGCATATCAAGATTAATGCTGATTCTTATGTAAATTGATGTGTAGAATCATATGGTCTCATTTAAAATTGATTCAGAGCAATATAAATGAGTGTAGAGAAAGCCCGAAAATTGAGCATTTATGTATTTTCATGCATATCAAGATTAATGCTGATTCTTATGTAAATTGATGTGTAGAATCATATGGTCTCATTTAAAATTGATTCAGAGCAATATAAATGAGTGTTGTGAAAGCCCGAAAATTGCGCATTTAGTGTATTTTCATGCATATCAAGATTAATGCTGATTCTTATGTAAATTGATGTGTAGAATCATATGGTCGCATTCAAAATTGATTCTGAGCAATATAAATGAGTGTAGTGAAAGCTCGAAAATTGCTTATTTAGTGTATTTTCATGCATATCAAGATTAATGCTGATTCTTATGTAAATTGATGTGTAGATTCATATGGTCGCATTTAAAATTGATTCTGAGCAATATAAATGAGTGTAGTGAAAGGTCGAAAATTGCGCATTTAGTGTATTTTCATGCATATCAAGATTAATGCTGATTCTTATGTAAATTGATGTGTAGAATCATATGGTCTAATTTTAAATTGATTCAGAGCAATATAAATGAGTTTAGTGAAAGCCCGAAAATTGCGCATTTAGTGTATTTTCATGCATATCAAGATTAATGCTGATTCTTATGTAAATTGATGTGTAGATTCATATGGTCGCATTTAAAATTGATTCTGAGCAATATAAATGAGTGTAGTGAAAGCTCGAATATTGCGCATTTAGCGTATTTTCATGCATATCATGATTAATGCTGATTCTTATGTAAATTGATGTGTAGAATCATATGGTATCATTTTAAATTGATTCAGAGCAATATAAATGAGTGTAGTGAAAGCCCGAAAATTGAGCATTTAGTGTATTTTCATGCATATCAAGATTAATGCTGATTCTTATGTAAATTGATGTGTAGAATTATATGGTCTCATTTAAAATTGATTCAGAGCAATATCAATGAGTGTAGTGAAAGCCCGAAAATTGCGCATTTAGTGTATTTTCATGCATATCAAGATTAATGCTGATTCTTATGTAAATTGATGTGTAGAATCATATGGTCGCATTCAAAATTGATTCTGAGCAATATAAATGAGTGTAGTGAAAGCTCGAAAATTGCGCATTTAGTGTATTTACATGCATATCAATATTAATGCTGATTCTTATGTAAATTGATGTGTAGAATCATATGGTCTCATGTTCAATTGATTCAGCGCAATATAAATGAGTGTAGTGAAAGCCCGAAAATTGCTTATTTAGTGTATTTTCATGCATATCAAGATTAATGCTGATTCTTATGTAAATTGATGTGTAGATTCATATGGTCGCATTTAAAATTGATTCTGAGCAATATAAATGAGTGTAGTGAAAGCTCGAAAATTGCGCATTTAGTGTATTTTCATGCATATCAAGATTAATGCTGATTCTTATGTAAATTGATGTGTAGAATCATATGGTCGCATTTAAAATTGATTCAGAGCAATATAAATGAGTGTAGTGAAAGCCCGAAAATTGCGCATTTAGTGTATTTTCATGCATATCAAGATTAATGCTGATTCTTATGTAAATTGATGTGTAGAATCATATGGTCTCACTTAAAATTGATTCAGAGCAATATAAATGAGTGTAGTGAAAGCCCCAGAATTGCGCATTTAGTGCATTTTCATGCATATCAAGATTAATGCTGATTCTTATGTAAATTGATGTGTAGAATCATATGGTCTCATTTAAAATTGATTCAGAGCAATATGAATGAGTGTTGTGAAAGCCCGAAAATTGCGCATTTAGTGTATTTTCATGCATATCAAGATTAATGCTGATTCTTATGTAAATTGATGTGTAGAATCATATGGTCGCATTCAAAATTGATTCTGAGCAATATAAAAGAGTGTAGTGAAAGCTCGAAAATTGCTTATTTAGTGTATTTTCATGCATATCAAGATTAATGCTGATTCTTATGTAAATTGATGTGTAGATTCATATGGTCGCATTTAAAATTGATTCTGAGCAATATAAATGAGTGTAGTGAAAGGTCGAAAATTGCGCATTTAGTGTATTTTCATGCATATCAAGATTAATGCTGATTCTTATGTAAATTGATGTGTAGAATCATATGGTCGCATTTAAAATTGATTCAGAGCAATATAAATGAGTGTAGTGAAAGCCCGAAAATTGCGCATTTAGTGTATTTTCATGCATATCAAGATTAATTCTGATTCTTATGTAAATTGATGTGTAGAATCATATGGTCTCACTTAAAATTGATTCAGAGCAATATAAATGAGTGTAGTGAAAGCCCGAAAATTGCGCATTTAGTGTATTTTCATGCATATCAAGTTTAATGCTCATTCTTATGTAAATTGATGTGTAGAATCATATGGTCGCATTTTAAATTGATTCTGAGCAATATATATGAGTGTAGTGAAAGCCCGAAAATTGCGCATTTAGTGTGTTTTCATGCATATCAAGATTAATGCTGATTCTTATGTAAATTGATGTGTAGAATCATATGGTCGCATTTGAAATTCATTCTGAGCAATATAAATGAGTGTAGTGAAAGCTCGAAAATTGCGCATTTAGTGTATTTTCATGCATATCAAGATTAATGCTGATTCTTATGTAAATTGATGTGTAGAATCATATGGTCGCATTTTAAATTGATTCTGAGCAATATAAATGAGTGTACTGAAAGCCCGAAAATGGCGCATTTGGTGTGTTTTCATGCATATCAAGATTAATGCTGATTTTTATGTAAATTGATGTGTAGAATCATATGGTCGCATTTAAAATTGATTCAGAGCAATATAAATGATTGTAGTGAAAGCCCGAAAATTGCGCATTTAGTGTATTTTCATGCATATCAAGATTAATGCTGATTCTTATGTAAATTGATGTGTAGAATCATACTGTCGCATTTAAAATTGATTCTGAGCAAAATAAATGAGTGTAGTGAAAGCCCGAAAATTGCGCATTTAGTGTATTTTCATGCATATCAAGATTAATGCTGATTCTTATGTAAATTGATGTGTAGAATCATATGGTCGCATTTTAAATTGATTCTGAGCAATATATATGAGTGTAGTGAAAGCCCGAAAATTGCGCATTTAGTGTGTTTTCATGCATATCAAGATTAATGCTGATTCTTATGTAAATTGATGTGTAGAATCATATGGTCGCATTTTAAATTGATTCTGAGCAATATAAATGAGTGTACTGAAAGCACGAAAATTTCGCATTTGGTGTGTTTTCATGCATATCAAGATTAATGCTGATTCTTATGTAAATTGATGTGTAGAATCATATGGTTTCATTTAAAATTCATTCAGAACAATATGAATGAGTGTAGTGAAAGCTCGAAAATTGCGCATTTAGTGTATTTTCATGCATATCAAGATTAATGCTGATTCTTATGTAAATTGATGTGTAGAATCATATGGTCGCATTTGAAATTGATTCTGAGTAAAATAAATGAGTGTAGTGAAAGCCCGAAAATTGCGCATTTAGTGTATTTTCATACATATCAAGATTAATGCTGATTCTTATGTAAATTGATGTGTAGAATCATATGGTCGCATTTTAAATTGATTCAGAGCAATATAAATGAGTGTAGTGAAAGCCCGAAAATTGCGCATTTAGTGTATTTTCATGCATATCAAGATTAATGCTGATTCTTATGTAAATTGATGTGTAGAATCATATGGTCGCATTTTAAATTGATTCTGAGCAATATAAATGAGTGTACTGAAAGCCCGAAAATGGCGCATTTGGTGTGTTTTGATGCATATCAAGATTAATGCTGATTCTTATGTAAATTGATGTGTAGAATCATACTGTCGCATTTAAAATTGATTCTGAGCAATATAAATGAGTGTAGTGAAAGCCCGAAAATTGAACATTTAGTGTATTTTCATGCATATCAAGATTAATGCTGATTCTTATGTAAATTGATGTGTAGAATCATATGGTCGCATTTTAAATTGATTCTGAGCAATATATATGAGTGTAGTGAAAGCCCGAAAATTGCGCATTTAGTGTGTTTTCATGCATATCAAGATTAATGCTGATTCTTATGTAAATTGATGTGTAGAATCATATGGTCGCATTTTAAATTGATTCTGAGCAATATAAATGAGTGTACTGAAAGCACGAAAATTTCGCATTTGGTGTGTTTTCATGCATATCAAGATTAATGCTGATTCTTATGTAAATTGATGTGTAGAATCATATGGTTTCATTTAAAATTCATTCAGAACAATATGAATGAGTGCAGTGAAAGCTCGAAAATTGCGCATTTAGTGTATTTTCATGCATATCAAGATTAATGCTGATTCTTATGTAAATTGATGTGTAGAATCATATGGTCGCATTTGAAATTGATTCTGAGTAAAATAAATGAGTGTAGTGAAAGCCCGAAAATTGCGCATTTAGTGTATTTTCATACATATCAAGATTAATGCTGATTCTTATGTAAATTGATGTGTAGAATCATATGGTCGCATTTTAAATTGATTCAGAGCAATATAAATGAGTGTAGTGAAAGCCCGAAAATTGCGCATTTAGTGTATTTTCATGCATATCAAGATTAATGCTGATTCTTATGTAAATTGATGTGTAGAATCATATGGTCGCATTTTAAATTGATTCTGAGCAATATAAATGAGTGTACTGAAAGCCCGAAAATGGCGCATTTGGTGTGTTTTGATGCATATCAAGATTAATGCTGATTCTTATGTAAATTGATGTGTAGAATCATATGGTCGCATTTAAATTGATTCTGAGCAATATAAATGAGTGTAGTGAAAGCCCGAAAATTGAACATTTAGTGTATTTTCATGCATATCAAGATTAATGCTGATTCTTATGTAAATTGATGTGTAGAATCATATGGTCGCATTCAAAATTGATTCTGAGCAATATAAATGAGTGTAGTGAAAGCTCGAAAATTGCTTATTTAGTGTATTTTCATGCATATCAAGATTAATGCTGATTCTTATGTAAATTGATGTGTAGATTCATATGGTCGCATTTAAAATTGATTCTGAGCAATATAAATGAGTGTAGTGAAAGGTCGAATATTGCGCATTTAGTGTATTTTCATGCATATCAAGATTAATGCTGATTCTTATGTAAATTGATGTGTAGAATCATATGGTCGCATTTAAAATTGATTCAGAGCAATATAAATGAGTGTAGTGAAAGCCCGAAAATTGCGCATTTAGTGTATTTTCATGCATATCAAGATTAATTCTGATTCTTATGTAAATTGATGTGTAGAATCATATGGTCTCACTTAAAATTGATTCAGAGCAATATAAATGAGTGTAGTGAAAGCCCGAAAATTGCGCATTTAGTGTATTTTCATGCATATCAAGTTCAATGCTGATTTTTATGTAAATTGATGTGTAGAATCATATGGTCGCATTTAAAATTGATTCAGAGCAATATAAATGAGTGTAGTGAAAGCCCGAAAATTGCGCATTTAGTGTATTTTCATGCATATCAAGGTTAATGCTGATTCTTATGTAAATTGATGTGTAGAATCATACTGTCGCATTTAAAATTGATTCTGACCAAATAAATGAGTGTAGTGTAAGCCCGAAAATTGCGCATTTAGTGTATTTTCATGCATATCAAGATTAATGCTGATTCTTATGTAAATTGATGTGTAGAATCATATGGTCGCATTTTAAATTGATTCTGAGCAATATATATGAGTGTAGTGAAAGCCCGAAAATTGCGCATTTAGTGTGTTTTCATGCATATCAAGATTAATGCTGATTCTTATGTAAATTGATGTGTAGAATCATATGGTCGCATTTTAAATTGATTCTGAGCAATATAAATGAGTGTACTGAAAGCACGAAAATTTCGCATTTGGTGTGTTTTCATGCATATCAAGATTAATGCTGATTCTTATGTAAATTGATGTGTAGAATCATATGGTTTCATTTAAAATTCATTCAGAACAATATGAATGAGTGTAGTGAAAGCTCGAAAATTGCGCATTTAGTGTATTTTCATGCATATCAAGATTAATGCTGATTCTTATGTAAATTGATGTGTAGAATCATATGGTCGCATTTGAAATTGATTCTGAGTAAAATAAATGAGTGTAGTGAAAGCCCGAAAATTGCGCATTTAGTGTATTTTCATACATATCAAGATTAATGCTGATTCTTATGTAAATTGATGTGTAGAATCATATGGTCGCATTTTAAATTGATTCAGAGCAATATAAATGAGTGTAGTGAAAGCCCGAAAATTGCGCATTTAGTGTATTTTCATGCATATCAAGATTAATGCTGATTCTTATGTAAATTGATGTGTAGAATCATATGGTCGCATTTTAAATTGATTCTGAGCAATATAAATGAGTGTACTGAAAGCCTGAAAATGGCGCATTTGGTGTGTTTTCATGCATATCAAGATTAATGCTGATTCTTATGTAAATTGATGTAGAATCATATGGTCGCATTTAAATTCATTCTGAGCAATATAAATGAGTGTAGTGAAAGCCCGAAAATTGAGCATTTAGTGTATTTTCATGCATATCAAGATTAATGCTGATTCTTATGTAAATTGATGTGTAGAATCTTATGGTCGCATTTAAAATTGATTCAGAGCAATATAAATGTGTGTAGTGAAAGCCCGAAAATTGCGCATTTAGTGTATTTTCATGCATATCAAGATTAATGCTGATTCTTATGTAAATTGATGTGTAGAATCATATGGTCGCATTTAAAATCGATTCTGAGCAATATAAATGAGTGTACTGAAAGCCCGAAAATTGCGCATTTAGTGTATTTTCATGCATATCAAGATTAATGCTGATTCTTATGTAAATTGATGTGTAGAATCATATGGTCGCATTTAAAATTGATTCTGAGCAAAATAAATGAGTGTAGTGAAAGCCCGAAAATTGCGCATTTAGTGTATTTTCATGCATATCAAGATTAATGCTGATTCTTATGTAAATTGATGTGTAGAATCATATGGTTTCATTTAAAATTGATTCTGAGCAATATAAATGAGTGTAGTGAAAGCCCGAAAATTGCGCATTTAGTGTATTTTCATGCATATCAAGATTAATGCTGATTATTATGTAAATTGATGTGTAGAATCATATGGTCTCATATAAAATTGATTCAGAGCAATATAAATGAGTGTAGTGAAAGCCCGAAAATTGCGCATTTAGTGTATTTTCATGCATATAAAGATTAATGCTGATTCTTATGTAAATTGATGTGTAGAATCATATGGTCGCATTTAAAATTGATTCTGAGCAAAATAAATGAGTGTGGTGAAAGCCCGAAAATTGCGCATTTAGTGTATTTTCAAGCATATCAAGATTAATGCTGATTCTTATGTAAATTGATGTGTAGAATCATATGGTTTCATTTAAAATTGATTCAGAACAATATAAATGAGTGTAGTGAAAGCTCGAAAATTGCGCATTTAGTGTATTTTCATGCATATCAAGATTAATGATGATTCTTATGTAAATTGACGTGTAGAATTATATGGTCTCATTTAAAATTGATTCTGAGCAATATAAATGAGTGTAGTGAAAGCCCGAAAATTGCGCATTTAGTGTATTTTCATGCATATCAAGATTAATGCTTATTCTTATGTAAATTGATGTGTAGAATCATATGGTCGCATTTAAAATTGATTCTGAGCAATATAAATGAGTGTAGTGAAAGCCCGAAAATTGCGCATTTAGTGTATTTTCATGCATATCAAGATTAATGCTGATTCTTATGTAAATTGATGTGTAGAATCATATGGCCGCATTTGAAATTGATTCTGAGTAAAATAAATGAGTGTAGTGAAAGCCCGAAAATTGCGCATTTAATGTATTTTCATGCATATCAAGATTAATGCTGATTCTTATGTAAATTGATGTGTAGAATCATATGGTTTCATTTAAAATTGATTCTGAGCTATATAAATGAGTGTAGTGAAAGCCCGAAAATTGCGCATTTAGTGTATTTTCATGCATATCAAGATTAATGCTGAATCTTATGTAAATTGATGTGTAGAATCATATGGTCGCATTTAAAATTGATTCTGAGCAATATAAATGAGTGTAGTGAAAGCCCGAAAATTGCGCATTTAGTGTATTTTCATGCATATCTAGATTAATGCTGATTCTTATGTAAATTGATGTTTAGAATCATATGGTCTCATTTTAAATTTATTCAGAGCAAAATAAATGAGTGTAGTGAAAGCCCGAAAATTGCGCATTAATGTATTTTCATGCATATCAAGATTAATGTTGATTCTTATGTAAATTGATGTGTAGAATCATATGGTCGCATTTAAAATTGATTCTGAGCAATATAAATGAGTGTAGTGAAAGCCCGAAAATTGCGCATTTAGTGTATTTTCATACATATCAAGATTAATGCTGATTCTTATGTAAATTGATGTGTAGAATCATATGGTCGCATTTTAAATTGATTCTGAGCAATATCAATAAGTGTACTGAAAGCCCGAAAATGGCGCATTTGGTGTGTTTTCATGCATATCAGGATTAATGTGATTCTTATGTAAATTGATGTGTAGAATCATATGGTCGCATTTAAAATTGATTCAGAGCAATATAAATGAGTGTAGTGAAAGCCCGAAAATTGCGCATTTAGTGTATTTTCATGCATATCAAGATTAATGCTGATTCTTATGTAAATTGATGTGTAGAATCATATGGTCTCATTTTAAATTGATTCTGAGCAATATAAATGAGTGTAGTGAAATCCCGAAAATTGCGCATTTAATGTATTTTCATGTATATCAAGATTAATGCTGATTCTTATGTAAATTGATGTGTAGAATCATATTGTCGCATTTAAAATTGCTTCTGAGCAATATAAATGAGTGTAGTGAAAGCCCGAAAATTGCGCATTTAGTGTATTTTCATGCATATCAAGATTAATGCTGATTCGTATGTAAATTGATGTGTAGAATCATATTGTCGCATTTTTAATTGATTCTGAGCAATATAAATGAGTGTACTGAAAGCCCGAAAATGGCGCATTTGGTGTGTTTTCATGCATATCAAGATTAATGCTGATTCTTATGTAAATTGATGTGTAGAATCATATGGTCGCATTTAAAATTGATTCTGAGCAATATAAATGAGTGTAGTGAAAATCCGAAAATTGCGCATTTAGTGTATTTTCATGCATATCAAGATTAATGCGGATTCTTATGTAAATTGATGTGTCGAATCATATGGTCGCATTTAAAATTGATTCAGAGCAATATAAATGAGTGTAATGAAAGCCCGAAAATTGCGCATTTAGTGTATTTTCATGCATATCAAGATTAATGCTGATTCTTATGTAAATTGATGTGTAGAATCATATGGTCGCATTTTAAATTGATTCTGAGCAATATAAATGAGTGTAGTGAAAGCCCGAAAATTGCGCATTTAGTGTATTTTCATGCATATCAAGATTAATGCTGATTCTTATGTAAATTGATGTGTAGAATCATATGGTCGCATTTTAAATTGATTCTGAGCAATATAAATGTGTGTAGTGAAAGCCCAAAAATTGCGCATTTAGTGTATTTTCATGCATATCAAGATTAATGCTGATTCTTATGTAAATTGATGTGTAGAATCATATGGTCGCATTTTAAATTGATTCTGAGCAATATAAATGAGTGTACTGAAAGCCCGAAAATGGCGCATATGTGTGTGTTTTCATGCATATCAAGATTAATGCTGATTCTTATGTAAATTGATGTGTAGAGTCATATGGTCGCATTTAAAATTGATTCTGAGCAATATAAATGAGTGTAGTGAAAATCCGAAAATTGCGCATTTAGTGTATTTTCATGCATATCAAGATTAATGCGGATTCTTATGTAAATTGATGTGTCGAATCATATGGTCGCATTTAAAATTGATTCTGAGCAATATAAATGAGTGTAATGAAAGCCCGAAAATTGCGCATTTAGTGTATTTTCATGCATATCAAGATTAATGCTGATTCTTATGTAAATTGATGTGTAGAATCATATGGTCGCATTTTAAATTGATTCTGAGCAATATAAATGAGTGTAGTGAAAGCCCAAAAATTGCGCATTTAGTGTATTTTCATGCATATCAAGATTAATGCTGATTCTTATGTAAATTGATGTGTAGAATCATATGGTCGCATTTTAAATTGATTCTGAGCAATATAAATGTGTGTAGTGAAAGCCCAAAAATTGCGCATTTAGTGTATTTTCATGCATATCAAGATTAATGCTGATTCTTATGTAAATTGATGTGTAGAATCATATGGTCGCATTTTAAATTGATTCTGAGCAATATAAATGAGTGTACTGAAAGCCCGAAAATGGCGCATATGTGTGTGTTTTCATGCATATCAAGATTAATGCTGATTCTTATGTAAATTGATGTGTAGAATCATATGGTCGCATTTAAAATTGATTCTGAGCAATATAAATGAGTGTAGTGAAAATCCGAAAATTGCGCATTTAGTGTATTTTCATGCATATCAAGATTAATGCGGATTCTTATGTAAATTGATGTGTCGAATCATATGGTCGCATTTAAAATTGATTCTGAGCAATATAAATGAGTGTAATGAAAGCCCGAAAATTGCGCATTTAGTGTATTTTCATGCATATCAAGATTAATGCTGATTCTTATGTAAATTGATGTGTAGAATCATATGGTCGCATTTTAAATTGATTCTGAGCAATATAAATGAGTGTAGTGAAAGCCCAAAAATTGCGCATTTAGTGTATTTTCATGCATATCAAGATTAATGCTGATTCTTATGTAAATTGATGTGTAGAATCATATGGTCGCATTTTAAATTGATTCTGAGCAATATAAATGTGTGTAGTGAAAGCCCAAAAATTGCGCATTTAGTGTATTTTCATGCATATCAAGATTAATGCTGATTCTTATGTAAATTGATGTGTAGAATCATATGGTCGCATTTTAAATTGATTCTGAGCAAAATAAATGATTGTAGTGTAATCCCGAAAATTGCGCATTTAGTGTATTTTCATGCATATCAAGATTAATGCTGATTCTTATGTAAATTGATGTGTAGAATCATATGGTCGCATTTAAAATTGATTCTTAGCAATATAAATGACTGTAGTGAAAGCCCGAAAATTGCGCATTTAGTGTATTTTCATGCATATCTAGATTAATGCTGATTCTTATGTAAATTGATGTGTAGAATCATATGGTCTCATTTTAAATTTATTCAGAGCAAAATAAATGAGTGTAGTGAAAGCCCGAAAATTGCGCATTAATGTATTTTCATGTATATCAAGATTAATGTTCATTCTTATCTAAATTGATGTGTAGAATCATATGGTCGCATTTAAAATTGATTCTGAGCAATATAAATGAGTGTAGTGAAAGCCCGTAAATTGCGCATTTAGTGTATTTACATGCATATCAAGATTAATGCTGATTCTTATGTAAATTGATGTGTAGAATCATATGGTCGCATTTTAAATTGATTCTGAGCAATATCAATAAGTGTACTGAAAGCCCGAAAATGGCGCATTTGGTGTGTTTTCATGCATATCAGGATTAATGTGATTCTTATGTAAATTGATGTGTAGAATCATATGGTCGCATTTAAAATTGATTCAGATCAATATAAATGAGTGTAGTGAAAGCCCGAAAATTGCGCATTTAGTGTATTTTCATGCATATCAAGATTAATGCTGATTCTTATGTAAATTGATGTGTAGAATCATATGGTCTCATTTTAAATTGATTCTGAGCAATATAAATGAGTGTAGAGAAAGCCCGAAAATTGCGCATTTAATGTCTTTTCATGCATATCAAGATTAACGCTGATTCTTATGTAAATTGATGTGTACAATCATATGGTCGCATTTAAAATTGATTCTGAGCAATATAAATGAGTGTAGTGAAAGCTCGAAAATTGCGCATTTAGTGTATTTTCATGCATATCAAGATTAATGCTGATTCTTATGTAAGTTGATGTCTAGAATCATATGGTCTCATTTAAAATTGATTCTGAGCAATATAAATGAGTGTAGTGAAAGCTCGAAAATTGCGCATTTGTTTTTTTTTCATGCATATCAAGATTAATGCTGATTCTTATGTAAATTGATGTGTAGAATCATATGGTCTCATTTAAAATTGATTCAGAGCAATATAAATGAGTGTAGTGAAAGGCCGAAAATTGCGCATTTAGTGTATTTTCATGCATATCAAGATTAATGCTGATTCTTATGTAAATTGATGTGTAGAATCATATGGTCTCATTTTAAATTGATTCAGAGCAATATAAATGAGTGTAGTGAAAGCTCGAAAATTGCGCATTTAGTGTATTTTCATGCATATCAAGATTAATGCTGATTCTTATGTAAATTGATGTGTAGATTCATATGGTCTCATTTAAAATTGATTCAGAGCAATATAAATGAGTGTAGTGTAAGCTCTAAAATTGAGCATTTAGTGTATTTTCATGCATATCAAGATTAATGCTGATTCTTATGTAAATTGATGTGTCGAATCATATGGTCTCATTTAAAATTGATTCTGAGCAATATAAATGAGTGTAGTGAAAGCTCGAAAATTGCGCATTTAGTGTATTTTCATGCATATCAAGTTTAATGCTGATTCTTATGTAAATTGATGTGTAGAATCATATGGTCTCATTCTAATTGATTCAGAGCAATATAAATGAGTGTAGTGAAAGCCCGAAAATTGCGCATTTAGTGTATTTTCATGCATATCAAGATTAATGCTGATTCTTATGTAAATTGATGTGTAGAATCGTATGGTCTCATTTTAAATTGATTCAGAGCAATATAAATGAGTGTAGTGAAAGGCCGAAAATTGCGCATTTAGTGTATTTTCATGCATATCAAGATTAATGCTGATTCTTATGTAAATTGATGTGTAGAATCATATGGTCGCATTTAAAATTGATTCTGAGCAATATAAATGAGTGTAGTGAAAGCTCGAAAATTGCGCATTTAGTGTATTTTCATTCATATCAAGATTAATGCTGATTCTTATGTAAATTGATGGGTAGAATCATATGGTCTCATTTAAAATTGATTCCGAGCAATGTAAATGAGTGTAGTGAAAGCCCGAAAATTGCGCATTTAGTGTATTTTCATGCATATCAAGATTAATGCTGATTCTTATATAAATTGATGTGTAGAATCATATGGTCGCATTTAAAATTGATTCTGAGCAATATAAATGAGTGTAGTGAAAGCTCGAATATTGCGCATTTAGTGTATTTTCATGCATATCAAGATTAATGCTGATTCTTATGTAAATTGATGTGTAGAATCATATGGTCGCATTTGAAATTGCTTCTGAGCAATATAAATGAGTGTATTGAAACCCTAAAATTGCGCATTTAGTGTATTTTCATGCATATCAAGATTAATGCTGATTCTTATGTAAATTGATGTGTAGAATCATATGGTCGCATTTCAAATTGATTCTGAGCAATATAAATGAGTGCAGTGAAAGCTCGAAAATTGCGCATTTAGTGTATTTTCATGCATATCAAGATTAATGCTGATTCTTATGTAAATTGATGTGTAGAATCATATGGTCGCATTTCAAATTGATTCTGAGCAATATAAATGAGTGTAGTGAAAGCTCGAAAATTGCGCATTTAGTGTATTTTCATGCATATCAAGATTAATGCTGATTCTTATGTAAATTGATGTGTAGAATCATATGGTCGCATTTTAAATTGATTCAGAGCAATATAAATGAGTGTAGTGAAAGCCCGAAAATTGCGCATTTAGTGTATTTTCATGCATATCAAGATTAATGCTGATTCTTATGTAAATTGATGTGTAGAATCATATGGTCTCATTTAAAATTGATTCAGAGCAATATAAATGAGTGTAGTGAAAGCTCGAAAATTGCGCATTAATGTATTTTCATGCATATCAAGATTAATGCTGATTCTTATGTAAATTGATGTGTAGAATCATATGGTCTCATTTAAAATTGATTCAGAGCAATATAAATGAGTGTAGTGAAAGCTCGAAAATTGCGCATTTAGTGTATTTTCATGCATATCAAGATTAATGCTGATTCTTATGTAAATTGATGTGTAGAATCATATGGTCTCATTTTAAATTGATTCAGAGCAATATAAATGAGTGTAGTGAAAGCCCGAAAATTGCGCATTTAGTGTATTTTCATGCATATCAAGATTAATGCTGATTCTTATGTAAATTGATGTGTAGTATCATATGGTCGCATTTCAAATTGATTCTGAGCAATATAAATGAGTGTAGTGAAAGCTCGAAAATTGCGCATTTAGTGTATTTTCATGCATATCAAGATTAATGCTGATTCTTATGTAAATTGATGTGTAGAATCATATGGTCGCATTTGAAATTGCTTCTGAGCAATATAAATGAGTGTATTGAAACCCTAAAATTGCGCATTTATTGTATTTTCATGCATATCAAGATTAATGCTGATTCTTATGTAAATTGATGTGTAGAATCATATGGTCGCATTTCAAATTGATTCTGAGCAATATAAATGAGTGTAGTGAAAGCTCGAAAATTGCGCATTTAGTGTATTTTCATGCATATCAAGATTAATGCTGAGTCTTATGTAAATTGATGTGTAGAATCATATGGTCGCATTTAAAATTGATTCTGAGCAATATAAATGAGTGTAGTGAAAGCTCTAAAATTGCGCATTTAGTGTATTTTCATGCATATCAAGATTAATGCTGATTCTTATGTAAATTGATGTGTAGAATCATATGGTCTCATTTAAAATTGATTCAGAGCAATATCAATAAGTGTACTGAAAGCCCGAAAATGGCGCATTTGGTGTGTTTTCATGCATATCAGGATTAATGTGATTCTTAAGTAAATTGATGTGTAGAATCATATGGTCGCATTTAAAATTGATTCAGATCAATATAAATGAGTGTAGTGAAAACCCGAAAATTGCGCATTTAGTGTATTTTCATGCATATCAAGATTAATGCTGATTCTTATGTAAATTGATGTGTAGAATCATATGGTCTCATTTTAAATTGATTCTGAGCAATATAAATGAGTGTAGTGAAATCCCGAAAATTGCGCATTTAGTGTATTTTCATGTATATCAAGATTAATGCTGATTCTTATGTAAATTGATGTGTAGAATCATATTGTCGCATTTAAAATTGATTCTGAGCAATATAAATGAGTGTAGTGAAAGCCCGAAAATTGCGCATTTAGTGTATTTTCATGCATATCAAGATTAATGCTGATTCGTATGTAAATTCATGTGTAGAATCATATGGTCGCATTTTAAATTGATTTTGAGCAATATAAATGAGTGTACTGAAAGCCCGAAAATTGCGCATCTTATGTATTTTCATGCATATCAAGATTAATGCTGATTCTTATGTAAATTGATGTGTAGAATCATATGGTCTCATTTTAAATTGATTCAGAGCAATATAAATGAGTGTAGTAAAAGCTCGAATATTGCGCATTTAGTGTATTTTCATGCATATCAAGATTAATGCTGATTCTTATGTAAATTGATGTGTAGAATCATATGGTCGCATTTCAAATTGATTCTGAGCAATATAAATGAGTGTAGTGAAAGCTCGAAAATTGCGCATTTAGTGTATTTTCATGCATATCAAGATTAATGCTGATTCTTATGTAAATTGATGTGTAGATTCATATGGTCTCATTTAAAATTGATTCAGAGCAATATAAATGAGTGTAGTGTAAGCTCTAAAATTGAGCATTTAGTGTATTTTCATGCATATCAAGATTAATGCTGATTCTTATGTAAATTGATGTGTCGAATCATATGGTCTCATTTAAAATTGATTCTGAGCAATATAAATGAGTGTAGTGAAAGCTCGAAAATTGCGCATTTAGTGTATTTTCATGCATATCAAGTTTAATGCTGATTCTTATGTAAATTGATGTGTAGAATCATATGGTCTCATTCTAATTGATTCAGAGCAATATAAATGAGTGTAGTGAAAGCCCGAAAATTGTGCATTTAGTGTATTTTCATGCATATCAAGATTAATGCTGATTCTTATGTAAATTGATGTGTAGAATCGTATGGTCTCATTTTAAATTGATTCAGAGCAATATAAATGAGTGTAGTGAAAGGCCGAAAATTGCGCATTTAGTGTATTTTCATGCATATCAAGATTAATGCTGATTCTTATGTAAATTGATGTGTAGAATCATATGGTCGCATTTAAAATTGATTCTGAGCAATATAAATGAGTGTAGTGAAAGCTCGAAAATTGCGCATTTAGTGTATTTTCATTCATATCAAGATTAATGTTGATTCTTATGTAAATTGATGGGTAGAATCATATGGTCTCATTTAAAATTGATTCCGAGCAATATAAATGAGTGTAGTGAAAGCCCGAAAATTGCGCATTTAGTGTATTTTCATGCATATCAAGATTAATGCTGATTCTTATATAAATTGATGTGTAGAATCATATGGTCGCATTTAAAATTGATTCTGAGCAATATAAATGAGTGTAGTGAAAGCTCGAAAATTGCGCATTTAGTGTATTTTCATGCATATCAAGATTAATGCTGATTCTTATGTAAATTGATGTGTAGAATCATATGGTCGCATTTGAAATTGCTTCTGAGCAATATAAATGAGTGTATTGAAACCCTAAATTTGCGCATTTATTGTATTTTCATGCATATCAAGATTAATGCTGATTCTTATGTAAATTGATGTGTAGAATCATATGGTCTCATTTAAAATTAATTCTGAGCAATATAAATGAGTGTAGTGAAAGCTCGAAAATTGCGCATTTAGTGTATTTTCATGCATATCAAGATTAATGCTGATTCTTATGTAAATTGATGTGTAGAATCATATGGTCTCATTTTAAATTGATTCAGAGCAATATAAATGAGTGTAGTGAAAGCTCGAAAATTGCGCATTTAGTGTATTTTCATGCATATCAAGATTAATGCTGATTCTTATGTAAATTGATGTGTAGAATCATATGGTCTCATTTTAAATTGATTCAGAGCAATATAAATGAGTGTAGTGAAAGGCCGAAAATTGCGCATTTAGTGTATTTTCATGCATATCAAGATTAATGCTGATTCTTATGTAAATTGATGTGTAGAATCATATGGTCGCATTTAAAATTGATTCTGAGCAATATAAATGAGTGTAGTGAAAGCTCGAAAATTGCGCATTTAGTGTATTTTCATGCATATCAAGATTAATGCTGATTCTTATGTAAATTGATGTGTAGAATCATATGGTCGCATTTGAAATTGCTTCTGAGCAATATAAATGAGTGTATTGAAACCCTAAAATTGCGCATTTAGTGTATTTTCATGCATATCAAGATTAATGCTGATTCTTATGTATATTGATGTGTAGAATCATATGGTCGCATTTCAAATTGATTCTGAGCAATATAAATGAGTGTAGTGAAAGCTCGAAAATTGCGCATTTAGTGTATTTTCATGCATATCAAGATTAATGCTGAGTCTTATGTAAATTGATGTGTAGAATCATATGGTCGCATTTAAAATTGATTCTGAGCAATATAAATGAGTGTAGTGAAAGCTCTAAAATTGCGCATTTAGTGTATTTTCATGCATATCAAGATTAATGCAGATTCTTATGTAAATTGATGTGTAGAATCATATGGTCTCATTTAAAATTGATTCAGAGCAATATAAATGAGTGTAGTGAAAGCCCGAAAATTGCGCATTTAGTGTATTTTCATGCATATCAAGATTAATGCTGATTCTTATGTAAATTGATGTGTAGAATCATATGGTCTCATTTTAAATTGATTCAGAGCAATATAAATGAGTGTAGTGAAAGCTCGAAAATTGCGCATTTAGTGTATTTTCATGCATATCAAGATTAATGCTGATTCTTATGTAAATTGATGTGTAGAATCATATGGTCTCATTTAAAATTGATTCTGATCAATATAAATGAGTGTAGTGAAAGCTCGAAAATTGCGCATTTAGTGTATTTTCATGCATATCAAGATTAATGCTGATTCTTATGTAAATTGATGTGTAGAATCATATGGTCTCATTTAAAATTGATTCTGAGCAATATAAATGAGTGTAGTGAAAGGCCGAAAATTGCGCATTTAGTGTATTTTCATGCATATCAAGATTAATGCTGATTCTTATGTAAATTGATGTGTAGAATCATATGGTCTCATTTTAAATTGATTCAGAGCAATATAAATGAGTGTAGTGAAAGCCCGAAAATTGCGCATTTAGTGTATTTTCATGCATATCAAGATTAATGCTGATTCTTATGTAAATTGATGTGTAGAATCATATGGTCTCATTTAAAATTGATTCAGAGCAATGTAAATGAGTGTAGTGAAAGCTCGAAAATTGCGCATTTAGTGTATTTTCATGCATATCAAAATTAATGCTGATTCTTATGTAAATTGATGTGTAGAATCATATGGTCTCATTTAAAATTGATTCAGAGCAATATAAATGAGTGTAGTGAAAGCCCGAAAATTGCGCATTTAGTGTATTTTCATGCATATCAAGATTAATGCTGATTCTTATATAAATTGATGTGTAGAATCATATGGTCGCATTTAAAATTGATTCTGAGCAATATAAATGAGTGTAGTGAAAGCTCGAAAATTGCGCATTTAGTGTATTTTCATGCATATCAAGATTAATGCTGATTCTTATGTGAATTGATGTGTAGAATCATATTGTCGCATTTAAAATTGATTCTGAGCAATATAAATGAGTGTATTGAAACCCTAAAATTGCGCATTTAGTGTATTTTCATGCATATCAAGATTAATGCTGATTCTTATGTAAATTGATGTGTAGAATCATATGGTCGCATTTCAAATTGATTCTGAGCAATATAAATGAGTGTAGTGAAAGCTCGAAAATTGCGCATTTAGTGTATTTTCATGCATATCAAGATTAATGCTGAGTCTTATGTAAATTGATGTGTAGAATCATATGGTCGCATTTAAAATTGATTCTGAGCAATATAAATGAGTGTAGTGAAAGCTCGAAAATTGCGCATTTAGTGTATTTTCATGCATATCAAGATTAATGCTGATTCTTATGTAAATTGATGTGTAGAATCATATGGTCTCATTTAAAATTGATTCAGAGCAATATAAATGAGTGTAGTGAAAGCCCGAAAATTGCGCATTTAGTGTATTTTCATGCATATCAAGATTGATGTTGATTCTTATATAAATTGATGTGTAGAATCATATGGTCGCATTTAAAATTGATTCTGAGCAATATAAATGAGTGTAGTGAAAGCTCGAAAATTGCGCATTTAGTGTATTTTCATGCATATCAAGATTAATGCTGATTCTTATGTAAATTGATGTGTAGAATCATATGGTCGCATTTAAAATTGCTTCTGAGCAATATAAATGAGTGTATTGAAACCCTAAAATTGCGCATTTAGTGTATTTTCATGCATATCAAGATTAATGCTGATTCTTATGTAAATTGATGTGTAGAATCATATGGTCGCATTTCAAATTGATTCTGAGCAATATAAATGAGTGTAGTGAAAGCTCGAAAATTGCGCATTTAGTGTATTTTCATGCATATCAAGATTAATGCTGAGTCTTATGTAAATTGATGTGTAGAATCATATGGTCGCATTTAAAATTGATTCTGAGCAATATAAATGAGTGTAGTGAAAGCTCGAAAATTGCGCATTTAGTGTATTTTCATGCATATCAAGATTAATGCTGATTCTTATGTAAATTGATGTGTAGAATCATATGGTCGCATTTAAAATTGATTCTGAGCAATATAAATGAGTGTATTGAAACCCTAAAATTGCGCATTTAGTGTATTTTCATGCATATCAAGATTAATGCTGATTCTTATGTAAATTGATGTGTAGAATCATATGGTCGCATTTCAAATTGATTCTGAGCAATATAAATGAGTGTAGTGAAAGCTCGAAAATTGCGCATTTAGTGTATTTTCATGCATATCAAGATTAATGCTGAGTCTTATGTAAATTGATGTGTAGAATCATATGGTCGCATTTAAAATTGATTCTGAGCAATATAAATGAGTGTAGTGAAAGCTCGAAAATTGCGCATTTAGTGTATTTTCATGCATATCAAGATTAATGCTGATTCTTATGTAAATTGATGTGTAGAATCATATGGGCGCATTTAAAATTGATTCTGAGCAATATAAATGAGTGTAGTGAAAGCTCGAAAATTGCGCATTTAGTGTATTTTCATGCATATCAAGATTAATGCTGATTCTTATGTAAATTGATGTGTAGAACCATATGGTCGCATTTAAAATTGCTTCTGAGCAATATAAATGAGTGTAGTGAAACCCTAAAATTGCGCATTTACTGTATTTTCATGCATATCAAGATTAATGCTGATTCTTATGTAAAATTGATGTGTAGAATCATATGGTCTCATATAAATTGATTCTGAGCAATATAAATGAGTGTAGTGTAAGCTCGAAAATTGCGCATTTAGTGTATTTTCATGCATATCAAGATTAATGCTGATTCTTATGTAAATTGATGTGTAGAATCATATGGAGGCATTTCAAATTGATTCTGAGCATTATCAATGAGTGTAGTGAAAGCTCGAAAATTGCGCATTTAGTGTATTTTCATGCATATCAAGATTAATGCTGATTCTTATGTAAATTGATGTGTAGAATCATATGGTCTCATTTTAAATTGATTCAGAGCAATATAAATGAGTGTAGTGAAAGCCCGAAAATTGCGCATTTAGTGTATTTTCATGCATATCAAGATTAATGCTGATTCTTATGTAAATTGATGTGTAGAATCATATGGTCTCATTTTAAATTGATTCAGAGCAACATAAATGAGTGTAGTGAAAGGCCGAAAATTGCGCATTTAGTGTATTTTCATGCATATCAAGATTAATGCTGATTCTTATGTAAATTGATGTGTAGAATCATATGGTCTCATTTAAAATTGATTCTGAGCAATATAAATGAGTGTAGTGAAAGCCCGAAAATTGCGCATTTAGTGTATTTTCATGCATATCAAGATTAATGCTGATTCTTATGTAAATTGATGTGTAAATCATATGGTCTCATTTAAAATTGATTCTGAGAATATAAATGAGTGTTGTGAAAGCGAAAATTGCGCATTAATTTCATGCATATCAAGATTAATGCTGATTCTTATGTAAATTGATGTGTAGAATCATATGGTCTCATTTAAAATTAGTTTCTGAGCAATATAAATGAGTGTAGTGAAAGCCCGAAAATTGCGCATTTAGTGTATTTTCATGCATATCAAGATTAATGCTGATTCTTAAGTAAATTGACGTGTAGAATCATATGGTCTCATTTAAAATTGATTCTGAGCAATATAAATGAGTGTACTGAAAGCCCAAAAATTGCGCATTTTAGTGTATTTTCATGCATATCAAGATTAATGCTGATTCTTATGTAAATTGATGTGTACAATCGTATGGTCTCATATGAAATTGATGCTGAGCAATATAAATAGGGTGTAGTGAAAGCTCGAAAATTGCGCATTTAGTGTATTTTCATGCATATCAAGATTAATAGATTCTTATGTAAATTGATGTGTAGAATCATATGGGTCTCGTATAAATTGATCCTGAGCAATATAAATGAGTGTACTGAAAGCCCGAAAATTGCGCATTTAGTGTATTTTCATGCATATCAAAAAGATTAATGCTGATTCATATGTAAATTGATGTGTAGAATCATATGGTCTCATTTAAAATTGATTCTGAAACCAATATAAATGAGTGTATTGAAAGCGAAAATTGCACATTTAGTGTATTTTCATGCATATCAAGATTAATGCTGAATCTTATGTAAATTGATGTGTAGAATCATATGGTCTCATTTAAAATTGATTCTGAGCAATATAAATGAGTGTACTGAAAGCCAAGTGCGCATTTAGTGTATTTTCATGCATATCAAGATTAATGCTGATTCTTATTTAAATTGAAGTGTGTAGAATCATATGGTCTCATTTAAAATTGATTCTGAGCAATATAAATGAGTGCAATTGAAAACTCGAAAATTGCGCATTTAGTGTATTTTCATGCATATCAAGATTGTCTTTGATTCTTATGTAAATTGATGTGTAGAATCATATGGTCTCATTTAAAATTGATTCTGAGCAATATAAATGAGTATGCTAGAAAGCCGAAAATTGCGCATTTAGTGTATTTCATGCATATCAAGATTAATGCTGATTCTTATGTAGAATTGATGTGTAGAATCATATGGTCTCATTATGATGATCCTGAGCAATATAAATGAGTGTACTGAAAGCCCGAAAATTGCGCATTTAGTGTATTTTCATGCATATCAAGATTAATGCTGATTCATATGTAAATTGATGTGTAGAATCATATGGTCTCATTTAAAATTGATTCTGAGCAATATAAATGAGTGTACTAGCTTAAAAATTGCGCATTTATTTTCATGCATGTCAAGATTAATGCTGATTCTTATGTAAATTGATGTGTAGAATCATATGGTCTCATTTAAAATTGATTCTGAGCAATATAAATGAGTGTATTGAAATCCCGAAAATTGCGCATTTAGTGTATTTTCATGCATATCAAGATTAATGCTGATTCTTATGTAAATTGATGTTTAGAATCATATGGTCTCGTATAAATTGATCCTGAGCAATATAAATGAGTGTAGTGAAAGCCCGAAAATTGCGCATTTAGTGTATTTTCATGCATATCAATATTAATGCTGATTCATATGTAAATTGATGTGTAGAATCATATAGTCTCATTTAAAATTGATTCTGAGCAATATAAATGAGTGTACTGAAAGCCCGAAAATTGCGCATTTAGTGTATTTTCATGCATGTCAAGATTAATGCTGATTCTTATGTAAATTGATGTGTAGAATCATATGGTCTCATTTAAAATTGATTCTGAGCAATATAAATGAGTGTATTGAAAGCCCGAAAATTGCGCATTTAGTGTATTTTCATGCATATCAAGATTAATGCTGATTCTTATGTAAATTGATGTGTAGAATCATATGGTCTCATTTAAAATTGATTCTAAACAATATAAATGAGTGTAGTGAATGCCCGAAAATTGCGCATTTAGTGTATTTTCATGCATATCAAGATTAATGCTGATTCTTATGTAAATTGATGTGTAGAATCATATGGTCTCATTTAAAATTGATTCTGAGCAATATAAATGAGTGTAGTGAAAGCCCGAAAATTGCGCATTTAGTGTATTTTCATGCATATCAAGATTAATGCTGATTCTTATGTAAATTGATGTGTAGTATCATATGGTCTCATTTAAAATTGATTCTGAGCAATATAAATGAGTGTACTGAAAGCCCGAAAATTGCGCATTTAGTGTATTTTCATGCATATCAAGATTAATGCGGATTCTTATTTAAATTGATGTGTAGAATCATATGGTCTCATTTAAAATTGATTCTGAGCAATATAAATGAGTGCAGTGAAAGCTCGAAAATTGCGCATTTAGTGTATTTTCATGCATATCAAGATTAATGCTGATTCTTATGTAAATTGATGTGTAGAATCATATGGTCTCATTTAATATTGATTCTGAGCAATATAAATGAGTGTACTGAAAGCCCGAAAATTGCGCATTTAGTGTATTTTCATGCATATCAAGATTAATGCTGATTCTTATGTGAATTGATGTGTAGAATCATATGGTCTCATTGAAAATTGATTCTGAGCAATATAAATGAGTGTAGTGAAAGCTCGAAATTTGCGCATTTAGAGTATTTTCATGCATATCAATATTAATGCTGATTCTTATGTAAATTGATGTGTAGAATCATATGGTCTCATTTAAAATTGATACTGAGCAATATAAATGAGTGTAATGAAAGCCCGAAAATTGCGCATTGAGTGTATTTTCATGCATATCAAGATTAATGCTGATTCTTATGTAAGTTGATGTGTAGAATCATATGGGCTCATTTAAAATTGATTCTGAGCAATATCAATGAGTGTAGTGAAAGCCCGAAAATTGCGCATTTAGTGTATTTTCATGCATATCAAGATTAATGCTGAATCTTATCTAAATTGATGTGTAGAATCATATGGTCTCATTTAAAATTGATTCAGAGCAATATAAATGAGTGTAGTGAAAGCCCGAAAATTGCGCATTTAGTGTATTTTCATGCATATCAAGATTAATGCTGATTCTTATGTAAATTGATGTGTAGAATCATATGGTCTCATTTAAAATTGATTCTGAGCAATATAAATGAGTGTACTGAAAGCCCGAAAATTGCGCATTTAGTGTGTTTTCATGCATATCAAGATTAATGCTGTTTCTTATGTAAATTGATGTGTAGAATCATATGGTCTCATTTAAAATTGATTCAGAGCAATATAAATGAGTGTAGTGAAAGCCCGAAAATTGCGCATTTAGTGTATTTTCATGCATATCATTATTAATGCGGATTCTTATGTAAATTGATGTGTAGAATCATATGGTCTCATTTAAAATTGATTCAGAGCAATATAAATGAGTGTACTGAAAGCCCGAAAATTGCGCATTTAGTGTATTTTCATGCATATCAAGATTAATGCTGATTCTTATGTAAATTGATGTGTAGAATCATATGGTCTCATTTAAAATTGATTCTGAGCAATATAAATGAGTGTAGTGAAAGCTCGGAGATTGCGCATTTAGTGTATTTTCATGCATATCAAGATTAATGCTGATTCTTATGTAAATTGATGTGTAGAATCATATGGTCTCATTTAAAATTGATTCTGAGCAATATAAATGAGTGTAGTGAAAGCCAGAAAATTGCGCATTTAGTGTATTTTCATGCATATCAAGATTAATGCTGATTCTTATGTAAATTGATGTGTAGTATCATATGGTCTCATTTAAAATTGATTCTGAGCAATATAAATGAGTGTACTGAAAGCCCGAAAATTGCGCATTTAGTGTATTTTCATGCATATCAAGATTAATGCGGATTCTTATTTAAATTGATGTGTAGAATCATATGGTCTCATTTAAAATTGATTCTGAGCAATATAAATGAGTGCAGTGAAAGCTCGAAAATTGCGCATTTAGTGTATTTTCATGCATATCAAGATTAATGCTGATTCTTATGTAAATTGATGTGTAGAATCATATGGTCTCATTGAAAATTGATTCTGAGCAATATAAATGAGTGTAGTGAAAGCTCGAAATTTGCGCATTTAGAGTATTTTCATGCATATCAATATTAATGCTGATTCTTATGTAAATTGATGTGTAGAATCATATGGTCTCATTTAAAATTGATACTGAGCAATATAAATGAGTGTAATGAAAGCCCGAAAATTGCGCATTGAGTGTATTTTCATGCATATCAAGATTAATGCTGATTCTTATGTAAGTTGATGTGTAGAATCATATGGGCTCATTTAAAATTGATTCTGAGCAATATCAATGAGTGTAGTGAAAGCCCGAAAATTGCGCATTTAGTGTATTTTCATGCATATCAAGATTAATGCTGAATCTTATCTAAATTGATGTGTAGAATCATATGGTCTCATTTAAAATTGATTCAGAGCAATATAAATGAGTGTAGTGAAAGCCCGAAAATTGCGCATTTAGTGTATTTTCATGCATATCAAGATTAATGCTGATTCTTATGTAAATTGATGTGTAGAATCATATGGTCTCATTTAAAATTGATTCTGAGCAATATAAATGAGTGTACTGAAAGCCCGAAAATTGCGCATTTAGTGTGTTTTCATGCATATCAAGATTAATGCTGTTTCTTATGTAAATTGATGTGTAGAATCATATGGTCTCATTTAAAATTGATTCAGAGCAATATAAATGAGTGTAGTGAAAGCCCGAAAATTGCGCATTTAGTGTATTTTCATGCATATCATTATTAATGCGGATTCTTATGTAAATTGATGTGTAGAATCATATGGTCTCATTTAAAATTGATTCAGAGCAATATAAATGAGTGTACTGAAAGCCCGAAAATTGCGCATTTAGTGTATTTTCATGCATATCAAGATTAATGCTGATTCTTATGTAAATTGATGTGTAGAATCATATGGTCTCATTTAAAATTGATTCTGAGCAATATAAATGAGTGTAGTGAAAGCTCGGAGATTGCGCATTTAGTGTATTTTCATGCATATCAAGATTAATGCTGATTCTTATGTAAATTGATGTGTAGAATCATATGGTCTCATTTAAAATTGATTCTGAGCAATATAAATGAGTGTAGTGAAAGCCCGAAAATTGCGCATTTAGTGTATTTTCATGCATATCAAGATTAATGCTGATTCTTATGTAAATTGATGTGTAGAATCATAAGGTCTCATTTAAAATTGATTCTGAGCAATATAAATGAGTTTAGTGAAAGCTCGAAAAATGCGCATTTACTGTATTTTCATGCATATCAAGATTAATGCTGATTCTTATGTAAATTGATGTGTAGAATCATATGGTCTCATTTAAAATTGATTCTGAGCAATATAAATGAATGTAGTGAAAGCCCGAAAATTGCGCATTTAGTGTATTTTCATGCATATCAAGATTAATGCAGATTCTTATATAAATTGATGTGTAGAATCATATGGTCTCATTTAAAATTGATTCTGAGCAATATAAATGAGTGTAGTGAAAGCCCGAAAATTGCGCATTTAGTGTATTTTCATGCATATCAAAATTAATGCTGATTCTTATGTAAATTTATGTGTAGAATCATATGGTCTCATTTAAAATTGATTCAGAGCAATATAAATGAGTGTACTGAAAGCCCGAATATTGCGCATTTAGTGTATTTTCATGCATATCAAAATCAATGCTGATTCTTATGTAAATTGATGCGTAGAATCGTATGGTCTCATTTAAAATTGATTCTGAGCAATATAAATGAGTGTAGTGAAAGCTCGAAAATTGTGCATTAATGCATTTTCATGCATATCAAGATTAATGCTGATTCTTATGTAAATTGATGTGTAGAATCATTTAAAATGGTTCTCATTTAAAATTGAAAATTCTGAGCAAATAAATGAAGTGTTAGTGAAAGCCCGGAAAATTGCGCATTTAGTGTAAAATTTTCATGCATATCAAGATTAATGCTGATTCTTATGTAAATTGATGTGTAGAATCATATGGTCTCGTTTAAAATTGATTCTGAGCAAAATAAATGAGTGTAGTGAAAGCTCGAAAATTGCGCATTTAGTGTATTTTCATGCATATCAAGATTAATGCTGATTCTTATGTAAATTGATGTGTAGAATCATATGGTCTCGTTTAAAATTGATTCTGAGCAAAATAAATGAGTGTAGTGAAAGCTCGAAAATTGCGCATTTAGTGTATTTTCATGCATATCAAGATTAATGCTGATTCTTATGTAAATTGATGTGTAGAATCATATGGTCTCATTTAAAATTGATTCTGAGCAATATAAATGAGTGTAGTGAAATCCCGAAAATTGCGCATTTAGTGTATTTTCATGCATATCAAGATTAATGCTGATTCTTATTTAAATTGATGTGTAGAATCATATGGTCTCATTTAAAATTGATTCTGAGCAATATAAATGTATGTAGTGAAATCCTGAAAATTGCGCATTTAGTGTATTTTCATGCATATCAAGATTAATGCTGATTCTTATGTAAATTGATGTGTAGAATCATATGGTCTCATTTAAAATTGTATCTGAGCAAAATAAATGAGTGTAGTGAAAGCTCGAAAATTGCGAATTTAGTGTATTTTCATGCATATCAAGATTAATGCTTATTCTTATGTAAATTGATGTGTAGAATCATATGGTCTCATTTAAAATTGATTCTGAGCAAAATAAATGAGTGTAGTGAAAGCTTGAAAATTGCGCATTTAGTGTATTTTCATGCATATCAAGATTAATGTTGATTCTTATGTAAATTGATGTGTAGAATCATATGGTCTCATTTAACATTGATTCTGAAGCAAAATAAATGAGTGTAGTGAAAGCTCGAAAATTGCGCATTTAGTGTATTTTCATGCATATCAAGATTTTGCTGATTCTTATGTAAATTGATGTGTAGAATCATATAGTCTCATTTAAAATTGATTCTGAGCAATATAAATGAGTGTAGTGAAAATCCCGAAAATTGCTCATTTGTAGTGTATTTTCATGCATATCAAGATTAATGATGATTCTTATGTAAATTGATGTGTAGAATCATATGGTCTCATTTTAAAATTGATTCTGAGCAATATAAATGAGTGTAGTGAAAGCCCGGAAATTGCGCATTTAGTGTATATTCATGCATATCAAGATTTATGCTGATTCTTATGTAAATTGATCTGTAGAATCATATAGTCTCATTTAAAATTGATTCTGAGCAATATAAATGAGTGTAGTGAGAATCGAAAATTGCGCATTCAATGTATTTTCATGCATATCAAGATTAATGCTGATTCTTATGTAAATTGATGTGTAGAATCATATGGTCTCATTTAAAATTGATTCTGAGCCAAATAAATGAGTGTAGTGAAAGCTCGAAAATTGCGCATTTAGTGTATTTTCATGCATATCAAGATTAATGCTGATTCTTATGTAAATTGATGTGTAGAATCATATGGTCTCATTTTAAAAATTGAGTCTGAGCAAAATAAATGAGTGTAGTGAAAGCTCGAAAATTGCGCATTTAGTGTATTTTCATGCATATCAAGATTAATGCTGATTCTTATGTAAATTGATGCGTAGAATCATATGGTCTCATTTAAAATTGATTCTGAGCAATATAAATGAGTGTGGTAACCAAAAATTGCGCATTTAGTGTATTTTCATGCATATCAAAGATTAATGCTGATTCTTATGTAAATTGATGTGTAGAATCATATGGTCTCATTAAAATTGATTCTGAGCAAAATAAATGGAGGTGTAGTGAAAGCCCGAAAATTGCGCATTTAAGGTGTATTTTCATGCATATCAAGATTAATGCTGATTCTTATGTAAATTGATGTGTAGAATCATATGGTCTCATTTAAAATTGATTCAGAGCAATATAAATGAATTTAGTGAAAGCCCGAAAATTGCGCATTCAGTGTATTTTCATGCATATCAAGATTAATGCTGATTCTTATGTAAATTGATGCGGCAGAATCATATGGTCTCATTAAGAGTGATTCTGAGCAATATAAATGAGTGTAGTGAAAACCCGAAAATTGCGCATTTAGTGTATTTTCATGCATATCAAGATTAATGCTGATTCTTATGTAAATTGATGTGTAGAATCATATGGTCTCATTTAAAATTGATTCTGAGCAAAATAAATGACTGTAGTGAAAGCCCGAAAATTGCGCATTTAGTGTATTTTCATGCATATCAAGATTAATGCTGATTCTTATGTAAATTGATGTGTAGAATCATATGGTCTCATTTAAAATTGATTCAGAGCAATAGAAATGAGTGTAGTGAAAGCCCGAAAATTGCGCATTTAGTGTATTTTCATGCATATCAAGATTAATGCTGATTCTTATTTAAATTGATGTGTAGAATCATATGGTCTCATTTAAAATTGATTCTGAGCAATATAAATGTATGTAGTGAAATCCTGAAAATTGCGCATTTAGTGTATTTTCATGCATATCAAGATTAATGCTGATTCTTATGTAAATTGATGTGTAGAATCATATGGTCTCATTTAAAATTGTATCTGAGCAAAATAAATGAGTGTAGTGAAAGCTCGAAAATTGCGAATTTAGTGTATTTTCATGCATATCAAGATTAATGCTTATTCTTATGTAAATTGATGTGTAGAATCATATGGTCTCATTTAAAATTGATTCTGAGCAAAATAAATGAGTGTAGTGAAAGCTTGAAAATTGCGCATTTAGTGTATTTTCATGCATATCAAGATTAATGTTGATTCTTATGTAAATTGATGTGTAGAATCATATGGTCTCATTTAACATTGATTCTGAGCAAAATAAATGAGTGTAGTGAAAGCTCGAAAATTGCGCATTTAGTGTATTTTCATGCATATCAAGATTACTGCTGATTCTTATGTAAATTGATGTGTAGAATCATATGGTCTCATTTAAAATTGATTCTGAGCAATATAAATGAGTGTAGTGAAATCCCGAAAATTGCTCATTTAGTGTATTTTCATGCATATCAAGATTAATGATGATTCTTATGTAAATTGATGTGTAGAATCATATGGTCTCATTTAAAATTGATTCTGAGCAATATAAATGAGTGTAGTGAAAGCCCGGAAATTGCGCATTTAGTGTATATTCATGCATATCAAGATTTATGCTGATTCTTATGTAAATTGATCTGTAGAATCATATGGTCTCATTTAAAATTGATTCTGAGCAATATAAATGAGTGTAGTGAAATCCCGAAAATTGCGCATTTAATGTATTTTCATGCATATCAAGATTAATGCTGATTCTTATGTAAATTGATGTGTAGAATCATATGGTCTCATTTAAAATTGATTCTGAGCAAAATAAATGAGTGTAGTGAAAGCTCGAAAATTGCGCATTTAGTGTATTTTCATGCATATCAAGATTAATGCTGATTCTTATGTAAATTGATGTGTAGAATCATATGGTCTCATTTAAAATTGAGTCTGAGCAAAATAAATGAGTGTAGTGAAAGCTCGAAAATTGCGCATTTAGTGTATTTTCATGCATATCAAGATTAATGCTGATTCTTATGTAAATTGATGCGTAGAATCATATGGTCTCATTTAAAATTGATTCTGAGCAATATAAATGAGTGTAGTGAAAGCCCGAAAATTGCGCATTTAGTGTATTTTCATGCATATCAAGATTAATGCTGATTCTTATGTAAATTGATGTGTAGAATCATATGGTCTCATTTAAAATTGATTCTGAGCAAAATAAATGAGTGTAGTGAAAGCCCGAAAATTGCGCATTTAGTGTATTTTCATGCATATCAAGATTAATGCTGATTCTTATGTAAATTGATGTGTAGAATCATATGGTCTCATTTAAAATTGATTCAGAGCAATATAAATGAATTTAGTGAAAGCCCGAAAATTGCGCATTCAGTGTATTTTCATGCATATCAAGATTAATGCTGATTCTTATGTAAATTGATGTGTAGAATCATATGGTCTCATTTAAAATTGATTCTGAGCAATATAAATGAGTGTAGTGAAAGCCCGAAAATTGCGCATTTAGTGTATTTTCATGCATATCAAGATTAATGCTGATTCTTATGTAAATTGATGTGTAGAATCATATGGTCTCATTTAAAATTGATTCTGAGCAAAATAAATGACTGTAGTGAAAGCCCGAAAATTGCGCATTTAGTGTATTTTCATGCATATCAAGATTAATGCTGATTCTTATGTAAATTGATGTGTAGAATCATATGGTCTCATTTAAAATTGATTCAGAGCAATAGAAATGAGAGTAGTGAAAGCCCGAAAATTGCGCATTTAGTGTATTTTCATGCATATCAAGATTAATGCTGATTCTTATGTAAATTGATGTGTAGAATCATATGGTCTCATTTAAAATTGATTCTGATCAATATAAATAAGTGTAGTGAAACCCCGAAAATTGCGCATTTAGTGTATTTTCATGCATATCAAGATTAATGCTGATTCTTATGTAAATTGATGTGTAGAATTATATGGTCTCATTTAAAATTGATTATGAGCAAAATAAATGAGTGTAGTGAAAGCCCGAAAATTGCGCATTTAGTGTATTTTCATGCATATCAAGATTAATGCTGATTCTTATGTAAATTGATGTGTAGAATCATATAGTCTCATTTAAAATTGATTCTGAGCAAAATAAATGACTGTAGTGAAAGCCCGAAAATTGCGCATTTAGTGTATTTTCATGCATATCAAGATTAATGCTGATTCTTATGTAAATTGATGTGTAGAATCATATGGTCTCATTTAAAATTGATTCTGATCAATATAAATAAGTGTAGTGAAACCCCGAAAATTGCGCATTTAGTGTATTTTCATGCATATCAAGATTAATGCTGATTCTTATGTAAATTGATGTGTAGAATTATATGGTCTCATTTAAAATTGATTATGAGCAAAATAAATGAGTGTAGTGAAAGCCCGAAAATTGCGCATTTAGTGTATTTTCATGCATATCAAGATTAATGCTGATTCTTATGTAAATTGATGTGTAGAATCATATGGTCTCATTTCAAATTGATTCAGAGCAATATAAATGAGTGTAGTGAAAGCCCGAAATTTCGCATTTAGTGTATTTTCATGCATATCAAGATTAATGCTGATTCTTATGTAAATTGATGTGTAGAATCATATGGTCTCATTTAAAATTGATTCTGAGCAAAATAAATGAGTGTAGTGAAAACCCGAAAATTGCGCATTTAGTGTATTTTCATGCATATCAAGATTAATGCTGATTCTTATGTAAATTGATGTGTAGAATCATATGGTCTCATTTAAAATTGATTCTGAGTAATATAAATGAGTGTAGTGAAAGCCCGAACATTGCGCATTTAGTGTATTTTCATGCATATCAAGATTAATGCTGATTCTTATGTAAATTGATGTGTACAATCACATGGTCTCATTTACAATTGATTCAGAGCAATATAAATAAGTGTACTGAAAGCCCGAAAATTGCGCATTTAGTGTATTTTCATGCATATCAAGATTAATGCTGATTCTTATGTAAATTGATGTGTAGAATCATATGGTCTCATTTAAAATTGATTCTGAGCAAAATAAATGACTGTAGTGAAAGCCCGAAAATTGCGCATTTAGTGTATTTTCATGCATATCAAGATTAATGCTGATTCTTATGTAAATTGATGTGTAGAGTCATATGGTCTCATTTAAAATTGATTCAGAGCAATAGAAATGAGTGTAGTGAAAGCCCGAAAATTGCGCATTTAGTGTATTTTCATGCATATCAAGATTAATGCTGATTCTTATGTAAATTGATGTGTAGAATCATATGGTCTCATTTAAAATTGATTCAATGCAATATAAATGAGTGTAGTGAAAGCCCGAAAATTGCGCATTTAGTGTATTTTCATGCATATCAAGATTAATGCTGATTCTTATATAAATTGATGTGTAGAATCATATGGTCTCATTTAAAATTGATTCAGAGCAATATAAATGAGTGTAGTGAAAACCCGAAAATTGCGCATTTAGTGTATTTTCATGCATATCAAGATTAATGCTGATTCTTATGTAAATTGATGTGTAGAATCATATGGTCTCATTTAAAATTGATTCTGAGTAATATAAATGAGTGTAGTGAAAGCCCGAAAATTGCGCATTTAGTGTATTTTCATGCATATCAAGATTAATGCTGATTCTTATGTAAATTTATGTGTAGAATCATATGGTCTCATTTCAAATTGATTCTGAGCAAAATAAATTACTGTAGTGAAAGCCCGAAAATTGCGCATTTAGTGTATTTTCATGCATATCAAGATTAATGCTGATTCTTATGTAAATTGATGTGTAGAATCTTATGGTCTCATTTAAAATTGATTCAGAGCAATAGAAATGAGTGTAGTGAAAGCCCGAAAATTGCGCATTTAGTGTATTTTCATGCATATCAAGATTAATGCTGATTCTTATGTAAATTGATGTGTAGAATCATATGGTCTCATTTAAAATTGATTCTGAGCAATATAAATGAGTGTAGTGAAAGCCCGAAAATTGCGCATTTAGTGTATTTTCATGCATATCAAGATTAATGCTGATTCTTATGTAAATTGATGTGTACAATCATATGGTCTCATTTACAATTGATTCAGAGCAATATAAATAAGTGTACTGAAAGCCCGAAAATTGCGCATTTAGTGTATTTTCATGCATATCAAGATTAATGCTGATTCTTATGTAAATTGATGTGTAGAATCATATGGTCTCATTTAAAATTGATTCTGAGCAAAATAAATGAGTGTAGTGAAAGCCCGAAAATTGCGCATTTATTGTATTTTCATGCATATCAAGATTAATGCTGATTCTTATGTAAATTGATGTGTAGAATCATATGGTCTCATTTAAAATTGATTCAGAGCAATATAAATGAGTGTAGTGAAAGCCCGAAAATTGCGCATTTAGTGTATTTTCATGCATATCAAGATTAATGCTGATTCTTATGTAAATTGATGTGTAGAATCATATGGTCTCATTTAAAATTGTTTCTGAGTGATATAAATGAGTGTAGTGAAAGCCCGAAAATTGCGCATTTAGTGTATTTTCATGCATATCAAGATAAATGCTGATTCTTGTGTAAATTTATGTGTAGAATCATATGGTCTCATTTAAAATTGATTCTGAGCAATATAAATGAGTGTAATGGAAGCCCGAAAATTGCGCATTTAGTGTATTTTCATGCATATCAAGATTAATGCTGATTCTTATGTAAATTGATGTGTAGAATCATATGGTCTCATTTAAAATTAATTCTGAGCAATATAAATGAGTGTAGTGAAAGCCCGAAAATTGCGCATTTAGTGTATTTTCATGCATATCAAGATTAATGCGGATTCTTATGTAAATTGATGTGTAGAATCATATGGTCTCATTTAAAATTGATTCTGAGCAATATAAATGAGTGTAGTGAAAGCCCGAAAATTGCGCATTTAGTGTATTTTCATGCATAACAAGATAAATGCGGATTCTTATGTAAATTGGTGTGTAGAATCATATGGTCTCATTTAAAATTGATTCTGAGCAATATAAATGTGTGTAGTGAAAGC
>JBBBDQ010002421.1:0-232922 GCA_037127315.1 Ascarosepion bandense
ACAATCTTTACTTTTATATAATTTTTCATGTCTTTGTATAATTTTTTTTTTAACTCAAATTATGTAAGAATTGTTCAAAAGGTTTTGTACTTTAGAACACTTTTGGTGATACTTTTACAAAGGCTGAAACCTTCATTACAATAACCAATGATTTTCTAACAATACACTGTGCATATATTAAAATTATGAATATAAAATTAAACAAAAGTTACTCGAAAAGGCATTAGCATATTTATCTCTGTTTCTTGTGGAACCCTAGCGTTCCACACAACACAGTTTGCGAAACTCTGATCAAATTTCAAAACATTGATCAAATGATGAGCAAATAGCAATTTTACAAACTCAAAATTAGGAAGATCATACTGAATGTTTCCTCTGTTTACTCTACCCACTCTCTCTCACACATATATATATATATATATATATATATATATATATGATGGACTCTTCTGTCGATGTTGACGTATGAGCGTCTCAAAAACTAACTCCAATTTTGGTGTTTATATCTTTCATGGGACCTGAGCCCCGCCAGTGACTTGCAGGTGTGACCACAAACCTGTGCACGAAAATGTATTCAACAAAATGCTGCTTGGTCTGGCCACCACTTCTTTTCTCTTGATTCTCTGAGCTTTTGTACTCTTTTCTGATTCAAATACTTGTAAGGCAATGTGACACGTCAATCTCCATAGTTTCCTGTCAGAAGCTATTAGCTCAAAAATTGACAGTGGAATGTTAGTTGCTGTCAGATTATACTTAAGCCTATTCTTGTACGTCAACAATGAATGACCAACATGCCTTTTACCATGCTGAAGTTGGCCATACAAAAGTATTTTAAGCATTTTTTCATCACTCATTCTGACGACATGTCCGACCCAACGTAACTGACGTTGTATAAGAAAAGTTTTAATGCCACTGACAATACACTTTGCAAACAGATCAGCATTGGACACCCTGTTCTTCAGGATAAATCCACATATTGTGCAAAGGCAGCGTTTGTGAAACACATCCAACTGCACGACATGTGAGTGGTAAGGTGTCCAAGCCTCAGCACCGTACAAGAGAGTTGTCAGAACAACAGCCCTGTAAACTCTGATTTTTGTTTCCAACTTTATACCTCTGTCATTCCACAAGCAGTGCCAAAGTTTACCAAAAGCTGATGTTGCCTTCACTATACAATTTACAATTTCATCGTCAAGAGATCTATTTGAGTTTACAATGCTACCTAAATATGTGAAACACTTAACATATTTCAAACTCTTCCCACCGACTGTTATGCAATCATGAGGAAAAGAATGAACTGGAGGATTTTGTTTCACACCATATACTTGCTTTTGATGAGGAGGTGGCTGATGAACTACTTCAGTTTTCTTAATACTTATGGTGAGTCCAAATGCTTTACTGGCTTCAGAAAACCTATTTAAAAATTCCTGCTCTTCAGCATACAATGTAGCGACCAATGCAATATCATCAGCAAATAGCATGTCATATATCATTTGGGTTCTTAGCAATGTTTTGGCCTTAAAGCATTGATGGTTAAATAATCAATATTAAATAAATAGTACGGAATCGGAAGTTCACACCACCATCGAAGTGACTGAAGCACCACCGAAAAATACAGTACAAAGAGAACTGGAGCAAGCACACATCCTTGTTTTGTATCATTTGAGACATCAAAAGGATCTGAAGCAGATCCATCAGAGGTCACAGTACCTTTCATACCATCATGGAATGATACAATTACTTTAAGCATTGCATATATATATATATACTGAAGAGCTGTGATACAGCAAAACAAATCTGTCTGCAGATGACTATATATGTATATATATATTCATTTATTTAAATCCAAAATGAAAATGTATGTAAAATCCCAAAACAGATCCTATTCATATTAATCTTATTAATATTAAAAATGATCCTAAGGGAGGGCTCGATGTAAATAGTATTATCTACTTACAGAGTCAAATATGTATATTTTCAAATAAAACTCCAACAATTACATATGTCATATGACCATTTCAGTAAGGAAAAAACTCACTTCTTCAGTGACGGAATTCTTTATTATGCAAAAGCTCTATCCTAGATCCTACGCTTTTTTTTTAATTTCCTCAACAATCTCCCTGATGTAATCAGATCCCAAGTAGACATCTACGCTGATGACACCACCATTTACTCCTGGTTCACTAAGAAATTCACCAATGCAGATAAAACAAGCCTTGCTGCTGCTCTGCAAATGGACCTCCAGTCAGTGGTAGGCTGCGGTAAGAAAAGGCTTGTAAACTTTAATGCTTTCAAAATGAAGCTGCTATCCTTTAACTACCATAAACAATTTTACCTACCTCCCATCAGCATGGATCAAGCTAGTCTCCCTGGGAGCAATACACTGTGCTTCCTCAGCCTCACTCTCTCAGCTAACCTCAAGTGAAACAACTACATTGAATTAATGGCTAAATCTACTGCTAAGACGGTCTGGTCTTTGTAATTTGTAATTTACTAAGCACAGCTTAGATGTGGCACAAGGCCGAAAGTATGGGGCACCCAGTGAGGATCGAACTCACTACTTAATTGCAATAGTTCTAGCGAGACAAGCTTGCTAACCATTACACCACCTCGATGTCTTTGTGTCAGCCCAGGAAGTTTTCTTCTTCTGAATCCATTCTTGCACTTCCCACCTGTGGAACTCTTTTCCGTATTTTTGTTTCCCTGATAACTGCAATCTCCTAGAGTTTAAATGCAGCGTCAACTGTCATCTCGTATCTCCTTGATTCCCATCCTCCTTCTCACTTTACACTTTGCTCTGATGCAGCTCACTTCACACCAATGTACCTGTTCTTCTCTTAACCATTCTCCAACATCTGCTGTGACCTGTTATCCTCTCTCTTCCCTCTCCTATTATGTAAACCCCTGCACACCAGTGACAGTACTTCCTTGCTTGAGGTGAGATGATTATAAAAAAATAGAGGACAAAATTTATATTTCAGAAGTTTACTCAAAAATAAATTCATACATGAGAAGTTGACATGAAAGAAAGAAAAAGATAAAATATGAAAGACTAATGGGAGGAGTGTTAAAAGAGAGAATAGATGGTGTTCAGATTCCCTTCAATACATTAGTTCCTTTTTCCACTCTTTCCCTTTTATTCCAGTAGGATAATTTAAAGTAATTCTATCCCTACAAGAGTAAAACGATATTATTTTAAACAGAAAAAAGTTTTACAAAAACTTTAGTCAGAGCCAAATATTACACCATGTTATCTTTTTTTTCTCTCTATTTCCCTTTTCCCCTTTTTTTTTCTCCTTTTCTTTTTCCATTTCTTTCCACTCTCATTTAGCTGGCATTTTTTATGATGGCTGTCTGACGTGATTTTTTCTTCTTTCTTTCTCCCTCACCTCTCTTTTAACTCTTTCCCTGTTTACCCCATTGTTTTCTTTTTCCCTCTTCTTTTCATTTTTTCTTTCCCCTACTTACATTCCTGCAACATAGTTAATTTTTGATATCTTAACACAGATGTAATCCAAAAGTCCTTTTCAAAGATCGAGTCTTGAATATTTTTTCCCTTCTTCCCTACCCTCCATATCAATGTCTAGACGACAACCTTCTAACATAATCTACTCTCTCCTTTAACATCCCTCCCATTATTCTTTCTTATTTTATCATTTTTTTCTTTCATGTAAATTTTCAGGATATGAATTTCTTCTTGAGTAGATTTCCAGTATATGAATTTTGATCTGTATTTGCATAATAAAGAATTTGTTGCTGAAGAAGCAAGGTTTTTTCTCATTGAAATGGCCATACAACATATGTAATTTTTGAAGTTTTATTTTAATATATATATATATATATATATATATATATATATAAGCAAATTTTTATTTATTTTTAGTGTGTGTGTATTTTTGTAAAAAGAACAGAAAAGTTTAAGTTGAATTTTTTATTTCCCTGTGACTAGTAACTTAATCCATTGTGTTAGAAAAAAGCCTAGCCACAACTTTATGACTATTTTAAAGAGAAAAAGAAAATGAGGGTTATTTAAGACTCCAATAATTTAAAATTACAAACATATTTGTATAATGACAGTCACAAAATAGTTCATGGTGACTTAAATTTTACATAAATTAAACAGATTGTTGTAAATAGAAATCCAAAGTCATGTGTAAACACACACACACTCTTAAATAATTCATAATTAGTTTGCCAATTTCATTTTTCAACAAATGATATGCCATTTCATACCTCTCTCTCAGTCTACGAATTTTTTTAAATAGCATATCCCTTCAACATGCAGGAATTAAGACTCTACACAGTACTCTTTTCTTTATTATCTGTGAATTATCATATGTCTTTGGATTTTTTTCTTCTCTTAGATTTGTTGCCACCCAAGGCTAGAGAGATCAGTCAACTGTAATGTTTTCCTCCATTGATTGGAATTGCTCTGCTATATTATTAATGAAATATTTTATAGTGTATGCAGTCAAGGTTGACAAATAGTGTCACAACAATTATGACTGTCTAAGTGTTTCTACAATATTCCTTGTTTTTCTGAAGTATTTTCATTTTTCTATTCAACAGAACTGAATCCAATTATTATTATTATTAACAACTTTTGTTAATGTCTAATTTTATTTCAACCAAGGAACTGGAAGTATTTGGTAGGCAAGAACTTTGATTGCTGAGTACAATTATTAACAGCAGATGTTTTGTTTTAATAGAGATTTTATAAGTATTTTGTTTTTACTAATCTCCACTATATACAAGCCTTCAGAACCACTAAATATAAAAGGGTTGCCTTAAACAAAATTGTAATAATGTATGAGGTGTCCGTTATAAACAGAAAAGAAGATGGGAGAAAATAAAGCTTATGCAAATAAGAAGGAAAGCCAATGATTGACCCCCCCCCCCCCAGTGACCGTTCAAGATTGATAACAAGTGTAAAGACATGTTTTTGTTATAACTGACTGGGTGGGGGTAATTACCGGTGAGTAACAGAATATATTGTTTGCGCAAACATTTTCTTCTTTATTAACCAATCCAAATTTTTTTTTTTTTCAGTAAGGTTCTTTTCTCGCATTTCCCGACTGTGGAATTCCCTTTGCTTCCAATTGCTTCCCCGACGGCTACAATCTCCAAGAGTTTAAATGTAAAGTCAATAGATACCTTCTAACACACTAACTCGCTCCCATTCTTTCAAACACTCTTCCCATCTACCCTAACCTCATCCTCGGTATCCTTACCCATCTATCACCTTCCTTCTGACATTTCTATATCTAACCACTCCTTCTCTTTACCTTCCCCTATATAGCCCCATGCACAATAGTGGCAGTGGAATGCCTTGCTTGGGGTGAAATGATTAAAAAAAAAAAGGTTCAATCTGTGCAAGGTTGGGGGAGGGGCACTCAAGGTAGCGGGTTATGATAAGGAGTAGTTTATACAGAAAGGAGGGAAAGATAATGATTAACTTGAATAGGTTAAGAGTGTAGTGATCAGGAAAACATCCTCTTTGGAGTCAGTTCCCCAAAGTAGTTGTTCATGGAAAGAAGCTAAGTGGAACCTACTTCTCATGATGGAATACAGAGAGAGTGTGAGTGGTGGTATGCTACTATGTAATTGGTATGGTGGGTTCTAGCCATAAAGATTAAACCTGGCAGAAGCAAAGAACGTGGTTTGAGCACTTTCCATGGAAATAGTGACAGAGCAGTGAATAACTTGTAACATTCTACCTGTGAAAGAGAGGTTGGAGGAGGGAAAATAATTTGTCACCCACAAAGATACGGAGATGCTTTTAGACTCTGTTGAAACTGGAAAGTGAGGACTGGGTAGCTCCTGCCCAAATATGACAGCAGTACTCTAAAAGTATTAAGACACAGGAAAATTTCACTAGAAACCAAGAAGAGAGTGCTAGATTGCTATGTGATGTCAGTTCTTCAATATGGTAGTGAATGTTGGACAATATCAACAAAGATGAAGGGAAGACTTGAAGCAGCTGAAATGTAGTTCTACAGAAAGATGCTGTGGATATCATGGATTGAGCATGTGAGCAATGATGAGGTTTTGGAAAGGATCAAAATGAAAAGGAAATTAATATTGAGCATCAGGAAGAGACAACTGAAGCTCCTGGGACATGCAATGAGGGAAGGAGAACCTGATACTAACAGGCCACATAGAGGGAAAAAGAGACAGAGGGAAGCAGCGGATTACATATTTGAAGGGCCTGAGCAGGTGGATGACAGAACGGGGGATGTGAGATGTTACATGAGAAAGCCTGCTATGAGCCACCAGAGATAGGAAGGCCATGATCGCCTACGTCCTGAAAGGACAAGGCATATAGAAGAAGAAGAAGACTCTATTTTAACTCTGATCAGATTCTTGTAAAGGTAGCAGAGACAACCATGTAGAGTCAGGTACTTACTGAAGAGATACAAGGATCTGGCCATTTTATTTGAAATTTGAATCTCTTGTAATGCATCTTATGTATAAGTTCTACTTAAGATCATGTACGCATTTGAGGCCCCATCTCAAGGCATGGTCCTCCTTGAGGGAACATATGTTCATTTTGACTGGTTATAGTTTGAGGTCCGAACAGCAATGATATAAGTAGTTTGGTATTTTAGGCATTGAATGTAACTAGCCAGATTTTTTCCCAATGTAAAGTTAATTCTAGATTGAAAGAGAGGTCAGCTGCAAATCTCTGCTAGAAACAAGATATTTTTGTCAAGGTACATGATAATTGAACAGAGCAACAGTATGTGGTTCTTACTTTTTCCAAGGGTATTAGTGTAAAAGAAATACAGATTCAACCAGACTTTGTATTTACTTTACCAATTGTTTACAGTACTGAAAATAGTGTACAACCTCATCCCTGCATTTTATGACCAGATTTGTCTGTTCTGATTAAATCTATGTTAAAGTTACAAAAAAATGAAAATGATACTTTAAAGTGCTGCCATTTTTTGTTCACCTAATACAAGGCTCAAGAGCCACTGAAGGCAGCTTGTTACTGAGTAAGAATGGAGGGGAGAGAAAAAAAGTTAAGAGACCAAAAGGGAAGTTGTGAGGAAAGCATTCTCTTGAGAATATGTTTCACAAGTTCTGAGAAAGAATCAGCATGAGTTTAAATTGGTTTTTATCAAAGGCTTATGAAGGGAATGGGGATGGTTTGCCACTGTGAACATGTCATGATGTCCTATCTGTGGAGGTTTTTGCTGGTGGACTTAAGGAATGTAACTCCCTTGAAGTCTGCTATAGTAATAATCATAGAGTAGTGAGAAGCTGGCAACAAATTTGTGGGATCAGGAATGCAGAGCAGAGAATAGTTCATCACCTGCAAGTGGTTAAAAGATCCATTTCTTACTGAGAAGTATTTTCTGTATACTGAAGCTTAATTAATACAAGACTCAAAAGCCACTCAAGGGAGAAGGTTACAGTCAACAAAATTGTGATACTGAATGATGCATGTCATATAACTGAAAGAGAAGGTGGTAAGAACTAGTGATGATGAGGATAAGTAGGCAAGATGACAATTTGCCTTTAATATGAAGAGGTTCTGCTTGAAGTGTTCAAGGAAGCAACCATTCAGGAGTCTGTTCCATAAAATAGGCTTTCTTCTTACATTTGGAACCCAAAGGAAATGAGGGTGATTTGACTCTGTGGAGGTGGCAAAATGACTTCAGGCTATAGAAGTCTGAATGCGTGTAACAAGAGAATGGAGTTCATCTTAACATTTGCCATGGAAATAGTGATACAGTAGTGACATTGTTTTATTTTAATCACTGCATGCAAGGCAGCAAAGCCATTAAGACACAAGAGGTTACTGTGTGTAGAAGAATTAGAAAAAGAAACTTTAAGAATGCGCAGGAAAAGAAAAGAGTAATCCAGAGGACAACAGACAGTGATTGACATTGCATTTAAAATTTTGCAGATTAAAGTTGGTTGGAAGGCATAGAGCCAGAAAGAATTTTCACTAGCAAGAAGTGCTATAGAAGAAACTGTTAGCACAGAACTTACAGTTACAATTAGCCACGTGAACTGTAAATTGAGGAGATCTTGATTCCAGGCTAGTATTGCGTTGAAATTAAAAAAGTCTAGGTACTGTAGAAAAGGCACAGAGAGACAACCTTATGGTGATGGGAAAGTGACTGAAGCCAAGTCACCAGATCAGGACTAATAATATTGCTGATCTTTCTTTGTTCACTTATTATAATTTTGGCAGTTTTGGGGATGTGTTTTGAAGAATGAAGAAACATGAAATAGAAAAGAGGAGGAAGAGATAATGTTATTACTATTGTAGTACAGTGCTGATAGCAGACACAGAAGGAAAACTACAAGACCTCCTACAGAACGTAGTTGAAGAGAGTGATAAGAAAGGACTACAAATAAACTGCAAGAAAATCAAATGCATGGTCATCAGTAAAAAGAGCAGCCCAATATGCCAAATAGAGGTCAGGGATACTAGAATCAAGTGGGTACAAAAATTTAAGTCCATGGGAAGAGTTATAACAGAAGACGGAAAGTGCGACACAGAGATCCGAAGGTGAATTGGCATGGTGAAGGAAGCATTCCAGAAGTTAAGTATTAAGAGGGCTTAGAGAACCTGATACTAACAGGCCTGATAGAGGTAAAAAGAGACAGGGGAAAAGAACGGACAACATATTTGAAGGACCTAAAGAAACAGGACAATTTTGCTTGAAACAAAGAAGAGAGTGCTGGACTGCTATGTGTTGTCAGTTCTTCAATATAGCAGTAAATGCTGGACAATATCATCAAAGATGAAGGAAAAACTTGAAGCAACTGAAATGTGGTTTTACAGAAGGATACTGCAAATATCATGGATCGAGCATGTTAGCAATGATGAGTCTTAGAAGTGATGGAAACAAAAAGGAAATTAATACTGAGCATCAGGAAGAGACAGCTGAAGTTCCTGGGAGGGCTTGGAGAATCTGATATTAACAGACCAGATAGAGGGAAAAAGAGACAGGGGAAAGCAACAGACAACATATTTGAAGGACCTAATCAGGTGGATGATGGAACGAGGGTTGCATGGAGTAACAGGAGAAGGCATGCCATAAACCACCAGAGATAGGGAGGTGTTGAAAGCCATGATCACCTACGTCCTGAAGGGACAGGACACATAGAAGAAGTCATAAATGATGATAAGAAAAATGATGAAAGTGGAAGGGAAGTAAAAGATGGTGGTTCAAGAGGAAGGAGAAGAATTTCTTGTGTCTATCGATTCAAACCATCATGGCTAAAACCCACCATGTCACTTACATAGTAGCAAAGCATCCATATTCCCTCCGTATTCCATCAGTGAGAAATAAGTTCAACTCAAATAGCTTCTTCCTGCAAACCTCTGCCCTGTGGAACTGACTCCCAAGAGGATGTTTCCTCAATCACTACAATCTTAACCAGTTCATAGCTAGGGTTAACATTATCTTTTCCTTTTATCCGCACAAATTGCAAACTAATGTATTCCTCTATTTTGAGTGGCCCCCTGGCCTTGTCAATGGTGAACTTTAATCTAAAAAAAGTAATCCTGTTGTCAAATTAAGAACATCTCTAATCAAATATTTTTGATCGTACTTGCTACTAACAATTTAAATATTATGTTTTGACTGAGTCCAACAGTCCTCTAATGACCACTCTATCATAACTGTTCTTTGAACTTTCTTTAAAGCATCTTGCCTAGATAATTTGTGTTACCAGGGGTACCTTATTTATTCCACAACATCCCTTCTTTTTTGAAATTCTTATTTTCTTAATTATTTTATTTTATTTCTTAGTACTCACCTCCTCCTCTTTCTGGTTGGTTTGTCATGTACTGTACTGTGTATTTCTTATGTTTTGGCTCAACTTCTACTTTTTCTGTACATTTTCTTTTTTTAGATCTCATAAATGTACGTTCAATGAATTCTTTACATATTGCTACATCAAGTATATTCTACTGAACTTGTGGTCTTTTATTAGCATTGTTTCATTAAACCTTTAACTAATTCCAATGCATTTTGTGTTCCCTTTTTTCCTTGCATAAATAATTTTTCAATACGTGACCATATTATGCCACTTCTTTTTCATTCTTATGTATTCTGAAAAAATTTTCTTGCCATTTTAGAAAAAAATTGTGTCATTTTTGTTATCCATTTGTATTCTTTTTTGACCTTTTAACAACATGTTGAGCACAAGTTTAATTTTTCTCACGAACAACAATTCTGCTGGTGACATGCCTGCTCGTGTATTTTTCTGTGAAACCAATAAATTGTAAATGCAAATTCTACTCCAGCAGCTTCTTTTCTTGCACTTTCCACCTGTGGAATTCCCTTCCATTTACTTGCTTTCCTGACAGCTATAATCTCTAAGAATTTAAATGTAAACTCAATAGTCATCTCCTCTCTCACTAACCTGCATCCTCTCTCTCATGCTCCTTTCTCTGTCCACTTCACTCTCAACAGTATTTTCATCCTTCTCTTACCCACTTCCTGACACCCCCTATAACCTGTCACTCTTTCTCATAACTTTCCTCCAATGTAACCCCCTGCAAAACAGTGGCAATAAAATGCCTTACTTGGAGCGATATGATTATAAAAAAAAGTATTGTGATTTGGCATCATCCAGTATACTTTTAAGAATTTTTGTAGTGCTTCTTCACTCACTTTTTCATTACTTGCATTTTTTCAAAGCTCTCTTAAAAATACCCACAAACCATTCAGCCTGTCCATTTAACCTTGGGTGATATAGCAAGCTGTAATTATTTTTTTCTGTCTCAACATTGTGTACAAAATTTTTTCTGTGAGATCTTTTCTTTGCTTTCATTTTACAGTGTGACTTTTTATGTCCTACTTTTCCACATTTGTAACACTTTAAATTCTTAAAGGGACAGCTGTCTCTGAGATGTATCCTTCCACATTTGAAACATGAATTAATTTTCTTTTTCCAACACTTTTCTTTGATTTGTAAATATATGCATTCTTTTTCTTCACTTTTCTCCACATTTTAGATTTAGAATTCTCTGACATTTGTTTTATTATTTCTTGTATTGTTTTTTATTGTTTCATTATGATTCTAGCATTTATTTCTGCATCTATTCTTCACTGTTAACCCTTAAACAAAAATGAATGCTTTAAACATATTCACAGTCAGCTTGTTTAAATTGAATCTTTCACACTCTTTGTTAACAATTCCAGCATATCTGACAAAATCTTTATCTTTTTTTGTCAGATTCAAACACTTTTAGTGGGTATTGAATAATGAACTTTTCTCACTAAAATTTTTGTCAGAATAATAACCACTCCTTCAAAGCTAATTTCTCAGTATGTATGACTGTAATTATATGTATGACTGTAATTATATGTATGACTGTAATTATATGTAATTATAGTATTTTTCATGATCTACTTGTGCTAACTTTCTCAGCAAAGTCTTGTTTTTTTCTTGTCCTCTAATTTAATGTATTATTTCTGTAAATTTACTTGTATCTTCTAAAATAAGCATAAAAGGCTATTCCATTATCTGAATTGTATGTAAATTCAGCTGTGGCATTTGTCAGAATTTTAGGAGTGAATTTGGAGAATTTTCCATCTTTCTTCAGAATTATTTCAGTTAACTTTTGTTATTGTTTCTGTTGTTGTATTTTTACCACTTGGCTTAATAATTCTTACATATTTTTAAGAATATCTGGGTTATTTTTTTCTTTATGCACAGCAAAGGAAAAGAAATGATGCCAACATAGTTTGAATTTTTCATCATCACTATTACCTGCTTTGCAGCAAAAAAGCTATTTTTCTTACTCTATATTAGTTTTGAGTCCTCATTGCCACTGTTATAACCCACTAGTAACAGCTATAATATTATGTCTTACGTGACTCCAATGGTACTCTTACAAAAACTTCATCAGAAGTCTCTCAGAACTCTTACTTTGAACTCTTTTTTAGTTCTTTAAGGCATTTTGTCTAGTTCATTTATTTTACCAAGGAATGTCTTATATACTCCACAATGAATGAAAATATTAAATTATTAATATTTGAAAGGCATTTCTGGGTTTATGCATATGTTTCAATATTTTAACAGTGATTTCTTCTCTTTTTAAATCTTTAATTTTGGCTACATTTCAAATGCATTTGATATTTCCAAATTCTACTTTGAAAAGTTTGAAAAACAATGTAAAACAATCACCTAACGACCAAACATATAAAATCTAGTTCATCAGAAGACTTTATTATTGATTTCTTAACAATGTACGGCTTTTACATTTGAAAATCTAGAAAATTCAAATATTTAAAAAATAGTCTCTTAAAGAAATCAATTTAAAAAATATGTATGCATCATAATATTTACCTGTTGAACACAAATGTAGGTACTATTTTATTAGTATTTTCTAAATAGTGTTCGTCATACAAGATTTTAATGCTAAAAGTTTTAGAGTAAGTAAATGTGACAGATTCTTCATAATAACTTATGTGCATAAAAAAAAATTCCCAGATTAAAGTGGAATGATACCTCACTGCACCGGCTGACTACATAAAGGTGAAGATATTAGAACTCCTCTTTCTAGACACACAATTATAAATACACATTATCATCCATAACTGACCAATGAGAATTGACCCAAACAAAATTGAAAATGCCAAAATTCTGTCTTTGTCTATTTGTTTTCAATCTCTGATAAAACTTTAATAACGCATTATTCTATAAATCTCTGGCCTAACTAATAAAACAACTTTTAGGCAAAATTTGACTTTGTTCATCAACATAGTTTCTTTCTAGAGTGATACACTGATTTCAATGCTTCTCTTACAATTCAATGCCTTTTTTGTATAACAATTTGTCTTTGGCTTTAAAATATGCCTCAGTTTTCAATATTACTTCTTCAGTGGAGCCAAACCTCTTTTCCTGGAGCATTCTTTTGAGGTCTGCAAACAGCCAGTAGTTGCTGGGGGCCAGATCTAGAGAATAGGATAGATTCAGAAGCAATTCAAAGTGCAATTTATTTAATTTTGCCATTGTTGTGATCAACGTTTGACATGGTGTATTGTCTTGGTAAAAGATCACTTTTTCTTCTTCATTTGTGTTTTTCTTTTTGACGATTTCTTCCTTCAAATGCACCAATAATGCTATATAATATTTGCTATTGATGATTCTTTGTTTCTCGAGGTAATCAATCAACAAAATATGTTGCGCATCTCAAAATTTGCGTCTTTGATTGCTTTTACCTGCTGCCGTCCACTCAGCTGAGTGCCGATTTGACTCTGGAGTGAAGTAGTGAATCCGTGTTTCATCCATTGTCACATATTTATGCAAAATCTTCTTCTTGCATTGAAACAGTTGCAACCAACACTCTGAATTGTCAACACGTTGTTGTTTTTGATCAACTGTGAGCAAACACAGCAGCCACTTTGAACACATCTTTCTCATTGACAAATTTTCATGCTAAATGGTGAATACACTGCCTTCTTATATGTCTAACTCCTCTGCTGTCTTATGCAACTTCAATTTACAATTGGTTAAAACAAGAGATTTTTTGGGTGTTTTCCAGAACAACTGCTAATTTTGAGTGACCTGAGTGTTCAGCATCATTTGTGTCTGTATGACTGCATGTAAAATCAATATACCACCTCTTAACTGTTGTTTCTGGCAAAGCATAGTCAAAATAATCCTTATCAAGCCATTGCTTTGCTTGAACAGTATTTTTCACATCAGAAAGCAATGCTTTATCAACACATGAAATTTTAATTTTTCCAATGTTTTGAAAATTTGCAAGAGTAGCTTCACTTAAATAACTGTAATTCGTAAACTAATAATCTGATTTCGCCCACATTTTGTCATGTACCATTTATAGGTTAATACTTCATAAAAATTATACAGAGTTTTTAAAAGTAGTGCCATCTATATGTCAGGCTCGGGACTTATTGAATGATGTGTTAAAAGTGAAACATGTTAGATTGATATACATTTCTTATTTGTTCATTATCTTATCATCCTGTTGATTTTTGATCCATAGTTGATCTGCAAATGATCTTTATCTCATATGTGGGTCAATGGGGTATTATGAGTTGCAAGGTCAGATATTTCTAAATTATTGTGTTATCAGGAATGATTATATTTTAATTCATTCTAAAGGCTAGTGAGTAAAAATAAAAATGGGCCAGAATGTGGTTATTTTATATTGCAGAGGGTTGTTTAACTTTTATTATTTTTTTTATCATTTTTATTATAGATTACTTAGGCTATGTTGTATTTGTCCATCGTTTATTCTCTGTTGTTGGAAGCATGGTGGAGTAATGGATAGTGGCTTGAATTGGGAAATTGGAGAGCTAAGTTCAGATTCCAGTCGGATTTATTACATTCGCTTATGTGCTAATACACTTGGAAAAAGTATAAATCCATCTCACCTCCCCTAAACTATGTGGAAAGTAGCATGACAAATGGGGTTTTATAGCCTTGGGTGGCAACCAGTCTAGGAGAACAAAAAACTGAATTCAAACCAGCCTGGAGTGGGTTGGGCTTCATCAGACTGTTGTGCCTAAACAAACACCACTTCTACTGTGGCTGTAGTACATGTGGAGCCCCTAAAACTCTAATGAGTCATGGAATATCTGGATCTGGATTCTCTGTTGATCATTATTATTTCTTTGCTTTAAGTAATGCTAGCAGTATAGCCTGGCGTTGCTCGGGTGTAATGAAAGCTTTAAAACTAATCCATGGTCCTGGAGCTCAGACACTTTGGACATTGACATGAAAGACTAAAAACCTATAGTTGTTTTCAGTTAAAGTGAAACCATAGACTGAAAGAAAAATGAATGGATGTAAATCAAATTTTGGTTTCCTGGTATCGATATCAAATTTTCTGCACTATTGTAAGAACTGCAACCTTGAAACTTCTGAATATCATTTCTTATGTGTTTGTCTATGAGTGTATGAAATTTGATTAAAATCGGACCACCCCTTTTATAACCCAATTTTTTCGATGATCAATTTTCAGTATTTCTCAGGGTACCACGACACAAAACCTAGCTAAGAACACTTGCAGATGCTTATAGTACAACTGTGTAAATTTTCAAGAAAATCAGTTCAGCTGTTTCAGAGTCTATAGGTAACGGACACACACAGAGACAAAGTTCCATTTATAAATAAGTTTAGCTAACAATGTCTATTTGAAATGAAGGCCAATATCTACAGCCAGATTGGGTATCTTCTGCTAATACAAAATCTATGACCTCAAAACCTTGCAATATTGTTCTACCTTGTTGGTCTCTTCCATGGGATTTACAGATGAGCTCATTAATGCACATGCCATCAGTCAGTCAAGTGCCATACATGAAACAGGCTTAGGTGATCATGTCTCGAAATTGACATGATTGACTGGGCAGAAGGTTTTCCCGCAGTAGGTTACCATTACTTTCTGTGGTAGACTAGTTGCCAAACAAGGCGATAAAATTCAATCTGTCCTGCTATTTAACTCATCACTGGAGAAAAAAGAAAAGGATTAATACCTTTCCCAAAGGTATTTGCACGTAAGTGTATGCAACAAATTCAACTGGAATTCAAACTTGACTCTCGAATTTCTCGTTCTGAGCTAATATCCACTGCACCACAACTCTACTTAAAATTTCACATGTACACGCCTCAGGTTTATTCTGCATGTCTTTTCAATTGCATCCTTGTCATTCTGTCTTAAACATATTAATGTTTAATATTTTCTTCTTGTTTTTCTCAGTTATCATGTCTAAGAGGAATTCTTTCAGTTTTCTTTCTGAATCGGCTGCTGGCACTGTGCCATTTATATGGTGTATGTTATTAAGGTTATTTCCACTGATAATAAATTTTGGCAGGTCTTCTTGGCCTCTTAGAATTGTTTCATTGTACAAGTTAAGAACATTGGAATAGACATTTTCTGTTTAAATTTCTGGAATGAGAAGTTATCATTATTTACATTAATCTTGTCAAACGGGGTAACCATCAGGGAATTTCAAATAGAACTCTTTATTTAATCTATGAGGGTAAGTTGTCTGCATTGCACTGTCCATCTTGTGGGATATCTTATCTTGTTTGTTTCATTTCTGTTTAGTTATTGCTTATGTTCTTACTATGACTGAGTTTGTACTGCTTAATCCAGGGCTTGAGCTGTTATCACTAAATTTGCATGCCAATACTTTGATACACTATACTCGTATTTAGTTTGCAGGGGTCTATCTCTAGATGATTTTGTCATGAAAAAGGGAATATACATGACAAAAATCAATATAAGAAAGAACTTCTGCAAGACAAACATGAGAAAATATAAAAAATATAAACTGTAAAATATTATTACAAAAATCCTACACCTTTATTTATTTACATCATTTACATTGTTTAGACTGTTGTCCTCATTTTTGGCCATATTTATGACATTTTGGTTGTTGTATGCTCTGACAGACATTCTTCAGGTGAATGGAATTACAAACTGAGTCGTTTATTTTGGGCACTAGAGTAGATTGTTCTTATTCCATGAGCCATGCCACTTCCAAACTCAGTATCTTCATTTAACTTAACTCACTAAGTTTTGAATTCAGAATGCTTTTGATCAAGTCACTGGATCTAGTGCTTTTATCTAATGGGCCATATATCTTGAAGATATCATTGTATGACTTTTTAGAATTTATAAACCTAATTTCTCAGTCTTCATGTTTTTACCAGAACTCATATTACAGTCTTGATGTTTCCAATTGTTTTTTTCTAGCACTCTGTATTGCTGGTTCTTATATTTATTCATTTCTATGCTTGGCTGTCTTAGACAAATATATATAAGCAATAGTGAAATGTTTCGGAAAATACTTATGAAAATAAATAATTACGACAAGAAAATAGTCCCATGAAATCTTATATACATTATATATTACTTGTTTTTTATCTTTTTTGCTTCTTTTATATTTTCAGCACCTCCTAAAAGGATACGTCACTGTAGGGATGGAAAAAGCAATCATCTTCCTTTGGTTGAGTTGAAGTCATGAGGGTCAAGTGATGTCAGCTTATAGAGAGCCCATAGCAGTTGGTATTTATTCCACCCAAAAGCAAGTTGTGTCTGCCTAGTCCAGTTGTTATTTTGCATGTGAGTAAGGCAAAATGTGTTGGCTCACACCAGTTGCTATATAAGTTGCAAAAAAGATAGGTGTGACAAGTCTATATTGGTTTGTGAACAGAAAAAAAAAACTATGATATCACCAGACATACAGAAGACACCACTGGCCTGCCTGTTTTTCCATTAGGAAATATTACAAGTAAGTCCCTCTCTCTTTTTTATTCTTTTACACTGGTTGTTTTATGCTATAATTTCTCTGTGTGGAACAGACATATATTGATAAATATGTATATATCAGTATAAAATCTGTTTGAGAACAATACATGTTTTATGTTTCTTTCTTTTAGCTATTTTGTTAATTCATGTATTATGGTGCTACTATATCGCAGATATAATAATGCTTATAGTCGGGAAGTACAAACTCGGAATATTCTTTCTTGTCTAGCACCCTCATTTACACATAAAAGAAGAAAGGCATTCCAGTTCTCCTTTTTATGTCATGTATCTTCTGACTAACCCCCCCCCCCCATTCTGTCTGCAGTGTTTTATGTTCTGTTGTAGTTTCAAAAAGTTTTCATTATATTTTCATCACTGTTGTGGAGTAGTTTTTGCACTGAAGGTTATAATCAGGCTATGTCAGTTCCTAATTGACTTAATGCACCCAAAATGTTAGGAACTTGGTAATCTTCCACTGAAAGCCGACTCTTTAGTATTCGGCTAACTGCCGACTAATATCAACTGCCTAGTAGCTCTACTGAACTCCAATAGAACTCCTATGAACTTCCCAAGAACTTCTCCTGTTAACTTCCTATTAACTCTTGTTAATATAGGAGGGAGAGTCCATTATCTGAGGAATATGTGTCTTTCCCCATAACAATCACATTGTTCAATTCAAAAATTCCCACTTGCATAATTTGAACACTCTTTTCAATGCTAACACTCCTTATTTTGCTTTCATGTATTGACAGAAAATGATCTGTTGGTATCATTCTTTGAATTTAGAGTTTTGTATATAGTCATAAATTTCTGTTTCATAAATACTGCTGCATTTTTGTAATGTTGTTGCCTGACTCTACTGGCTCATTTGGGAAAATTTACGAAATTGCCATTTACTATGAATAAAGGATGATGAAGAAGTTGATGACAATTTCTCATGGGACTACCATCTTGGTTTTGATAAAATACGGTTTAAGTTAAAGGACACTATAATAAAAATACATCACTAAACTGGTTACATTGCATGCTACTATATATTGATACTAGTTTTGAAATAGTTCTAAGTGCAAGTTAGCTTATATCACAAACACCATGGACTAACACTTCATAGTATCTGTTGTGGCGAAACTTTGTTGCCAAGTTGTTGTGACCTGTTTGGGCTTGAAAGTAAGACGTAGAAACAACAAAGTAAGTTCAAATAGTATATTAAAATAACAGAACAATATATACAATAATAAGTGTTAGTAATTAGCAAAATAGAAATATAAGTCTGAACGGTATAGTTACACTGCATCTAGACTGTTACACTGCTATGTCACCGGATGCCACACAGGTTATTATTTATTAACAGAGGAAGAGTCCATTCCCATAGATAGGGCACCATAACAGTATCTTAAAAGCATTTATACAGGGTATTCCAAAGTAGGTATGCAGTAATACAAAGCTAAATATATTGTACTGATTATAAAAACATACCAATTATAAACATCAATCTCTTGAATATTCAAACTTTTCCCCATTATTCATGCACTCCTCTTTACCTGCAAAGAATTCATTATTATTTAAAAAATAAAAATTATAATAAATGTATTTTTATAAAAATGATGAAAATAAAAATATTAATGACTTTAATGAATTCTAGAAGCACTATATACATTAACGGCAGGTAATGTAAGTTTCATAAAGACTTATAAGTATGTCAACAACATTGAAAGTTTTCTTCTTTTTCTATGTGCCATGTCCCTTCAGGACATGGGCAATCATGGCCTTTCACAAATCTCTATCCCTAGTGGCTCTTAGCACACTTTTTTCCTGTTACCCAAACCAAACCCTGCTCTGCCATCCACTTGCTAAAGCCCATCAAGTATGTTACGCACTGCTTTCTCCGGTCTCTCTTTCCCTCTATCTAACCTGTGAGTATCAGATTCTCCAAACCTCCTTCCTCATGATGCATCTCAGGAACTTTAGGTGTCTTTTCCTGTTGTTAAGTATTAGTTTTCTTTTCATTTTCATCCTCTCCAAAACCTCATTATTGTGCTTGGTCCATGGTATCCGACTAAAAATGCTTTCTGAACTTGAAGGCTAAGACAAACTCAAAGTAAAATTATCTGTGATACAGCGAAACAGATCTGTCTGCAGATTACTATTTATGCTCTCACACCCTGATTGAGCACTCTGGAAGAATGGTAGACTTTGCAAAACAGTAGCTACTCTAGCATCTACACATCTTTCATTCAGCAATGAATTAGAACACTCTCAAATATTGGACATGTGTATAATGATAATGTACACGCTAAAAAGTCTGCCTCCTTCTACCAAGTGCTCAGAGCTCAGAGGTAGAATCGCCAACTGATGCCAATTCGGTCGAATTTCAATCCTGGGTAAAAAAACAATCAGATGTCTCACCATACTGATGAGCTGCAATATAGCGAAACAGATCTGTCTGCAGATGACTATATATATATATATATATATATATATATATAGATGTCTAGTCCGTAAATGGTGAGGATAATCCAACAAGATTAACTTAATATGAAATATTAAGTGTTATATCTATATAGAGAGCTCAATGGATGTTATCCAGAGCAATATGATATTTATAAAAGAAAACTCAATACGTCATTTAAATTGGTTATAAATTATAATTCATTTCTATAAGCTTAATTAACTCATTTCATCAGACCATACAATATTCCTTCCATTTGGTACAAAAAATTTTGCCGGAATAAGCATTTTCTTTAACTGAAGAGAAGGATAAAAATAATTTTTTTTTTTTTTAGCTTTCTTTTATAAGAAATTGCTCATTCAATAAAATGAATTAGAGCACTCTGGCTATTGGGTACGTATAATGATAATATACACGCTAAAAAGTTTGCCTTCTTCTACCGAACGCCCATAGCCCAGAGGTAGAATCGTTGACTGACGCCAATTCGGTCGAGTTTTAATTCTGGGTTAAAAAGCAATCAGAGTCTAACCGTACTGATGAGCTGTGATACAGCGAAACAGATCTCTCTGTGCATGACTATTTACACTCTCACACCCTGATTGAGCACTCTGGAAGAATGGTAAACTTTGAAAAACAGTAGCTACTCTGGCATGTACGCATTGCTCATTCAGTAAAATGAATTAGAGCACTCTAGCTATTGGGTGCGTATAATGATAATATACACCCTAAAAAGTCTGCCTTCTTCTACCAAACGCCCATAGCCCAGAGGTAGAATCGCCGACTGACGCCAATTCGGTCGAGTTTTAATTCTGAGTTAAAAAGCAATCGGAGTCTAACCGTACTGATGAGCTGTGATACAGCAAAACAGATCTGTCTGCGGATGACTATATATATATATATATATATATATCAGTGTTAAAGGTCCCAATGAGTTGTTCAAATATTATGAAATGTTGTGTTAACACTCACTATGTCTGGACTCATCTTTATTCTATTGTCCTGCATAATTTCTTTATTACAGTGTTTGCTTCCTCCATCACACTCACTCATGCTTTCCACACTTGTCAAGTTCTTCCTCCTCTTCCATTTTCATTTCTTCATTGTCAATTCTAAGTCTTATTTGATTAGAATGTGCCAATAAATTCTGTCCACTTGTTGCTGTTATAGTTGTACTATGTACCATTTGTGCAATAAAGTTAGCTTTTTTAGTCTGAGTCTCTATTGTTTTTGTCCCATGTTTTTTTAAATTATTGGATAGGACATTATTAAAGACAGTCTAATTTGTCTTCCAATCAATGCAGATTGGGGAGTGCTTTGCCTTAAACCAGTTTGTCAAATAGTTTTATAACTCTAATAGTCTTGATAAGTAACTATCTACACTGTCTCTGGATAGAGAAAATGCCTTCAACCCCATTTTCACTGTCTGCACTATTCTTTCTGCAATTATATTGAAGTGCAGGTGATAGGATCATATTTTATAAGGGAGGCAGCCAATTTGTTTTCATCATGAACACAAAGATTAGTCTCAAAATTCTTGTGCATTGTCAGACACTAACATTTTTGGCACCCCATTTCTGGAAAATATTACTCATAATATTTGCTTTACCATGGTTGTCTTATCCTAATTTTTTTTTTTTTTTTTTAATCATATCACCCTGAGCAAGGTGGTAACACCACTGATGTGCAGGGGGCTACGTAAGAGTGAAAAGATTGGAAAAGAGAAAGCCGGAAATAGACTAATTACTTCAGGCCATTCAGAGAATGAGTCAACCAAAATTAAAAATAGTCCTATGCCTTTAATGTGGACATGGCTTTCATTCTTTAGACCATTAATGTATCTTGGTTTGGTGAAAGGTTTTTATTTTCCTACATTTTAGTCATTTTTGTATGTATCTTTCTACATAACAGAAATACTTAGGTCATCATGCTTCCATTTTAATAGTCTCCTTGTTGTTGTTCACAATTAACATCATTGTGTTGTAACACGATAACTAGGCGTATATTAAGGTGGATTTGTAAAATATGGATTTTATTATAATAGATTAAGAATAAAAAAATAGTTTCAAAACATGTTTCGTTTAACAAAAGCACTAAGTGAAAAAGAAAATGAAAAGAATAAATAAATAAACGCTTTTTCTTTTATAAGTAAATTTAAAATATTTGACTAAGTGATTTGATGTGATAAAAGATAAAGTTTAGGAAATAGATTTTTGAGTGACCAGGTCAAAAACTGTCTTTACTGTATCTTGACCACACATTAAGAAAATAAAGAAAAGATAAGAGAATTTTCCCTTTCTCCAGGCAATAAAAAAAATGCCTGGTTATGGGTAAAGTGTCAGGGCTATAAAAACATCTGGCGGCCTTCACACAAAGTTTTATTAAGATAAAAAGATAAAATACTAAGGCTAAGTGCAGACGGGATGTTTGCGAGATGTTTACACATCAAAAGGAGGAAAATTTAAGTACCTTGAAATTTTGGACTTACAGTCCCCAATGCTTATCTTTTGTTTTAAGCTGGTAATCTAGTGAACTTCCGATTATTTCAATATAAATACAAGTGATTTTTCAGCCGGGAGTTCAGTTCAGCCGGGCGTGTGCTTGAAGGAGGGTAAGCTCTGTTCGTCTGAGTTGGTTGGTTTGGCATTTTATCTCCATGAATTAGAGTTAGAGCTGAGTGTCACATCGCCTGCTCCAACCGAAAAGACTAACTCTGAACAAAATAAAGCATTAATTTAACTCATCCAAGTTGTGGAAGTTCATTCCTTATAGTTTATCTTGTACCCCCAGCTTGAGACTTCAACTTTTCCAATAAACCCCCGGCAACATCACAGCATGGAGAACGGCCACTGAAGAAATTGCTTGGACTTCCACTGGGGTGTCACAGTGTACACTTTTGTTTATGTCATTTCTTAATCTCTCTGGTGGTAACGAAACATTTCCATTGCATATAAAACCCTTCTCTATAGTTAACTTGTGCCTTATCTCTTTATAGGGTCTCTCTGTCTTAGAACAGTCACTTCATTTTTTTCTTTTTATTCTACATGCAATCTTGCCTAATACTGAATCCCGTAAGGTTTCAAATGCAAGATGATCTAAGGATAATACATTGGTTTCAATCTAGTATAATGTTTTATCTCCTGAATTGTTTAATCTTTCTCATGCTTCATTGTTGAACTTTAGTCTTAATAGAGTGAAATAGCATTTTCTTTAACATATTCATTGTCAGAGTCTTTATGGATTATCTTGAAATTCTAGATGTGACTTTAGGTAACTCTTTTGTGGAGTCAAAAATAAACTCTAAAATGATTAATGGTTAGACATAAACCTTTGAAGATTTTAAATTTCCTGCCTAGTAAAAAATGGCAAGCTCTATCCATGCACGATATGATAACTAATTCTTCTTTTTCAGCCTCGGCTGATATTAATCATCTAGAAATGTACATTATAGGATAACGTTCTTTGGAGAAAATCACTGATACAGCATGTTTAAATTTGTTCATAGTTAAAAGCAATTGAGTCCATTTAAATTTGTTAGTTTTTTTTTTTTTTTTTTTTGTAGTGTTCTATCAATTCACTTTTTTTTTGGAAAATATCTGCTGTTGATATTGGCTAACCCTAAAAAAGATTCTAATTCTTTCTTATTTGTAGGTGTAGATAATTTTGTCTGCTTTCCTGACAGCTACAATCTCCAGGTATTTAAATGTAGGTTCAATAGACACCTCCTATCACACTAACTTCCAATTATTCTCCCAACACTCTCATCTACCCAACCCTCATTCTCGGTATGCTTACCAGCTTATCACCCACCCTCTGACATTTCCTATATTTAACCATTCTCGGTATCCTTACCCGCCTATCACCCACCCTCTGACATTTCCTATATTTAACCATCCTTCCTCCACTCTATGTAGCCCCCTGCGCAGTAGTGGCAGTGAAATGCCTTGCTTGGGGTGAAACGCTTATAAAAAAAAAAAAAATTTGGTGAAATTCTGTGTTTGGAAATTTGATATATCTGATATGTTATTGTTTCACAATTTAACAAACATTTATAATTGTTTATGGACATCCCAGCATTTTTAAATTTGTTTAAAACATAATCCGTTTTTTTGTTTTAGTTCTGCTATACATCGTCTTGATAGATGATATTCTTAACATTACCAGTTAGTATATTTTCAGTTGCTCTCTGAAAAATAGCACTTGCTGTTTTGACACCATAAGGCATTTGCTGCTATCTGAGAGTTAAAGCTAGTGACCACTTTAAATTTTTCATCAATTTTTATCTGGTTATAGGCAGATTTTAGAAAAGTGTTTAATTCCTGACAATTTGTGAATAGCAGTTTCATTGTTAAGAATAAGGAACAAATTAGAGCACAAAAACAAAAATGAGACCCAGAATTGTCTGTTTATTGTTTAAGAAAAAATCCCAGCATGCATCTAAAAAATTTATCTGTACATTTGGTGAGGTTATCTTCTTAGTAGTCATTCCTTTTTGTAACATTTCATATACATTGAATTGTATAATTTGATGTATATTATTTACTAATATTGATAGCTCTCATTTTTATTTGATTTTATATAAAGAGTAACCTCTTAGCTCTCAATATACCTCATATATTACAAATAGGTATTGATAACAATGCTTATTTGTGATAAAATTTTCAACACTACCTACTTTTAGTAAATTGGTCTGCAATACCTATTTATAGTAAAATTTTCTACAATACCTATTTATAGTACAATTGTCTACAATACCTATTTATAGTAAAATTGCCAACAATAGTAATTTATAGTGAAGTTGCTAACAATAGTTATGTAGTGATACCACCAACCGAGCAAAAGCGAGCAAACCGGATGTTGGCTCTATGCTGACCAGAAAGCTAATGAATAAAAAGTCATTGTGCGCAAGTGGATTCGCGCAGATGTTCCAGCTGAAAAATAAAAATTAATCAAATATCGAATTACCATTTTTATTTATCAGCCAATGAGAAGCCCGGAACCAAATACAAGGATGAAATGCAAAACAACCAGCATTTTGAGCCAGAAGGAAAATATAAAAGCCGTGACAAAAGGTACCCAGACAGACAGGCACAGACAGAGAAGAAGAGTGTAATTAGTTTCTTCCTTGACCTAGGTCAAGTGGCTACTATGTTCGCCTCTTTCTTCCTCCCCTGTTCTCAAAGTACTAACTGACCTTTTCTAAGACATTCCACACAAACCAACTCACTGATTTACTGACCTTAGAAACGGCAACTTGAAAATGAACATTCTTTTCTTTCAGCTCATCATTATCTTCCATGAACTCTTTCACCTCCGTTGAACTTTTATTTCAAGCATTACTTATTTTGTAGAACATTAATTGAAATGTGTATATATAAATGTTATTTTACACTCAAAATTGCCTTTCTTGAAATTATAATCATTTTTTAATTATAGTGGGCTATCTTCCCACAAGGCCAAATTCTGTTAACATGCTACTGAATCCTACTACCCCTCACTACAAATGAAATAAGAGAAGAGATACCCACTATAGTTATTTATAATGAAGTTGCCAACAATAGTTATTTATAGTAAAGTTGCCAACAATAGTTATTTATAGTAAAGTTGCCAACAATAGTAATTTATAGTGAAGTTGCCAACAATAGTTATTTATAGTAAAATTGTCTACACTACCTATTTCTAGTAAAATTGCCAACAATTCATTTTATAGTAGAATTACCAACAATACATTTCATCTGTAGTTGAAGACATACAAATATATATATATATATATATATAAATGAAAATATATTTGCTAAAGGCATGAAACTCTATTCAGAATTTTTGGAATGTAGGTACATCAAAAGTATCATAGACTACTTGCATAGGTTTTTACTTTCTTGTGCATCTATTGGTGCAACACAATCTTAGCAAACTGCAATTTGACTTTTGACTGCTTTATGATCAGCTTATCCATGGGGATGTAAGACATGTATGTTAACCATGATTCATATTTATAGAATTTATTTATAGAATTTTATAGAATTTTGAGGATCAGAAGTTGACAGTTTCTAATGTAGTCTCTATCATCTTTCTTTTGATGTAGCTATGAATATTTTCTGCTAAATATACTTGTATGTTTAGTAATGGTGTCCACTGATCAAAATGTGTTATAAAAAGATTTATTGGTAAGAAGATTAATTATTTCATAGTTTTGGTGAGATGAATTCAAAGTTTTATTTGAGATGAAAAGCTTAAAGATTTTATTCATTCAAAATGAAAAGATCTCAAAAAGGAAAAATCAATCACTCAAAATACTGACAAGCTGTTTCAAATCAGTGTGTAAATTTATGCAAAGAGAATATAACTATGCTCAAAATTTATAAACAGATTAACTGGCAGTTGTTAGTGAAATAAATATACATTGTTTTTTTTTTCAGTTTTTTTTAAACAATCAGTCAGTTAAGTGCCAGATGTGATACACACTTGGGCAATCATGTCTCAAAAGAGACATGGCTGACTGGGCAGAAGATTATTCCGCAGTTGGTTGCCATTGCTTTCTGCGGTAGACTGGTTGCTGACCATGGCTATAGAACCCAATCTGTTCTGTTATTTAACCCATAACTGGAGGGAAGAGATGGATTAATACCTTTCCCAAGGGTATTTGCATGTAAGTTAATGCAAGGAATTCAACTAGAATTCAAACTCAGCTCTCTTTTTAAATAATACAATTCCTAATTATAGTTTATATATCTTTTTTTTCATTACTTTTATTTTTTATAATTATTTATTTTTTTTATTTCTTCCTACTGTAAGCTCATTTGTTGAGATTGGAACCTTCATGATTTACTGAGATGCTGGCATCACACGGTTGTATATCTTGGTATGTTCAGTTAGTTACTTGTAATATGATTGATCCATGATACATTCACAGTTGGGTCACTCAGATTCGTTATTTGCTGAACTTTGATTACTCGCTATTGATCAATGTTCAAAAACTGGTGATTTGCTATATACACATCTTCCCAGACGTTTGTCTTGTGCTTTTATAGTTATCTGGGCAGTTACTGGATTGCTGTGGAATAATCCATTTTTCTTGTATTCTTCTTCTTCTGGCAATCAGTGTTCGATCACACTCATCGGAATTTATACTTCTACATGACACTTCTAAAATAAAAAAAACATAATAGCGAAATTATTATTTTTTTAAATTTCATTTTTAATTGAATTACAAGGGTATATTCAATGATTTGAGTATGTTCATCATGAGATGTATAAGCGCATTTTATGATATCAGATCCATGTACATCAAAGCCAGTACCCATAGTCCAGTGAATAGACTAAATAGCCTTTTCATATTTTGCATGTACCGCCCACCACCAAATATATCTTCACATAAAATGATGCAAAACAGAATAAATTTTCTGGTCTAAAAAACATTTTGAGTCACAGTTCAAAACTGATCATACTCAGCTGAAGATGCCTGAAGAAATAGAACATACATTAGTATTCATCTAATCATTACAAATAGTATTAATAAATTTTCTGGTCTCAAAAACATTTTGAGTCACATTTCAAAACAGATCATAGTCAGCTGAAGATACCTGAAGAAATAGAACATACATTAGTATTCATCTAATCATTACAAATTCTGCCTTAAAATGTAAACAGTAATGAACCTAATGATGAGAACATAAAGTAAGATATAAAAATGCTAAAGAATAATAAAACATTACTTAAAATTGGGGCTGAACGTTTGAAAATAGCATACCCTTACCACAAATTTAAAACAAGTTTCTCAATTTCTTGAAGAAAGTCTGGAATTGGAAATTCATCTCTAAAAAGTGAGTGATATCATGAATTAAATACAATATGAAAACAAAATTCAGTAATTAATTTTTAAAGTAACTAACTTTGACTCACTGATGGCTATTTTTTCTATTTTTAGAAGATTTTTAATTAGAAAATTTAAGTGTTTCTGTTAGTAGACATTAATCATGGTGTAATCGAAAGGAATTCTGAATGATAAAAATTGACATTAAAACAGTCTAAAATCTGCTTTCAGTCAGGAAAAGTAATTTTTATTTTTTACGTCTATGTTTATTTTTCTTGCAGTTAAAACTGAAAGAAAAACTTAAAAATAGATTTTTGAAATATTTAGATATATTTTTAAATTACAATAAAAATATCTGTGGTCATTTTTAAAATTCATAATGTAATCAAGTAGCCAGTAGTACTTTCAGCTGAAATTTGTAAGAAATCTTTATTTAAACTGTTTTTCAGGAAAATATATTTCTCAAATTCACTGTTATAGTTCTTCTTAATCCATCAATATTTTTATTATGTCATTATTTTCTCTTCAAATTACATGTGGTATGCATTTAAGTTGTTGCTGTTGAAAGTGTTTATGTAATGTGGTTACTTTTATTTAGTGCAGTTTTTTGTTTGTGATTTTGTAGTGCTAGTCCACAATGTTGAAAGAAAGATGGTCTTAACCAAGACTCACAGACTTTACTCACTCAAAACTGTCTTTAACCATTGACCTTAGGAAACAGTTATATAACACGAGATAGTTTTGATATTTTTAACAGGTTTGGTGCCAAGTATGGCATGTGGAATTAGAAATATTTATCCCTGTGGACTAAATAATAGGTTCAGTTTGAAATTCAAACATATATTACCTGAAGAAGGCTGGAGTGTATAATAGCTGAAATATTGTGAATATGGCAATCAAGATAAGGACAACAGTCTGAATGATGTAAATAGTTAAAATACCTTATCTCAGAAATATATATATAGATATTTTGGTTTTGTAGGAATTTGATGTGTTGGGGTAACTACTTTTAGTGCTGCAAACATATCAAATCTCCTATACTAGATTTGTTATAGTCAGTTAAGTGATACACGCTTGGGTGTGATACACGCTTGGGTGATCATGTCTCAAAAGAGACATGATTGACTAGGCAGAAGATTATCCCGCAGAAGGTTGCCATTGCTTTCTGTGGTAGACTGGTTGCCGACCAAGGCTATAGAACCCAATCTGTCCTGTTATATAACCCATAACTGGAAGGAATAGATGGATTAATACCTTTCCCAAGGTAAGTGAATGCAATGAATTCAGCTGGAATTCGAACTCGGCTCTCTGATTTCTCGTTCCGAGCCAATATCAGATTTGTTATAACTGATCCAAAAACTCAGATATCTGAATTTTTGCATTTTTAGGATTTAATAATTCCACATCCTGAATTTTTATGATGGATTCATGTCAGTTTCATTACTTTTCAAATTTTGCATTATCTTTCATCTTTTACAATTTTTGGACTGTTGTTCTCATCTTTATTGCCATGTTTATGATGTTTTGGCCGTTATACACAATGGTCTTCTTCAGGTGCTTGAAATTTTGAACTGAACACTTTATTTTGATCACTCGAGTATATAATTCTCATTCCATGTGCAATGCCACTTCTGGATGCCATGTAATTATCTCCATTTGACTCAACTCTCTAAGTTATTTGATCACCATTGCTGTAACCAGGTACTGAACTCACAACTCTTTGGGTCAATTCACTGGAACTAACCAATGTCTATATCCACTGGGTCATGTGTCTAACAGGATGAACAGTGTAAATAATGCAAATATTACCACATCTCAGCAGTATAGCCATCCTGTTGAATTTTTTTAAGTATCATGTATCAGTTTGTATTTCTGAGATGAGTAACTGTGAATATTCTTGTATTATTCCAAACTATTGTTCTCATATTGGTTGCTGTAGATGTTATAGATACATTTCAGAAATGAAATACTCAATTAGAAAAAGCAGGATGAAATCACCAAGATAACCAGCTGACATTGAATATAAAGGCTCCAAAAATACACCACTAATATTTTTCAGGATAGTAGTGTAGTCAATATAGGACTTGGTTTTACATGTATTATTTTCATCGAGTGGTTGTGAGTTCAATCCCTAGATCATGTAGGGAAAAAATGATATAGAAGAAATTAACTTCACAGAGACAAAATAACACAATAATCAACAGATATCTCATATCAGTGAAAACAATGATCACTAGATGGTCCTCAACCAAAATGTCTATAACATCTGTATCAACCAGAATGAGAACAATGGTTGCAAAAATAAAAGTTTATTATACTAGTTTATTCAAGCAGTCAAAAAATGAATTTTTTTTTCATAATTTGCAAATAAAATATTCCATTGTTATATTAACCTGAACTATTTTTGCTTAATGATATCAATTTATGACTTCTGTCATCATAACAATGAAATATCTCATTAATAAAAAAAAGAGAACATTTTTGTAACAGAAATATATAAAACCATTGTGTTGTATATTATAAGATACAAGTATATATTTTCATTATAGTTGTGTATATTTAATTTATTGTTTATATGTTTGTACTTAATTTATTAATGCTTATAAATGATATCAACTAAAAGCAAACAGTTGATGTAACACTACTAGCGGCAATATTTTGTTTGCCATGGGAAATCTCAGAAATCCATTTCGAATTCTGGGAAAAAATTGATAGATAATTAATATGCAGAAATCACATGCCCCTACACGTACATGATTCATAATAGCCAGTGTAAAATGTGTAATATTTCATCAATACTTTACATTTTTCTATTAAGATAAAAGTCAATCCAATTTACAGAAAAATGCAACTCAGAATTGCAACATGAATGAGCTGATAGTTTAATTTAAGTTTGCTGCATTTTTTCTCTTTTATATCGACCATTAAAACATTTTACCATTAGCAAGTCTCAATAATGGCTTCATTTTGCATGATTCAAAAGAATACACCATGGAGATTAAAATCTCTGGGAAATAAAATGGCTGCTATTTTCTTCATGATATTTCTTTCTTTATAATTTTATATATATTTTTTTATTTTCTATATCTGATTTACAATTTGCTTTGCTCATGAGTTATGGATTTGAAAATTTCAATGTGGTCTATATGTATTACATTTCACTATCAAGAATAGCACATACATAAAATGTATTCTTTACATTTCTGCTTTTTTATTTTCTATATCTGATTTAAAATTTGCTTTGCTCATGAGGGGTTGATTTGAAAATTTCAATGGGGTCTATTACATAAAATGTAGTTGGTATTATGGCAATAGTTACAAGGTATATTAATTATCGATATGCTTGGTAAAAATGATGAGATTGTTTATGCAAAGATGCCTGACAATTTTTTTTTTTTCATGGTTATAATGTATGTTAATTTTATATACCTATCTATTATATTTAACATATTTAAAAAATCCAACCAAGAAAAAGGCAGAATATATGGCAAGCATTTGAAACTTCAGACAAAGAATGTAACAGTGTGAAAAAGAGATATCCAAATACCTTTATGTTAAACTATTATATATTAGAGATAATACATATTGAAAATATGTAATATTTTTCAATTTTTCAATACAATATATTAGAGATATTACATAAAATGTAGTCGGTATTGTGGTAATAGTTACAAGGTATATTAATTATCGATATACTTGGTAAAAATGATGAGATAGTTTATACAAGGATACCTGACAATTTTTTTTTTTTCATGGTTATAATGTATGTTAATTTTATATACCTACCTATTATATTTAACATATTTAAAAAATCCAACCAAAAAAAAAGGCAAAATATATGGCAAGCATTTGAACGTGTTCAGACAAAGAATGCAACAGTCCACTTGTTTGATTTTTAATTATTTCTTTAATCTCATGCTTTGATCAAGTTAAATATGAAGAAAAGAACACAATTAGTGCAACCAAAAGTGACTCAGCTAATTTGAAAAAATAATAATATAGCAGTGATAAGTCCCAAACTTTCAAATAACATTTTAAAATGTTATAAAGATTATAAGGAAATTATAAAATTAATTTCCATTTTTTTTAAATGAGTTTAACACATCAATCATATCTGAGAAAAATTAAAGTCCACAATGCTACTACCGAGACAGTAGTAATAGGAATATTACTAGCAACAAATGCAAACACACAGACACAGAGCCTTGCTTTGTAAAACTTTCCCTCCTTCTCTCGCTTACTCTGTGTTTTCTAAATATTACAGAAACTAACAAGGAAACAAGAAAAAGTAACATATTTATCTAATAACGGATGGGCGCATAGCTTAATGGTTATCAGCACAGAAAGTAGAATCTGTATTAATTTTAAATGCCAATCTAGCCTGTTGAATTCACTCTTGGGCGAATGCATTTGGGAAAGGCATGAATTCCACTATTCCCTCTCCAACTATAAGTTAAAAAGCAGGGTAGACCGGGTTCTCTAGCATTGCATGGCAATGAGTCTGAAAAAGAAAACTTAATTCCAAGTCGTGGAGCAGGCCAGTGGGGAAACTACTCCACTATCTTCACTCAAGAGGGAATGACAATAATAAAGAAATTAAATCAGTGGAAAGTCATGATCACTTATGTTTTAAAGGGGCATGACAATTTTAATTAAGATTTAACAATTTTTATGAGAATCTGATATATAAAGCAGTAATTGGACCTCCCAGGTGTGCAAAATAGTTGCATATTTTCCTGTGCTTTGTTTTCGTTCCAAGATAAAAAAAAAAGAAAAAAGATTTTGGATGCTGATTTTCAAAGCAATTAATGATTAGATGATTAGCCCAAGACAAGTTCACTAATTTATTACCTTGTGTTGGATTAAGTTCACTATATGCCATGTACTTTTAGGACACAAGTGATCATAGATCTCCATAGCTTCCTGTCTTTTGTTGTTCTAAGCAATACATTGTCATTTATGGCTTCTTTTTTCGTTGTTTAACTTGTCTCTTCATTCATGTTCAAGTAAGTCATTTACTTCTTTCTTCAGCTTTTCTGAATTTCAGTGCACCCTATGAGTGTCAAAATCGTCATGCTTTCTTTCCACATTATGTATTCATAAAATTTAGGCCATTTCTGATTCTTATTAATAGCTTCTTTGTTATTCCCGGTCTTGTTAAAACTTTTTTATTTGTCATATACTCAGTCTGTTGTTATTTGTCTATATTTCTGAGATGAGGTAGTATTTACCATATTCAGACTATTGTCCTCATCTCTGTTGCCATTTGTACAATGTTTTGACTGTTGTATGCTCCGGCCTTCTTCAGGTGCTAGAAATTTTGAACTGAACCCTTTATTACAATCACTGGGGTATATCATCCTCATTCCTTGTGCAAAGTCTCGATTGGAAGTCATGAGTTATCTCCCTCTAACTGGGGTATATCAACCTCATTAGAGGATGGTATACCCCAGTGATTGCAATAAAGGGTTTGGTTCAAAATTCCTAGCACCTGAAGAAGGCCAGAGGGTACAATGGCCGAAACATCATACAAATGGCAGCAAGGATGAGGACAATAGTCCGAATAATGTAAACACTTCCAGTCTGATGTTATTTTCAACATTTGACAAAAGAACCCCATTTTAGTTGTCATCGGTTATTATTTTTGTTTTTTTTATTTGTGTTGAAATTGTCCAGTTTTGACTGACACATGGGAAGGCAGACATGGCAGTGAAGTACTCCTCTCTTTGTTTCTACCATTATTTTCTATCCCTTTGTTACTCCATTTATAAAACATATCAGGAAGTGGGTTTAACTAAGAACTCTTCAGCACTACTTTTGTACAGTGAGATAATTTTTTAAATTTAGACAATCACATCCTTCAACTCAGCATATAAGACCTGAAAAATATTTTTTGAGACTTTATTTAGGAGGAAAACTTGTTTTTTTTTTGTGCTATCAACTCAAGAAGAAATTTGTAATTGCTTACACTGAAAATATTTGTTAAAGGGAGGTAACTTGTGATCAGAAGCTGATCAGAATCCAGATGAAGTTAACATTGTATATAATTACTACATTGATATTTTTATATGGCTCTTCTGATAGATAAGTCAATATTGGCATTTTCATGAGATTAAAATAGTAACACATCTTTTTTGTGATCATGGCTCTCTACAACTTCCTGTCTTTTGTTGCTATTAATAAATTTTGTCTTTTTGTTAGCTATCCTAAACTTTGCTCTCCCACTCATTTACTCAAGCTCACTAGGTAGGTTGTGCATTGTCTTCCTTTAACCCTGTTCTTTTCAATCTGTCTTGTGAGTATCAACTTTTCCAAGCTGTCTTTCCTCATTATGTGCCCTAGAAATGTCAACTTTCTTTCTAAGTTAAGTATAAGTGTCCTTTTTTTGTTTCCATTTCCTCAAAAATTTATTGCTTGCATGTTTGGTTCGCAGTATAGGGAATTAAATCTATTTATTTATGAGTACAGTTTTCTCATGGTAAGAGATACTCATTAAATATTAAAATGCTCCCAATATTACAGAAGTATAATGTGTGAAAGAAAGACTGACTTAGTATCCAAATGTCTGTGATGTACTTAAATCAAGCAATGTTAATTATAGCTATATGATAAACTACTGTTGTTATCTGATCGGTTAATATCAGACCCTGTCTGTTTAGAATCTCATCTCTCTCTTAACCTTTCTCCTTCTTCCCAACTTTTCTCCCTTCCCATCTAGCTTGTCTCCTTTCCTCTTCTCTCAAATGTAACTATTGACTCTGAATTCCAATTTGCACAGTGGAAGTGTGAGTAGTCAAAAAACAAAACAAAAAACAAACAGAAGCTGCAATCAAATTTGAGTTTCAGCTGCATGTGTTTTATATTAATTTCATACTATGTCCTTGGGGAAAGGTATGAACATACTTTTCCTGAAGCTCTGTGCTTTGTTGGTTGTATTGAAAATAAGGGTCTCATCAGCTTTTGATGGCTGTTAGAACAGAAAATTAGTCTGTACAATGATAACAATGACATTAATAAGAAATATTGCTGGATTGAAATTATTAATTGAAATTATTAATTATTAATTGCTTAAACTATAATACAGGTTAACAATCTCATATCTGTAGATTTGAAAACTGAAAACCTCTAAAAACAGAATATTTATAATGTGGAGTTTGGGTCACAGTGAGAAAAATAAAATGTCAAAAAGAACTGCATACACACTCATAGGTCACAGCGAGAAAAAGAAAAGGAAACATCTTTCGTTATCAATAACACGAAAAGTAGAACTTTTGTAAAAGCTTGATTGCTGTGTTCCTGAGTGGCGTTTTGACTGAGGCATAATATGTATAATTTAGTGGGAGACATGAAAGCACAACATGTATTTTCAATTTATTGTTTCATACTGTTTATTTTTAAATTATGCAAATCGTTTTTTGTTCAAAATAAATAAAATTTATTCATTACTTATGGTTTTAATTATCACTCTGATTTATCATTATATTACTGATAAATAAACTGTAATAATGTTTGTAGTTTTTTTATTCGTAATTATTTCACACTGAGCAAATACATCATCTCAGAAAGATAAACATCTTGTTTTACTATAAATGTATTGCAAATGGTTATAAAAAAAAGAATTAGCCAAAAATTCATGCAAGTTATTCTCACAGAGTAAATGGGCTGAATTCAATTGTAATTTTTAAAATTTTTGTATTGTGAAAGTGTGACACTGAGATCTGAGGCCGTATTGACATAGCCAAGGATGTATTTCAGAAGTCGAGTAGAGTATTAAGAGATAGAAAAATTTTGCAAAAAAGAGAGTACTGGATTGCTATGTGATGTTTATTCTACAATATGACAGTGAATGCTGGACAATCTCCTCAAAGATAAAGGAGAGACTTGAAGCCACCAAAATATAGTTGTACAGAAGAATGCTGAGGATACTAGGGACCAAATATGTGAGCAATGATGAGGTTTTGGAAAGGATGGACACGAAAAAAAAACTGATACTTAACATCAGGAAAAAAACAACTCTAAGTTCCTGGGACATGTATTGAGGAAGAAGGGCATGGAGAATCTTATACTCACAGGTCAGACAGACAGAATAAGAGATGGGAGATTGCAATGCATAACATACTTGATGGGATAAGGGCAAGTTGATGGTAGAGTGGGGTTTGGGTGGGGTAACTGAGAAAGCATCCTAAGAGCCATTAAGGATAAAAAGATCACCTATATCTTAAAGGGACACGGCATATAGAAGAGGAAGTCTTATAAATATATATTTAACCAAAACCAAGAGGATGAAATTATATGTAAAAAAATATATATTTCAATGTTAAATACTAAACCTGTTTCCAATGAGCATATTTAGCGATTTGGAAGTAACCTTTTTCCTTTTGTATAGAATGACAAAGAGAAATGTTCAAGTTTGTGCTGTTTCTTATTTTATTTTCCAACATCAACACACACACACACAATAAAAATTAATTCACACCACGTGTATCTCAAAAAATACAATTGCGTGGGCATTCACCCCTTACCATACCTTTTGGGGGTCAAAAACAAGGACGGCGCACCCAAAAGCTCGGACGTAGTGGAAAGCACACCACGTGGTCAAAAATATGAATTTTCAACCAATCAGGGCTCAACATAAGAAACACATTTTTTTATCTCCCCAGAGCTTCACCATCAAGATAAAAGGGAAGCAGAAACTTCCAACGCAAAAGGGAAGAGCAACCAGCTCGAAACACACCAAAAGGGTATGGACAGCTCCAAGCACACACACACAGAGAATTCAGCAGTTCACACAACAGGCAGTATCACGTATCAATGAACATTCTTTCACCCTCTCTTTCTCTCATCTCGCTAGCAACACATCGTCCTCCCTTTCCTCCTCACATTCCCAGTTCCTTTCTTTCTTCCTTTTTACAGCTTCACGGATTACTACATCTAAACTTATTTTTAAATGAAACTTTCTCTGTGTTTGTGTGTGTGTCCATTACCTATAGACTCTAAAATGGCTGAACTGATTTTCTTGAAAATTTACACAGTGGTACTATAAGCATCTACGAGTGTTCTTAGCTAGGTTTTGTGTCAAGGAACCCCTGATAAATATTGAAAATTGATAATCAAAAAAATCAGGTTATACAAGGAGTGGTCCGATTTTAATCAAATTTGATACACTCATAGACAAAGATATAAGAAACGATATTCAGAAGTTTCAAGGTTGCAGTTCTTACAAAAGTGCAGAAAATTGATTTTATATATATATATATATATATATATATATATATATATATATAAGGCAAGATGTTTGTGTGTGTGTCTGTTTATCTGCTTGTATGTCTGTATTTTTTTCAGCCCATTCATTTTAGTTTTTGCTTTGGCTCTAAGTAGGTATAATTGTAGTTCTTAGTCTCAGCCATGATACCATTTATGCAGAGGACTTATTTAGCCTTCAAAATTCAGTTTACGACGAAAAAACTTTTTTGAAATCGATACCAGCAAATCAAAATTTGACTTACATCCATTCATTTTTCTTTCAGTCTACGGTTTCGCTTTAACTGGAAACAACTATTGCTTTTTAGTCTTTTCTGCCAATGTCCAAAGAGTCTGAGCTCCAGGGCCATGGATTAGTTTTAAATTTTTTATTACACTTAGCAACACTGGGCTATACTGCTAGTTTTTGTATAAAAAAAATAATTCTTTTATTTTTTTTACGAAAAAAGTTTGTTTTACTTTATTTGTAGTGCATTTTACTTTTTATTAATTGTTTGAGGGACTTCTTCGCCCCCCCCCCCAAGTTTTTTACCAATACTGTAAAGAAAATAGAACTGTTTCTGTTCTTTACTGTTTCATCAGCTGGCAATGATAATTTTCTGCACATCGTTAAACTTGAGAAGGTCATTATACAGACTGACGCTTTCTTGTTACCTTTGTAATTGATCAGACATTCTCTGGAAGATATGCTCAAAGAAATGTAGAATCTGTACTGGATTGATTATTGAGCAAATCGTATTGTTCTCTTGAGAATTAATAATTATCCTGCTGAGATAGATTACCAGGATGACAAGCATCAGAAAATATTTATTTTATCCCCAAGCTAAAAAGAATATGCAATCTGCTTGTGCGTATTCAGTATCTAATGATGAATTAACGTGTTCATTAGCATCTTCAGCTTTATTATTGATAATATTATCAAAAGAGTAGATAAAAATAAATATATTGACATCACAGATTTTACAAATACAAAGATAGATGGATGATAAAAGAATAAACATTCTTTGCTGTGTTTCAAATAAATTTCCATGTTCTGCATGGATTTCTTCAGCATCAGACCTTGATGTTGCTGGTTTGTTATTCGAACCATTGAGCTAAACTATCAGCCACATGCAATTATTTTCTCAGAACAATGGTTAAAAATGAATCCTCTCAGAAGACAATTCGTCATCAGATCTTTATAGAATGGTGCTACAGAATTAGGAAGAACTGTATCAAATAATAGAAAGTGCATTAATTGAAGACTTCCAATAGCATCACCAATACATATAATTAGTATGAAAATAATGATATAATCAAAATGTTGACTTTTCCCCTACTTCAAACAAAAAGTTAGGAAGGAAACTCCCATCAAAAATTTTGTTTGAAAGAGGGATAACAGTAGACTTGAGAAACCTATTTTCTTGAAAAGTTGTTTTAAATAGAAAAGATATAAATTTCAACCGATAATAATGCTAGCTGTTTTGTCAATGAATGCCATTATGTTTCCTGTATTGAAACAGCTATTCTCACCATTATCTTTCTCCTGTAAGCTTCCCCATTTTTTACATACTCTGTTGATGGTATTATCAGAATTTATTAGTAGAATCATGTCTGAAATGCCTCAAGTATTTTCCTTAAAATCTTTTTTTTCATTTTCATTGCCCAAAACAAGATTAGACATTGCATAACTTTCTTCTTATTTAACCTGAGATACTAACCATGGGTATATAGTACCTAGCGCAAATGATGCCATTTTAATTAAAATTTTCAGTACCTGATTTTCTTACCTAAATAATGTTTTTCAGTTCCTATTAATGTTAACTCAAAGTACAAAGTTTGAAGTGCCTGCATAGAAAAATATTTCAAATTGATATATCCCGGGAAGGAATATCAGGGAAAAGAATAGTGTAAGAATAATACTTAACACTGAAGATAGATTAGAAGAGATTTATTATACAACAGTACAATAAACCAATAGACGTACAAGAACAATCAACAAATAATAACAGGAATAATGATCAAGTAGAAAATGTCTCCACCTATGACATATGCTTCTGTCTAGTGACGTATGCTGATGTATGCCCCAGTCACAGTCTTTTATAGACTGGACTATACCCATTACAGGGTAGGATAGGATGTTCCTCTACAATACAAATAAAGATTTATATTTAATATTCTTTTGATATTTTCAAATCGGATATGATATACCCATGGTTAGTAGTCATATAACTTTAATTGATGGTTAGTGTTCCAGGATTAATGCACTCTTGAATTCCAAACACATACTTTTTCATTTGTGATTACACTGACCACTACTTCCATGGACAGTGGTCAAATGAACTACACTACTTATTTCTACTAGTTCTGACATTCACAACTAAAAGCCATCATGCCATGTACACTGTGGCAAACCACCTTCATTCGCTTCATATTCCTTTGGTGAGAGGTGAGTTCTACTCAGCCAGCTTCTTCCCACAAACCCACTGCTTTGTGGAACAAACTCCCAAAAGTTTGCTTCCATGGTCACCACAATTTTAGCTGGTTCAAGTCTAGGGTTACTCGTTATTTTCCACACATAAACTGTGCCTCTTACTCTGTAACCCCTATCTTGAGCGGTTCTTGGACCGTGTACAGAGCGAACATCATTGTAAAATATAAAAGAGACAAGAAAATATGAACAGTGCTGACGACATAGTGTTTTAGTATGAAATAAAAAAAAAGCCTTAACATTTTTCTAAAAGAATTATTAATAAATTATGTCTTTAAAACAGGTAGTTATCTTTGCTTACTATTGGCTGAGTTCTGTAGCATCTGTTTCATCAAATTCATAGCCTAGGGATCAAATATAATGAGTGTCATACATCCAAATGCAAATATATATATTATATCAGAGTCGATCCATTTCATAACAGATTTCGTAAATACATATATATATAAAACACATATATGTGGTAAATATACTAGGTGATGTATATGTTGATAAGGAGATTTAAAATAACAAAATAAAGTAAAAAAATAAAAAATGACTTCATATTAGATGATTATAGTAGGGTGGGAGGTGCTAATATTTAAAAAGAATTGTGTATGAAGGTGCTTGAAAATTAGAGCAAAGTGTTGTATTGTAAGTCAGACATGAAAGTGTCCAAAATTTTAAAAGGAATAGAATAAGACAGTAGCCAATGTATTAACTTACAAATCAAACAAAGTATAGGATTAACCTAATGGAGTAATACAGAGAAATCATTAATTGGTTCAACCATATTGACCACAAATCTAAATGTTCATTTATCCAATTTGACATAGTGGATTATTACGCTGCTATTATAATGGAATTGTTCACCTTAACTTTGGATTTTGTTATGGAATATTCTGACCTCAGTATTTAGTAAAGAAATACCATATTAAACTCCAAACAATCAGTCCTCATCCATGAAAATGGACAGTGGATAACATCTAATTCTGAGGACCAATTTGACATTTCCATGGGAACACTGGATGTTGCAGAATCATTGGACCTTGTCGGTCTATTCATTTTGTACAATCTAATTGCACATTGTGATGTTGATATTGCCGATATTGGGTTGTATCGAGATGATGGTCTCATGATCGTCCATAATTCTACTAAATCAAAAGTAGATAGAAGTCATAAATTCATATATAGTATATTGAAAAATTTTAATCTTAAAGTAATAGAATACCAACATAAAAAAGTTGACTTCCTAGACGTTACTCTAGATTTAGTTAATAACACATACTCACTCTATGTAAAATATAATGCTAACCCCACCTACATACATACTAAATCTAATCACCCACTGTCTATTATCAAACACATACCACATTCTGTTGAACACAGAATCAATTTCTCAACTGAAGACATTTTTATCAACTCAGTCAATACTACAATGCTGCCATAAAAACAGCAGTTATAAATGCAATGATATTAAATATTATAAGCAAAATAACAATAATTTTACCAAACATAATAGAAATAAAAAAATAATTTGCTATACACCACCATTTAACCAAATGGTTAGTACTAAGTTAGGCAATAAATTCCTTAACTTAGTTCAGAAATACTTTCCAACTAATAATGCACTTAGCAAAATTTTTAATAAAAATACACTGAAACTTAGTTATAGCTGCACTGATAATCTTGATAATAAAGACATAACAATAAAATCCTAAAACAATATAACAAGGTATCCAATCATAACCAACTTATTATAAATAATGATAATAATACTAGTACTTGAAATTGTCATAACCCTAATATATGTCATCTGCAAAATAGATACTTCACAAATTCCATCTCCATGACAGAAAATACAAAATATTTTTTATTTTCTCTAATAGTCATCTATTATCTAGTACTTTAATTTATCACATTTATTTTCTTACAAATCATTTTCTATTTTATATTAACAAAACCCTTTAAGAATTATTGACTTTTTTATTGTTCTTATTTTTTCTACTTTCCGCTTTGTAAAATGATATATTGGCTACCGTCTTATTCCATTCCTTTTAAAATCTTTGACACTTTCATGTCTGACTTACAATCCAACACTTTACCATAATATTGAGTGCCTTCATATACAATTCTTTTAAAATATTACCACCTCCTACCCCACGACAAGCATTTAATATGAAGTCATTTTTTTATTTTTAGTTTATTTTTTTATTTTAAATCTCCTTATCAATATATACATTACCTAGTATATTTAGCATATTTCACTGCCGGATGATGGTCTATTAAATACTGAAACTTGAAAACTTGCAGTATACTATTATTATAATAATAACTATATATCTTATAAGAAAGGATTAAAGAACTATGATGTTTGACCATTTGGTCAGACTGTGGGAGATGTGTTAAGCTGAGAACTTTTCAGCACTTTCTATTGATCTATTAATTGGCTGTTTAACAGAGGACAGGAAGTGTGACAATGAAATATGAAATGCACTGGAATAGTCAAAGATGGCAAAATCTAAACAGGGTATTAAGAAACAAAGAAAAGAGTACTGAACTGTGATATGATATCAGTCTTCCTATATGACAGTGAATACTAGACAATCTCTTAAGACTTGAAGTAACAAAAATGTGGTTCTACAGAAGGATGCTGAGGATATCATGGACTAAAATGTGAGCAATGACAAAGTTTTAGAGAAAATGAAAACAAAAAGAACTCTTATGCATAACATCAGGAAGAAACAACTGAAATTTCTAGGATGTATAATGAGCAAAAAGAGCTTGGAAATTTCAATACTCACAGGATAGATAGCAAAAGGGACAGAGGAAAATGGTGCATAACCTACTTAGTGAGCTTGATGGCAGAACATGGCTTAAGAGAAATAACAAAAAGACAAAATTTATTAAGACTCATAAAGAATGTAGTAAAGGATATTTTGTAGAGCTATGATTGCCTACATAGAAGAAGAAGGATTTATGATGAATAGGCCAAAACATTAACTAATTTTCACAAAATGTTTCTTGTCAGAATCCATCTTGCACATTTATAATTCTACCATTCTGTGTATTAGATAATGCTACTATATCTAGTCTGATACTCCTGCTGTATATCTTGAAATTCTTAACAAAATTCAAAAAAGGTCTGTAATATAATGAAACCTGATCTGGCATCTCAACTTCAGTCACTTTCTCACTCATTTGACGTGGCTCCCCTCTATCTTTTTTGAAAATATTTTCATAGCAACTGTTCTGATGAGGTTTGTTTTTAGTCCCTTGACTGCATGAATTTAAGCAGACTGGCAACTAGGTCTCACCATTTTACTGTAGAATTAGATAGATTCTATTTATAAATAGATTTGACAGAACAAAACCTTTACATTTACCTTGAAAAGTCCCCCAGGAGATGAACCATTTTGGTAAAGAAATGTTTTATTCATATTTAATTCACTTGGAGTTCTTTATTTAAAGTGTCTGGCCTAGTTCATTTGTGCTGCCAAGAAGGGGGTGTGTATTATTTACTCCACACCCATCTTTGAGATTTATTTTTATTTTATTTATAAGCATTCACCCACTCCTCATTCTGGTGTATTTGCCAACATACTGAACTTTGTATTTTGTAAACCACCAGTTTTCTGTATGCTTTGTTTTTCTGGTAATCGTACTTTAACTTATTCTTGGGGTGCTGGTACATCAAACATATCATACAGGACTTGCATATAGTCTTCCTTTCTTATGGGCTTTTCTTCAGTAAACTTTTTCTTTAACTGATTTTGGTGCCTTTTCTGTTCTCTTTTTTTTTTTTTTACCATATAAATCAACTTTCTAATTACGCTGTCTTTCCACATTTCTTTTCCATTTTTATATAGACAGAAAATACTTTTCACCAATTTTGAAAGATTTAGTGTCATTTTTGTTATCTGTTCTTAATATTTTTGATCTGGTAACTTCTTGTTCAACACTAATTTAAATTATCTTGCAAACATTAATTCTGTGGTGTATTGGGATTTTGCATCAACTGATATACTTGCAAGAATCTTTGTAGTGCTTCTTCACTCATTTTTTAATTACTTGATTTTTTTTTAAAGCCCTCTTAAAAGTACCCACAAACCATACAGCTTATCTGTTTGAGCTTGGGTGATATGGTGGGTTAGTAATATGCTCAAGAACATTATCACAAAAATCTTCAAATTTGTAAGCAGTGAATTGCATACTGTTATTCAAGTCTATGGTATGTGAAATGCTGTATCTTTAAAACGATTCATGTAAAAAATTCACTGTAGCCATAGAAGTTGGTTTTTTGTACTGTTTATTGGACATGCAAAATATATGTGGAGTCGTAACCATAGAGTATCTGTCAATGGTTGTAATTTTGTGGTAGGTAACTTTGCTGCCAGAGCACAACCTTTGTAGGTTTTTATTACTTTTTCAACTTCTGGATCCATTTTGGTCCCATGTACACAACTTCTCATTAAAGATCATAAAAGATTTCCTCCTTGAAATTTTCAGAAGTCCACAATAAAATTAATTTAATATCCACTTTTGTAATATGATACATATTAGTATTCTGTTACATTGTGAGTAAGTGTCCAAGTCAAAATTATATTGTAAAAATCATCTGTCTTTCTAACATTTTTCTAGTCATTTTTTATTTCTGCAATAAATTATTTCTTGTTCTGTTTTTGCTTTTATTTATTTCAGGGTAACTGATAGTTCACACACTACATTGCATGATATATTTTTTTATTTCAATTTTACTTAAAAAGTGCTGCAGTGACTTTCAGTTATATATTTTGGTATCAATCTTGACAAACCATCAACATGTTCTAAATTGTTTTGATTTTTGGTTATTGATCCTAAATTCTTAATAAGATGGCACCCAGTATTGTAATCTATTCACTGTATGCATAGGAATTGCTTTTTTTAGCCAAAAATGATAATAGAGGTCTGTGGTTTTCTTTCATGTAAAAGTTCAACAGTTCACACTCCACCCATGTCTATTGAACAGGTGTAGAGGCTCTCATCCTTTGTTCCCTGTTTAGGATGTGGTTTCTGGCTTTCTCTTTTCCAATCTTTTCATCCTTACGTAGCCCCCTGTGCTTGAGTGGCATTACCGCCTTGCTTGGGGTGATATGATAAAAAAAAAAAATACCAACATTTTGCTATAGGTATAAAAAAAATATAAGTTATCTCCTCTTGGATCTAAAGATTATTAGTAGTTCATTATCTGGTGGTATACAGATAAACCCAAATTTAGGTGCCAAAAGAATTTGTCACAAAACCAGAGATGTGGGATTAGTCTAACCAACAAACTCAACACTATGAGAATGTATGATGGCCAGCTTCAAGACCAATGAATGGAACAGATGATGTTGGCTAAGAACAAAATGAATAATACAAGACATGCAGCCTATGGAAGATTAAATGATTAAATGATTAAATGATTAAATGATTAAATGATTAAACAGCAACAGATCAGTGTTACAGTCAATTTCAAACAGATACATGGATTTGAAATTTGGACATAATGTCTTGACTTTAACAGCTAAAACAATGTTTTAACAACTCTCTTTTGTTCTTATTATATGATGTATTTTGTTTATAAAATGTATTTTTAAACTGCATAATTGTTTTATCTTTGATTATCTGCCCTGACTCATATAGGGGGTGGTTGTTAAATTTTTTATATATGGATCAGTATAATTACAATGACTACTTTTTTTTTTTTTAATCATTTCACCCCAAGCAAGGCATTCCACTGCCACTATTGTGCTTGGGGCTACATAGGAGAAGGTAGATAGAAAGAGTGGTTAGATATAGGGAATGTCAAAAGTGGGGGTGATAGATAGATGGGTGGGTGAAAAGAGTGTCTGAAAGAATGGAAGCGAGTTAGTTTGTTAGGAGGTGTCTATTGACCTTACATTTAAACTCCTGGAGATTGTAGCCATTGGGGAAGCAGTCATGTGGAAAGGAATTCCACAGTCAGGAAGTGCAAGAAAAGAAACTGTTGGAGTAGAAGTTGCAGTTGCATTTTATCGGTTTCACTGTAAAAGGGTGGGATCTAGTTGCTAATCTAGTATCTCATGCAAATTCAGACCTAGGGGGCACCAGTGATCTAAGTTCATCGGAGCAGAAGCCGTGAAAGTATTTATAGAAGAGACACAGGGAAGCCACATCGCACTGGTGAGAGAGAGACTGCAGGCGGTCTGCTAAGTCGGTATCGATCACATTACAGACCCTCCGCTGTACCTTGTCGAGAAGCCCAAGGAGAATAGCAGGGGCACCTGACCAGTTATGGCAACAGTATTCAATCCACGGACAGATGGTAGATTTATAAATGTACAGGATAGATACAGACGGAAAAAACTTCCGGGCCCTGTACAGAGAACTGACTTTCATAGCAGCTGATTTAGCAATGGATTTGATATAGTCATTCCACTTGAGGTCCGCTGAAAGTGTGAGACCAAGGAGGCGTAGTGTTTTACTTTCTGGGAGGCAAGCTTGGTCCATGCTAATAGGAGGTAGGTGCGATTGTCTATGATGATTAATTGATACTAGCTTCATTTTAGAAGCATTAAAATTTACGAGCCATTTCTTACCCCAGTCCACTACGGATTGGAGGTCCTTTCCAAGCTCGGCTGCAAGGTTAGCTTTGTCGCCCACACCAGATTTTTGATCGAGCATACATACCTACTTGGGATATTATGGTATCAGAGAGATCATTAATGTAGATCAGGAAGAGCATAGGACCTAGGATGGAGCCTTGAGAGACACCCGCGTTCGTATGGTAGTTCTGGGAGGCATGTCCGTTTAATACAACTTTCAATGTGCGGTTAGATAGGAATGACTGGATTAGTTCAAACAATTGTCCAGCTATACCATAGCTCCACAGTTTGCATAAAAGGCCAGCATGCCAAACTCTGTTGAACACCTTAGAGATATCCAAGGCAATGGTTCGGGCTTCACCATTCCTGTCGAGTGCCTGATATATGTATTCGGTGATAGTCGTTAGCATATCAGCAGTAGACCTGGTGAAGCCGAAACCATACTGCTTGTCCGAGAGGAGCCTGTGTTCTGTGAGATGCTGAACCACCTCGGCATTGATAATGGCTTCGAACACTTTGCCAAGGATCGGAAGAAGGCTGATAGGTCGGTAATTTGTGGGTTCCAAGGGTTCTCCAGTGTTTTTAAATATAGGAACTACAGAGGAAGATTTCCAACAGGTAGGAAAGCAGGAAGCAGATAGGCAGAAGTTGTAGAGCTTAGAAAGTACAGTGGAAAGTCGGGGGCACATTTCTTTAAGACTATGATTGGGATTCCGTCCCCTCCGCTTGCTTTGTGAGGGTCAAGTTTTGAGATTATCTTAGAGACAAGCGAGGGTGTAATATGGACGTCATTCAGTTGAGCATCAATTCTAGGTGGGAAGTTGGGTGTAGAAACTCCAGACGAGTCCAGTCTCGAATTGTTCGAGAATCTGCGGGCAAAGCATTTGGCCTTGTTCACTGGGGTGGGGGGTGAGGACCTCAAATTTGTTTATTAGTGGGGGTATTGTGGACTTGCTCTTGTTAAGTACTCTTTTACAGATTCGCCAGCAGTCTTTAGTGCCAAACTGAGATGATGCTCTGCTTTGCTTTATTCTGGCAGCAAATAACATCGTAGCTTCATTAAGTATCTTTTTACATTTATTACGAGCTGAAGCGAAAAGACGTCTGTTTTGGTCCGACGCGTAGCTACGATAGAGTCGGAAGAAATAATTCCGGTGGGCAATGGTGGCTGAGCAAGCAGGCAAGAACCATGGAGATGAATGAGATTTAAGCTGAAATTTCCTGGCAGGGATGAAAGCATCGATGCCAGCCTTAACCCAGGAGGAGACCTTGGATGCACATTCTTCGATGGGAAGACTAAAAATGTTGTTCCATGGGACGTAACAGAGGAAGTCTTGGAACGAATCCCAGTCTGCTTTTTGGTAGCAGTAGGATATTCTACTTGTCTGGGTTTCTTGGGTTGGGTGGGAGTGGAATGAAATGTTGATGGAAACTACGGTGTGGTCAGAGTTACCGAGTGGGCAGTGTTGTCTGGTAGTGCAAGAGTCTAGGATGGAAGTGAAGCAGAGGTCTAGCAGTGAGTCCCTTCCGTTAGGGTTGTCAGAGAAATGCGTTGCAAAGTTGCGTAAGGGATTGGGTGATTGAAAAATCCATGGTGTGGACACCAGCAGGGTCGATGACAGAGTTCTCCAGCCACTTGGTGTGGTGGGCGTTAAAGTCACCAAACATGAATATATGGGCAGAGGGATGGGAAGAAATGGCTTTGTCAATATTGTCAGAGATACTGTCAAGTAACGAACAGTCAGGGGAGGAAGAGGAAGCAGTAGAGAAAGAAGAGATAGCTAATCAAGCTTAGAAGTGAGAGGCAGAAGCACATGAAAGAATGATCCAGGGATTCAAGGGATGTCGCCCTAGCTAGGGGAAGGTGTTCGCTGATATACACACCAAGCCCATGCATATGAACATTGGAGTCCTTCCTGAAAAGGGGAAGGTAGCCAGGAACGTCAAACTCAGAAGAGGGGATAGAAGGGTTAAGGTTAGTTTTGCATAGGGCCAAGATATCAGGTGAGTTAGTGTGAAGGATCAACGCTGAGGAAGTTAGTGCAGATACCACGTATGTTGGTGTAAGAGATGCAGACAGGTTTGGGCGTTTTCAGACTAGCTGGTTTAGCTTTGCTATTATGTTTGCTTTTTTCCATAGTGATTCACTTAAGGAGAGGTCTTAGAATAGAGTCAGTTGGTCACTTGTTTGCAGCATGTGAAGGATGGAGACTGGTGCGGCCTATAACATAATGTGGCCTTGGGGTTGCCCACCGAGCGTTCATGCTGGGACGCCCATCCATGCGCGATATGGCACTACAAGAACCCCGGTATTATTCAACTGTTGATCAGAGCAGCCTCTCAAGACGCTATGCAAGAGTTTGGGTTCCTAACTACCAGTCGGAAGCAACAACCAGGAAACTGCCAACCAGGTACCCTCAGAATGTAAAGACGTTGCCACCATACTCTGTAACTGCAAACAGCTTCCAGCTGAACTAACACTAAGATCGAAGAAGGGGGATGAACCGGAAACCCCTTCCTGAACAAGAAACAAGGCGATCACCTCTACTCTTGATCAAAAGAAGTGGGTGGAGTGTAAGACTGGGCGATAGTAGGAACTATCTACTCCAATTAAAAAAAAAGAAAAAGAAAAGGGGAACTGAAATTTACTAAGTTTTAACTTAGTATAAGTCGAAAGTAACCTTCAATTGCAAAATAATTTACATGAACTACTTAGGTTAGTGACAAAACAACAAAACAAATAAAATAAAAATTCAACAAAAAACCAAAAATTTAAAAAATAAATAATTAAAAATTAAATTAAATTAAAAATTACAGAAAAGACAGACTGATTCCAGGTGAACTTACCATGAGGAGGTAACACAGAAAGTTGATTTAATTAAATTTCTGAAGTCAAAAATAAAATTTAAACATTTTTTTCAGAATATAGGCAAGTTAACCAACACATGTATACTAGTTGCCCAGCGGCGAGTGAATAACTCAAAGAACAAATCTTTACTCATTTACAAGACAGAACTAATGGAATTAAGATAATACCATGGTTCATCCCAGCCGAAACTAACCTTCAATTGCAAAATAATTTACACGAACTACTTAGGTTAGTGACAAAACTACTTACCTGAAAATGTTCGTAAAACACAACCTTTGTTTTATATATATATATATATTTTCTAAACATATACTGTTAAATATAAGAGACAATGAATGTCTATTATGTATAATCATGAGCTGTTCTAAACGTATTTTGGCTTTAATTTCAGTTGAAAATAAAGACAAAAATTCTCCAACATTTGGATAATTTTTTATTAATTTGCTTCTAATCTTTCGGCTCACATAAGCCATCTTCAGAGAGGTTATTTAGACGGCAATACAATAATATCCACCATCACCAATGATTTTATTTTGTGTTGACATAAAACTCTGCTAGGCAATGGCATTAGTTACCAAAAATAACAAACGCAGTTCTCAAATATGCAATGCAATTCTATGACATCACACCACATGATAGCGCGAAATGACAACAAAACCATGTATTCAAATGCAACGTAATGTGTTATGTCCGGATTTAAATGTGATTTTATTAAGTGTTGTTTAGATTTGATGTACATGGCCTCCAATATCTGAAGGTTCTTCTTACTATGTGTACGAGTAAGGCTCATCGTATTGTTGACCAAAATCTGTCTGATATTACCTACATGTTTATGTTTTTCAGAGAAATGTTGTTTAATTGTACTCTGATCAGAAAGATGACATGTAAGATATAGATAGATAGACAGATAGATACACAACCAGCCATAATTATTAGGCAACCCCAGTGTTTCAAAAAATGATGTATTTCATACTATTTTTTAGTATTTATTGCCAAGTGAATAATTGCAAATGAAAATAGAATGGTTCTTTTGTTAATATTGCACAATAACATGTGCATTGAATGAATTTATAAATATTTAATAATTACCTATATTGCAGTTTCATCAATGAAAGAATGAAGAAAATTTAAGGTGATTCAAACAAGTTCATCTTTGCATTCTTGCCTTGTAAAATTTTGCAAAGTAATAATAACAAAAGAACCATTCTCTTTTCATTTTGCAATAAATACTAAAAATAGTATGAAATACATCATTTCTTTTAAAAAAAACTAGGGTGGCCTAATAATTATGGCCAGTAGCGTATACATATATATATATATATAATTTATGAAGATACCTTAACTGCTTATTGTCCATAGTTTTAGATATAGAAGCTCACTTATCCTTCTTCTAAAACAAAATAATTTATCACACATATTCACAAGGGCTTTATCAGAGTACTTATGTCCAGTCCTATATCCTGACATTAGAGGCATGGCATTAAATTGTCCACTGTTCATTTTTACAAAATAAATAATGCAGTACAGTGTTAGATGAATCAAAGTCCTTATGTTCCCAGTCTACTGCACTCACCACTAAGTCACAGTAAAGAAAAAAAAAAGAAAAAACAACTCTGATAGAAAACAAAAGGATTGCAAACTTTAATGATTGTTACATAAATTGCCAGCTTTTCTTCCTTTCAGTATAGAACAAATCAATCTTTTTCAGAAAAAGAAAATCTTTCAGAATCAATAAGACCATAAATTGACATTCCCTGCTGACTTTGTGTAGAAGATGCCATTTGAATGGTGTTATAAAATTTGATGCAGTGAGCAGTTTTTAAGGTTACTCGTTCTAAGTCCATTGTGCCATGATATTTAAAAGTGATTGGAATTTTAGTGTATTTTTGCTGATTGGGTTGACACAGAGATTTGTTTTAATTTCCTCTATTTCAAAAAATCATCAAAAGTAATTATTTGATTCGGGATTCGAAATAGAAAAAAAGATAAACGGACGAACCGACTCCGAGTAAATGCTTAGTCATTCATAATCAATAACCTTTACAAGCGTAATATCCAACAAGGGTTCTTAACTGATCCGATTTCTGTTTGTGGGTGTGTTCCATTTTGATTGTAAAACAGCAAGAATAGCACATCATCACAAAATGACACTGTTAAAATGCTCTGACTTTACGAATAAAGTTATTTTCTGTCCGATTTGAAGATTAATGATAATTCTTTTGAGGTTGACACTTGTTTTTAAACCTGGATCTGTTTTTGTATGGGAGTTGCAAAAACTGAAAAGAAAATTTTGAAAGAGAGAAAAAAATAGAAAGATTACTAATAGTGTGGGTATTGCGTCCATATTCACCATTATAATTATGATCTGATTTTTGTTTTATTTGCTACAAACATTGGAGTTAAATTTCAGGCAGTAAAATTCATATGTCTTTCCTGATTCAGCAGGAAAAACAGGATGCAGAATTACAAAAACAAATTCTCTAGGAAGAAGTAAGCAATAGAATAATTAGAACAATTTGTCTTGTGGATTGAGTAGTGTTGGCTTTGAAATTTCTAGAAGCTTATCAAATATCACAGATATCTGAAAAAAGGTCAGTGAGTACACATTGTGACTAAAACAACCAAAATGGGAATATTTAGTTTGAATAAATGGGTGGATAACTTTTAATCAAACTCTACACAATTACTTTATACCCACCTGTCGTAGAGCAGCTAACACCCCTCTAGCATTCTCAAAGATAGAATGGTCTGTGGACCAAAATAGCTATATAAATAAAGATTAATAGCAGTCGGGAGTTTGAAGTGTCAATGACAATTATCGGATTGTACTCTCTGCATCTCTTACAACTTAACCTCTCCTTTCTTCTAGTTATTATTGTTCTGTCTTATCTGTGTTTGTCTTATTTGTACCTAATATCCATTAGCATCGATATTGTGTTGCAGATATTTCAGCACACATCATCTGGTTTTGTACTGCCACCTTAGTGATCCAACACCACTGCACTTAAACTTCAAATTCAATGCTCTTCTAAACTTTATCATTTTTCACATCTTAAAACCATCTCATAAAAATTCAGGTACAGAGATAAGAAAATAATGTGCTAAAGGTTAGCCAAAATTTGGTATTTAAGATGCGCTTTCATATCAGATATATATCTAAACTTATTTTATAAATGGGACTTTGTGTGTCCGTTACCTATAGACTCCGAAACTGCTGAACTGATTTTCTTGAAAACTTACACAGTTGAACTATAAGCATCTACGAGTGTTCTTAGCTAGGTTTTGTGTCGAGGTACCCCTGATAAATATTGAAAATCGATAATCAAAAAAATCGAGTTATAGAAGGAGTGGTTCAATTTTAATCAAATTTGATACACTCATAGACAAAGACATAAGAAACGATATTTAGAAGTTTCAAGTTTGCAGTTCTTACAATGGTGCAGAAAATTGAATATATATATATATATAAAAGGCAAGATGTTTGTGTGTGTGTCTGTTTATCTGCCTGTATGTCTGTATTTTTTTCAGCCCTTTTATTGTAGTTTTTGCTTCGGGTTTGGCTCTAAGTAGGTATAATTGTAGTTCTTAGTCTCAGCCATGATACCATTTATGCAAAGGACTTATTTAGCCTTCAAAAAACTTATTGGATATTGATACCAGGAAATCAAAATTTGACTTACTACTACTTAATAGTCTACAGTTTCGCTTTAACTGGAAACAACTATTGCTTTTTAGTCTTTCGTGCCAACATCCAAAGAGTCTGAACTCCAGGACCATGGATTAGTTTTAAAGCTTTCATTACACCCAAGCAATGCTGGGCTATACTGCTAGTATTTATATAAGGGTATATCAAACATATTTCCAGTTTTTAATTCTTCATTTTGAAGCATTTATTCCATGGTTGCATCTAAAATATTTGACTTTAATATATGATTAAAACACTTCAAGAAGAGTGTGATTTAAGAAAAAAAGAAAAACACTTAGCAATATTATGTCTGTCTTTGTTGTAGAACAAATAAGATACCCCTGGTAACACAAATAAACTAGTCAAGATGCCTGAAATAAAGAACTCAGAGTGCAAGCAATTTAGTATATATCTTATGGAAGTCTCCAATCATTTTGTTCATTTTTCCAGATTCAAATGTTAGTAATTTGCATATGTAAATTTCAAGATTTGAAAGGTTGATCGATTCTGGATGCTTTTTAACTTGATGTAACTTGAAGACAAACTTAGAATTGAAATATTGTTAAACACTGTCTGTTCTTAAATCATTCTCTTCTAGAACTGTTGCAAAATATTAGAACAATTACAGCAATCATTTTGTTTAATATTATCATCAACATTATAATTATTATCATCATTATCTTCTTCTTTATCTTTATTTTTAGGTTTCTGTTTGGTCCAAACCCTTACCGGATTGTTACCCAAGATCTGGGGTGAGGCAAGGTAGTAAATATATGCATTCTATTTGCCAAAATTTTGATGTTAAGTGCTACTTAACATGCACATTTTCTTTACATTGATAAGACTCTCCTGACTAAAAGACCAATGTTTTAAATCTCTTGTGATAACCAAAGACTTCCTTTTTGAGCTGAAATTGGGGAAATATTTGCTTGATGATTCATGGTGAATGGTCTACATATTGGGACAGTGCTAAATTGTCATTGAACGGAAGACATTATTTTTGCAAATCCATGAGAAATCTTCAAAATGGTATTAAAAGTTATTTCCACTAAGATTTGTTTAATCAACAATGAATATCATCTATCTTATTCAAAGAACATATACCTTTTTCTCATCTTAAGAACATGTACCTTTTTCTCATCTTAAGAACATGTACCTTTTCTCATCTTAAGAATGTGTACCTTTTTCTCATCTTAAGGACGTGTACCTTTTTCTCATCTTAAGAATGTGTACCTTTTTCTCATCTTAAGAATGTGTACCTTTTTCTCATCTTAAGAACGTGTACCTTTTTCTCATCTTAAGAACGTGTACCTTTTTCTCATCTTAAGAACGTGTACATTTTTCTCATCTTAAGAACGTGTACCTTTTACTTTTTTAAGAACTATACTTTTCCTTATTTTAAGGACTCATACTTTTACATTTTTAAGAAACTACTTTTATATTTTAAGAATTAATATTTTTCTTTTATTTTAAGAACATGTACATTATTCTTATTTTAAAGATCAATACTTTTTCTGAGTAGAACCTATCTTTTTTATTTGTTTTATGAACCTATCCTTTTTCTTATTTTAACATTAAGTTTATCTTTTGCTTCATTCTTGTTTTAAGAATTCATGCTTTGTTCTTATTTTAGAAATCTATACATTTTACTTTAGCAATGGAGATAGCAATATTACCATTTTGTAAGAGATATTTTTGGAGAACATACCTCCATTGTAATTAATGTTTTATATCTTGTATAACTTGACCCTTAGTAATTCTTGGAGAAAACAATATATATATATAAACATCCATCTAAGAAGAAAGAAACAGAAATGTATCTTGGTGAGAATATAGAATCCATGTTAGTAGGAAGCCTAAGAACCAAACACCCATTGTCCAATAGGATTTGGTGAGGTCCATAGTTGATTAAAATATAATGCTATTATGGGAATCAGTAAAAAGGGCAGCCTAAAATGCCAAATACAGGTCGGGGATACCAGAATCAAGCAGGTACAAAATTTAAATACCTGGAAAGCGTTATAACAGAAGACAGAAAGTGCAACACAGAGATCCAAAGGTAAATTGGCATGGCAAAGGAAGCATTCCAGAAGTTGAGTAAGGTATTAAGAAACAGGACAATTTTGCTAGAAACTAGGAAGAGAATTAGAGGACTTTCCATTTTCTTCTGAATTATTCCAGTTATTGTTTCTGGAATTCCAACTGCTGTTGTTGCTCTTGTATTTTTACCACTTTGGCTAATAATTCTTCCATATTTAAGAATATCATTTTTTTTTCTTTATTACAACAAAGAAAAAAATTACACAAACATGGTTAAAATTTCTCATCATTACTGTTACTGCAGCAAAAATGAAATTCTTTTCCAACTCTGTATTAGTTATAAGTCCTCATCGCTACTGTTATAAGTTGCTACTAACAGTTATAATCATGTGTTTCACCTGACTCCAATGGTACTGTAAAAAACACTCTATCAGTACTTTCTTGGAACTCTTACTCCAAACTCTTTTAGTTTTTTATTTCAGGCATTTTGTCTAGTTCATTTGTATTACTAGGGGTGTCTTATTTACTTCACAAGACTATGTATATGGATATACAATATAGTACAAGATTAGTAAATTCTCTATTATAAACCAATATGCTAACAAAGTCAGTATTGGGAATAGGTGACAAAGTCAATTATACAGTGTATGAAACAGAATAGCTAATAAGAATAACAAGTATCCTAGTAAAAAGCAGCTGAAAGTCCAATATAATTTATCTACAAGAAATTAACTTGTACCAGCTGACGGCAGAACATTTGAAACATAATCAGTGAGATACAATCGTACAAAATCTACCAGAGGCAATCAGGATTTACCAAAATAAGAAATGATAAGAATAAAACTTAATTATATAAGTAAAAAAAAATCTTTAAAATGATTAGCTGTTATAGATTCACTTGATACAAGACCCAAGGTAGAGGACTTCTGAATGAGGATGTTATGTGGACATAGAAAGGAGAGGGGGCAAGTAATGACAGGTTTTGAGGATATGTATGATAGGTAATGGCTGACTTTAAACTTGAAGAGGTTAAGAATGTCATATTCAGAGAAGTCTGTTCTACAAAGCATCAGCTCTTGGGAAAAAGCTATCTAAAAAGGTTGTAAGAGGAGCTAGTAGAAAATGCATATTAATTAGATATACAAGATAGATAATGTTCAACCCAAGACTGGAAGAATTTAAAATCGTAGTGATTGGGGAGTCTGTTCTACAAAGTAACAATTCTCTCAAAGAAGCTATCTGAGTAGAACTTCATCATTAGCAAAAGCGTATGAAAGCAATGAGCATGAGTCAATCTTGTCTATGTAGCATAGTGAGTTCTACCTGTAAATGTCCTGGGTATGACGTTAAACTGCATCCAGCAGCACAGCCTCTGATTGGAAGGTTGTGAGAAGTATGGAGCCACCTTTTAATTCATGTTGTTTCCAGATCCACCCTGCCCTAGAGTGGTAGCACCTGTTAGGGTCCCAGCTGTGGGTAAATAGTTAACCACCACACTGAGGTCAAAACACTATAAAAGTATAAAAATACACTTTTATAGAAATATATACATAAAAATAGACTTTTATAGAAAAATATACATTTTTGAAGGAAAAAAAAATATTACCAGCATACATTTTTTAATACAAAACTAGAAAACATCTTCAGTTTTATAAAATGAAAAAATAAATATTTCATAAAAATCCGACTAAATCAACCTTTTCACTATAACCGAACATGAAAAAAAACAAACTTAATAAACCCTACCTTTTTGGCATTAAATAACCTACAGAGGTTGATTTGCTGTTAAACAAGACTCAAACTCTATCTGTAAATTTTGAACTATGAAGTGTAGCATGCACAAACATTTGTCATGGGAATAGCGATAAAATAGTGAAAGTCTAGAAATATTTCATCAGTGGAGAAAGAGGTTGTTGGGGTTGAAAATTATAAGTCTGCATAGACATTTTTCAACTCTGTCAAGACTGGAAAGTGAGAATTGAACAGCTCCATTTTGGATATACTCCATTTTTGGTCTGATTTGACTCTTGTAAGGATTGAGCATTGAAGGGAGAGTTGGATACTTTGTGGAGCAGTACTAGTGACCATCAAGAAGTAATCATGCTGCTTTACAATCAGTCAGGGGAGACATTACTGTCCATACATGAACAGATACTCTCCTCTAAGGTTGCTCAGTCAGAAATGAGACAAATAAGCGTGTGACTGTGTGTACCATCTTTTTTTTTTTCTTTTTTTTTCTTTTACTACACATCCCATCATCTAACCGACAGTTTATTTTGGGATCCCTATTAGTGTTTTTTTTTTTTTCAAAGTACAAGTTGCCATTGGGCGGTTGTGGACAAGATTAAGAATAATATAGTAAGGCAAGGATAAGTTAAGTTCCGAGAAGAGAATTATGAGTTGGACTAAAGGTAGCATTGCCCTAGGTGGGTTCATATTAGATGGATGGATATTTTCCAGAGAGACTACAAATATAAATATATTTACAAATAACTTTAATTACTTATATAAAATGCAAAGTGGCTTATTTTCCTTTTTCTATGAAATAAATGTAGAATAATTCTGAATTGATTTGACAATATTAAAGAGCTTCTCTAGAATTAGCCTTAAGTTCGAGTGACAAAAACTTCTAATTAGTTAATTTCTCAACTAACATTATTCTTTTATGTTCCATTGCCCTTCAGGATGTGGGAGATCATGACTCTTCACCATTTGTATTTTATTCACTTATAATTGTTATTCATTTCTTTGTTACTAAATTATACTAAATTGCTCGGTTGTTTAAAGGTCGTTCGATACAGATAGTTTGAAATTTTTGTTATTCTGCTAGTGACCTCTTCCAAGGAAAGAATTTCGAAGACAATTAATCTTTGAATTCAGCCATTTTCGACTTATACTAAGTTAAAACTTAGTAATTTGATATATCCAAATGTATAAGGAACAAAGAAAATATTAACAACATTCAAAACATTAATTTAAAACAATGCTCAATGTAGAAATAGATCTGAATATTTATGATAAATCAGTTAGCAAGTACTATTTTTAAAATAGCGTTAACTGCCTGATGAAACATCGTTCCTTCAATGTCGAAACAAAAAAAGACCCTCATGTCAAGTTGAGAATCTTTTATTTGAAAGTCTTTTTATTTTTTTTTCTTCTGCCTAATTTTAAATTTTAAACTTTTCATGTTTAATTGGTTTTCTTTAATTCTTTTTTTGATTTTAGCAGAAATCTCTTGACTGGACTTTTACTACCATTTTTTTTTTTTTTCAATTGGAGTAGATAGATCTATCTACCGCCCGGTTCACACTCCACCCACGTCTATTGAACAGGTTAAGAGGCTCATCCCTTGTTCCCTGTTTAGGATGTGGTTTCCGGCATTCTCTTTTCCAATCTTTTCACTATTACGTAGCCCCCTGCACATCAGTAGCGTTACCGCCTTGCTCGGGGTGATACGATTAAAAAAAAAAAAATGTCCATACTCTTGCAGTTGTTAGTAATATTTGTCTTTTTACCATCCTTCTTATTTCTTGTCTGGAATCCATTCACATGAACACATCAAATAGATGACCCCCTACCTCTCCTTGTCCCTTTTACCTTCAATATTGCCTGTGTGTGGAAGATTTTCCAAGCCCTCCTTCCTCATTATGTGTCCCAGAAATTTCAGCTCCAATCTTTCTGATTGGATGTATAAGCATCCATTTTGTTTCCATTTTTCTGAAGACTTCCTCGTTGCCTACATGATCAGCCCATGGGATTCTCAGTATCCTTCTGTAGTACCACATTTCTGTTACCTTCAGTTTCTTCTTCATCTGTGAGGAAATTGTTCAACAATCTTCGACATATCAAAAGATTGATATGACATAACATGCAATACAACTACCTTTTACTATTTGCTTTTTTGAAAAAAAAAATGATACAAACCCTGGTGATGCTGCATAGATTGACAATAAAAGATGACCTTCTTCTTTTTCTATGTGCTGTTTCCTTTCAGAACAGGGGCGATCATGGCCCTCCAGATCTCCCGATCCATTGTAGCTCTTAACACATTTTCTCTTGTTATTTCACCCAAATCCTGCTCTGCCATCCACTTGCTTAAGCCCATCAAGTATGTCACACATTGTTTTCCTTACCTCTCTTCCTCCTTATCTATCCTGTGAGTATTAGATTCTCTAAACCATCCTTCCTCATTATGTGTTCCAGAAACTTTAGCTGTATCTTCCTGATGTTAAGTATTAGTTTTCTTTTCATTCCATTCTCTCCAAAAGTTTGTCGTTGCTCATATGCTGCTCCTCAGCATCCATCTGTAGAACCTCATTTTGGTTGCTTCAAGTCTTTCCTTTATCTTTGATGAGATTGTCCAGCATTTGCTGCTATATAGAATGACAGACATCACATAACAGTTCAGTACTCTTTTCTTTTGTTTCCAACATAATAGTCAATATAAAAAACTGCGTTTATAATTAATCAATATTTGTTGATCAAATATACATTACCTGATATATTTTTTGTCAAAATTACTTTCTTTGTTTAATATGTAATGTATAAGTGATCTCTCTCTCTCTCTCTCTCTCTATATATATATATATACACACTACCGGCCATAATTATTAGGCCACCCCAGTGTTTTAAAAAAATAATGTATTAATGTATTTCATACTATTTTGTAGTATTTATTGCCAAGTGAATAATTGCAAATGAAATTAGAATGGTTCTTTTGTTAATATTGCACAATAACATGTGCATTGAATGAATTTATAAATATTTAATAATTACCTATATTGCAGTTTCATCAATGAAAGAATGAAGAAAATTTAAGGTGATTCAAGCAAGTTCATCTTTGCATTCTTGCATTGTAAAATTTTGCTAAGTAAGAATAACAAAAGAAGCATTTTATATTGACTTAGCAATAAATACTAAAAATAGTATGAAATACATAATTTCTTTTAAAAAAAACGGGTGTGGCCTAATAATTACAGGTGGTAGTGAATATATATATATATATATATATATACACACACATGGACAAAAACAAAACTTATCGTAACCAACAATTTGTCCTCTGAGGAACTTTATCAAGGCAAATTCAAGGATTTTATTTTGTAACAAATATTTATAGACAAGAGAAAGTATGGGTATATTTTTTTTGGTCTGGTCATATCCATAATAATTTTGGCTGTGTGCTGATGTGAATCGATATTGGCTTGGAATGAGAAATTCAAGAGTCAAGTTCATATTCCAGTTGAATTCATTGTATTCACTTACGCACAAATACCCTTCTTCTTCTTCTTCTATGTGCCCTGTCCCTTCAGGACGTAGGCGATCATGGTTCTCCACGTCTCCCTATCCCTTGTGGCTCTTAGTATGTTTGCTCCTGTTGCTCCTGGCAACCCCCATTCCATCATCCACCTGATCAGTCCCTGCAAATATGTTATCCGCTGCCTTCCTCTGTCTCTCCTTCCTTCTATCTGTCCAGTCAGTATCAGGTTCTCCAGGCTCTCCTTCCTCATTGCATGTCCCAGGAACTTCAGTTGTCTCTTCCTGATGCTCAGCATCAATTTCCTTTTTGTTGCCATTCTTTCTAACACCTCGTCGTTGCTTGTATGCTCAGTCCACGATATCCGTAGCATCCTTCTGTAGAACCACATTTCAGTCGCTTCCAGTTTTGTCCTCATTTTCGATGATATTGTCCAGCATTCACAGCCGTATTGAAGAACTGACATCACGTAGCAGTCTAGAACTCTTTTCTTCGTTTCTATTGAGATTTTCCTGTGTGTTAGTATTTTGCTCATCTTCTGGAACGCGTCCTTTGTCATGCCAATTCGCCTTCGGATCTCCGTGTCGCACTTTCCATCTCCTGTTAGAACACTTCCTAGGTACTTAAATTCTTGGACTTGTTTGATTCTGTTATTCTCCACCTGCATTTGGCATTTTGGATTGTATCTTTTGCTGATGACCATGCACTCAGTTTTCTTAAAGTTTATTTGTAGTCCCTTCTTGTCACTCTCCCCTGCTCCTTTCTGTCTGAGGTCTTGTCGTGTCCTTTCCGTGTCCGCAATCAGCACTGTATCGTCCGCATATCTTATGTTGTTCAGGTTGTGGCCTCCAATAACAAATCCTGGCGTGTCATCTAGGGTCCTCAAAATATTCTCACTGTATAGGTTGAACAAATCCGGTGAAAAGACACATTCTTAGGAAAGATATTAATCCATCTCTTCTCCCTCCAGCTATGGTTTTAATAGCAGAACAGATTGGGTTCTATAGTCTTGGTTGGCAATCAGTCTGCCACAGAGAGAAGTGGTAACCTACTGCAGGAAAATTTTTTGCCTAGTCAGTCATGGACTGAAAGCGATATGATTGCTTAAGTATGTATTTAACTGACTAATTAATTATTAATTAAGTATGTATTTAACTGACTAATTAATTATTCTGATGTTAAAACTGGATAAATTGTTTTGGATTGTGGATGTTACAAAGTTAGCAGATAATATTATATGCCTGTTTTTATCTAGTTTATTGTTTGTGTTATTGTTGTTAATGATGTTGATATTTTTTTTTTGTGGTTGTATATTTTGTATACTTTTCTCTTGATTTGTTAAAAAAAACCCAAATACTTATAACAATAATAATTATGAATAAAATAAATTTCCAGAACGCTTCTCACACGACATTGAAGAAACTTGCAAAAATAAAAAAAAAAACATATCTATGAACATGAAATGGATCTTAAACACAACAATTTGTCAAATGCATTAGTTATACATAGAACTAATTTCTACCACAACATTGATCTAAAAAGAACGCCACACTTATTAAGAGAAAATAGCTTACTTAGACTGAAAATTCTGGAGAGTGCTTCTATTGAAGATTATCAATATATAAATCTGTGTCTCAAATTTTTTTCAAATATCTCCATTCCTGAAATAATTACTACTTTCTAAAGCCAACATCAGTCAGTCAGTTAAGTGCCATGTGCGATACACGCTTGGGCGATCATGTCTCGAAAGAGACATGACTGACTGGGCAGAAGATTATCCCACAGTAGCTTGCCATTGCTTTCTGTGGTAGACTGGTTGCCAACCAAGGCTATAGAACCCAATCTGTCCTATTATTTAACCCGTAACTGGAAGAAAGAGACGGATTAATACCTTTCCCAAGGGTATTTGCGCGTAAGTGAATGCAATGAATTCAACTGGAATTCGAACTCAGTTCCCCGATTTCTCGTTCTGAGCCGATATCCACTGCACCACAACGCACATCCAACATATATGACTATAAAAATGTTAAAATGAAAAAGAAGCAGTTAAGTTCATGACCTCATGTTATTTATAATACATTACACATGAATTAATTCCAAATTAAAATAATTTGAATATTAATTTGAATAACAAATTTGAAGAAATTCTTTTACTTAGTTTCATTTGTTAAACATTAAATTATGGAATATTCCATATCTTACCTTGAATTTTCCTCTAACTTGATGATTATGAGCAGTTCTTAAATTTAACAGTTTTGAAAAGCAAACATTTTTGCTCCTGTCATTCAATACTTGTTACAAAATATAATCCTTGCATTTGCCTTGATAAAAACTTTCATACTGAAACATGTCAACTAAGATAAGTTTTCCTTTTGTTGTTACTAATATTATCCTTTTACACATATGAAATTTTATATATATATATATATATATATATATATATATATATATATATATATATATATAAAAGATATGAAAAAGTAATAGATTTATATTTACTTCAACACTTTACATCTACATCATTATTATTTCAATTCAAATGTTATCGTAGTAGATACTTATATTTGAAATAAATGCCACATTTATATTTCAAACAGTGTGTATTTCATCTATCAGCCTTTATATTCAAGAAATCTTTATAAAGAAAATGTATTCTTTGGCATGGATTGAACTGACATCCCACTTTGTAGGTGAAACCACTATTTGATCCTTACTGAACTCTCAATAACTAAATGGTAAGGCATCCTCACACATACATATTATATTTAGGCAGCAGTCTTTCTTTAATACATGTTTTCTTAAACAAAACTTACAAGGAATTTGTTATTTTATTACATTTTTTGGATAAGAACAAGTGTCTTTTCTGGACATAATGAATGTAGAAATTGTCCAAATGTTCATTGATTCCAATTACTGTCTACAATAGCACATGCACATTATTTATTATAGGAGTATAAATTATTATAGGAGTATAAATTATTATAGGAGTATAAATAAAAAGCTTGGAAATTGCTAAAAGGGCTTGGAATGAACAAACATTTGGACAATTTTTTTATTCATTAAGTCTAGAAAAGAAAATTCTTCCTCACATTCAAGAAAAAAAAATTATATATATGTGTGTGTGTATATATATATATATATATATTGGAATTTTGTTATTGCAATGGTTTATAAAAGCATTATATCACTACACAAAAGTTTCCATGTTTCAGAACAATACTGTTCTTTTTTAGGTGATATGTTAAAATATTCTGAACTTTACATTCCACCCTCTTGACTCACCAAATCTAATTTAAAAAAAACATACAACCCTGAAGTCCAGCCTGCTGTTGAAGATTGTTGTCTGCCTATTTAAATAATGTATGTTCCCACAATGTATCTTACACAGACAAAATAATTCTCTTTTAAAATTTAAAAAACTACAATGTTTCATTTATAACTTATGCTCAAATATAACTTTAAAATTAACTATTATTTTACTGAACTAAATGACCCACACAATACTTGATTATTTTTCTTAACTACAATATACTTTAATATATCATAATTATTTTATTCTAATTCTAACATAAACATTTCAGCCTCTTTACTCAAATAGTTAAAAAAAATCTGACCTACTGTTAAAAATTGTTTACCTATTTAAGTATTGTGCGGTCCCACTGTGTACCTTACTCAAGCAAAATAATTTTCTTTAAAATTTAATTAATTACAACGTTTCATTTATAACTTATACTCCAACATAATTTACAAAAATCAAAATTATTTTACTGAAATAAATAACCCCCACAATAATTAATAGTTTTTCTTACTACAATATACCTAAATATATCATAATTATTTAATCCTAATTTTAACCTAAACATTCCAGCCCTTTTATACATGAAGTAGTAGTAGTAGTAGTAGTAGTAGTAAAAAAAAAATGTATTTTCAATACAAAAAGCCTAAAATCCAACCTGCTGTTAAAAATTGTCTACACATTTAAAAAAAACTATGATCTCACTATATATCTTATCCAGACAAAATTAAAAAGTCACATGTCTAGACACGAGGCCATCCTGCTTCCTTTCATCACCCAAATATTAAAACTCCATGGATACCTAATTCTCATTTTGATAATTGATCAATATTGGCACATCTAAAGCATTGGATCCAACCACACTTCCTAATTTTGTAAATAACAATGCATCAATCTTATATTTTCAAAAAAATCATTCCCATCATTTATTTAAACATATCATCTGAAAAACAGTATTGTTCCGAAACAGGAAAATTTTTGTGTAGTGATATAATACTTTTATAAACCATTGTAATAACAAAATTACAACATTAAGATCTATTCTGTATCAAGCACTCATTATAAAAGTAAATGCTTGAACACTGGGTTTTAATGTACATGTTCTTTCACTTTCTTATAATATATATATATATATACTAGTAGTATAGCCCGGCATTGCTCGGGTGTAATGAAAGCTTTAAAACTAATGCATGGTCCTGGAGCTCAGACTCAGCCTAAATAATATTTGTGTGAAGTTTGGTGAGAATCGGATAAAAATTGTGAATTTGTATAAAGGACATACAGACAAACAGACACACACACAAACATCTTGCCTCTTATATATATATATATATATATATATATATATATATAATCGATTTTCTGCACTATTGTACGAACTGTAACCTTGAAACTTCTGAATATCATTTCTTATGTCTTTGTCTATGAGTGCATTAAATTTGATTAAAATCAGACCACTCTTTCTATAACCTGATTTTTTCGATTATCAATATTTATCAGGGATACCTCGACACAAACCCTAGCTAAGAACACTCACAGACACTTATAGTACAACTGTGTAAATTTTCAAGAAAATCGGTTCAGCCATTTCGGAGTCTATAGGTAACGGAAACACACACAAACACACAGAGACAAAGTTCCATTTATAAATAAGTTTAGATATGTGTATATATATATATATATATATATAAGATCATTTTTTAAGTGGTGGTATTATATTTGGTCAATCTGACTTTGGGCAAGTGTGTTGCAGATCTGGTTTAAAATAGTTTCATTTGCTTGAAAGTAATACCAATTTCCTCGTAACAGACTTTGCCAGTATTGTAATGTCATTTTTCCAGGAATTTTTCTCTTTCAACAACATTTCCCTCTTTTTCCATCTTTCTTTATTACTTGATGTTTTTATGAAAACTAAAAGCATGATTCATTCACTTTCATCTGTTTGTCTTGTAACTTCACTCTGCATCTAAATCTTGAAATGATACATTAAAACCATTCATTTTTTACCTCAAGATCAATATTCTCTTCTTTATTAAATTTTTCAAAGCCATGATTTCTCCTTTTTAATTTATGATCATCTATTCCCATGATGCCATTAATGAGAAAGTGAGTTATCTCCCATTCGAATTGATTCTTTGTTTTTTGTTTTTTTTATTATTCAATTTTATATTTTCAATGAGTTGTCTTTGATTGGGTAAGATTTGCAAGCAATGTCTTTTACTGTTGTATAACCTTGGTCTATGTACAAAGAATGACAATGGGTCAGACTTTACTTGAAATTTTATAAACCTTTCCACAACAGAAACTACAATCTTGAATTGGAATAAAAGCAGTGATTACAAGTACCCTGAATCCATCGTCAAATCCCACATGTGGAATTAGTAAATATTTAAAATACCTTAATACAGTGGTGGACCTAAATTTTGGGGGCCCTGAAGCACGAACAGATATCAAACTCCTTTGCAATTAGCAACAATAGATTTGAGAAACCAACTGCCAAAATACAGGCTACAAATACATTCTGCCAAATTCAATGAAAATTTTGAAATTTGACCAGTTTACAGTGAAATTTTGAGGTTATATGAAATGGGTATTAGATCATATTTTAAGGCAACATTAACTGTTTCAATACATTTGTTAATGATTATATCAATAAAATAGTTTTATTTTAATAAAAAATACTTACAAAAAAAACATTGATTTTGTTGAAATATTCAGTCATTAAAAAAATTGCATCTGGGATTAGGGATTCTGAAGTATGATATAAAATAATATTAAAAAATAAGGGATTATTTTGAATATTAACTGTTGTATCATTTGGGTCTGACGAACAGCAAAGTTTGCTGTGAAATACGTATTACCCATGAAATTGTATAATACCTAAAAAATGTTCTCGATTATATTACTCTGTTAAATTAAATAAAAGAATTTAACATTGGATTCTTTTGAGTTCATCTCTATCAGAATTTACCTGACTTATATCCCAAGTATTCTACATATATATATATATATATATATATATATATATATATATATACACACACGCACATATATATATATATATATATATATATATATATATATATGAAATAGCAAGACAGAGAAACAAAAATGTTAAAATGAGTATTATTTATTCTCTGATTATCTGGTTGGTTTTGTATTGTTGGAGAAAGAAGAGACAGTAATATTGAGTAAAATTGTGAGGTGAGTTTGGGTTAAAGGAAGTTCTGATTTGGATTGGAATCTGACAGAATAATAAGATAAAAAATAAGCAGAGTGTATACAGTCTTTCCTGCATATTTTTGTTTTTTATAGGGGTGTATATTGAGTGTCCAGATAATTTAACAAAAAAAATACCCAAAGTGTCTGAGGGTTTCTTACCACAAGTTTTTGTTGAATTCTAAAAGAGAAATGTTACTATGATGACCTAAAAAAGTAAATTACATTTTTGTTGACACACATGTTAATGACCTGTCTGTGTGAACTGCTTGTCTGGTAGTAAGAATTTCATGTGTTTTTGTGTCTGAAAAAAAGAAAAGTAGGATTGATTCTGATTGGTTTAGAATGAGTGAATTAATAATAATGATAATTGTTATAATTATTTTATTATCATTATTTTTGGCACTATAATTTTGTTGCATTTTTTATGGACCTAACACTGTAGAATTAAGTAACTACATTATAAATAAGAGAAATATTATATAATTTTCAACTGACAGTAACACTATCAATGAATATCAAATGTTTAGAAATAACTGATCTCAACATTACCATTTTAAGTAGACATATTTTCTTTATTCCTGATCCCTGCTTATCTCTTGGCCTTTTTATGATGGCTCAAAGAGAAGAATGTTTACACAAAAGTTTATTTCTTATTTTTGTCAGACCAGTTTTTTTTATATTTGTTTATCCAATTATGAAATGATCATAGTAACTGATGACTTTTTCATTTTTGCCTGTCGTCCTGGGTAAGATGATAAACTTCATCTTGTAGCAAGGGATTGGAAGATTGGAGAATTTGAGGAGTGTGGAATCAACTATTAATTGTTGTTGTTCCCAGATCCACCCTGACCTGGAGTAGTAACATCTGCTGGGGTTAGCACTATGAGCAAATAGTTAACCATCAAACTGAGCTCAAAATTTGATGAAAGTATAAAAATACTTTTTTATAGTGAACATCATTGCCCAGTTCACACTCAACCCTCTTCTTTTGAACAAGGTTCAGGCCTTGTTTCTTGTTGAGGAAGGGGTTCCCAATTTTCTTTCTCCTCCTCCGGTCTTAGTGTTAGTGCAGTCACAAGCTTCTTGCAATATTTGAGGATGGAGGCAACATCTCTTCATTCTGAGGGTATCGGCTTGGCAGTTTGCTGCTTTCGACTGGTAGTTAGGAGCCCAAACTCTTGAGAGGTTGCTCTGATCAACATTTGAATAATATCGGGGTTTCTTGTACCATGTCGTGCATGGGCAAGGGTCCTTGCATGATCCGCCAGTGAGCAACTCTGAGATCACATTATGTTGCAGTCTATGCCAGTCTTCATCCTACACATGCTGCATACAGCAATCAACTTATTCTATTCTAGACCACTCTCTGAATAAATTCACTATAAATACACACAATCAAAATAGCAAAACTAAACCAACTAATCAAAAAACACCCAATCCTGTCAACATCTCCTTCGCAAACATACAAGGTATACATACTAACTTCCCCAACAGCTACAATCTCAAATAATTTAAATGTAATATCAGTAGTCATTTCCTATCTCACTAACTCACATCCTTTCTCTCAAGCTCTTTTCTCCATCCACTCCACCTCCATCACACCAGTATTCTCATCCTTCTATTACCCTCTTCCTGACACCCCCTATAATCTACCCATTCTTCTAATCACTTTTTCCCTATGTAAATCCCTGTGCAGTAAAACTGCCTTGCTTGGGGTGAAATGATTAAAAAAAAAACATTTCCAGCAGTAGATTTTAATAGCAAAAACCAAAATAATTTCTATCAATAGATTTTTATGGTAAAAAATACAAACTTACCAAATCTTACAAGAAAATTAGAATTTGGCATTAAATACATCATAAGAAGTTGATATTCTGTTAAACGAAGGAAATCAAATCACTTTTCAGGATATATAAATAATACTTAATGCTAACATATGTAGTTGTGTGAAGTTATCTCATATCAGAAATATAGACAATTGTGGATCATCTATAAGTTGTAGTTAGCTGTAGACATCCACCTTCCTATACTAGAAATCCATACATTTTATAGACTAGCAAATACAGTCATAAATGATAGCTACTGTATTTTCCCAAGCATAATATGCCTTCATCCATAATACACTCCTCTAAAATTGTACTGAAAATGTGGAAAAATACTTCTACTCATGCATAATACACATCCTTTGATTGGTAATCAACTCTTATAAATTATACCTCTTCAGTTTCATGATGGCCAGCATTTCCTACACTTATTCAAGCTGTAATTAAAGATATTTATCAAAATTTCTGATTATCATGATTGTAGATCAAAGTGCAAATACCTATATTGTGCCTACTGTGCAGACTCATTAGCATTTTTTGTTTGATAAAATGTACAAACATAGAATATTATTATTCTAATTTAGTTTTATGATAATTCTGATTTTATTTTACATTTATATATACTGTTAGGTATATATAAATATATATATATATAATGTATTTGACATCCTTATGGGGGACGCAATCTTTGAATGTTAGCATCAAATTTTCGTATGTTTGTGGTGAGTAGTCATTTCACAATTAAAATCAACCTATGAAATGGCAACTTTTAAAAGATTTTTTGTAACTGTAAATAATACATGCCCCTAATTTTGCTTATTATTTTTTTAGAAAAAAATGCATATTATACATGGGGAATTATGGCTATTTTTTTAAAATAATGAATCACTATGACGAAATTCTTAGAAATAAGTTCTAAGAAGCAATAAAATGCAAATCTTTCTGATATGCTTCATATTCTATATTTATTTCTTTATAGGTTCTCAGAATCTTTCACGAATTGAACGAAATCAGGAGGGAAATAATTCTGCCTTTATTTTTCAGTGGATCACAAATTCTTAATTGATATTCAAGTCTGGATTACAAATATGATTTGGGTATGATAGAGACAGGTTTCAGATTTGACATTTGCACTCTCGCCTTACTTTCTGTGATGGTTGTAAAACTGCTTGTTAAATTTTGCTAAATTGGTTGCATTTGGTATCTCCATTTGTCTAAATTCAATCATGATTCATTGAAGCTGACTTTTTAATTACCAATTTGTAGCAAACTGTATATTTCTCACCATAACCAAAAAACAAACCCTTTCACTAACTTCCAAAAAGTGATCAAAATTCAGTGAAATCTCAAGAGAGCTAAATCTGCTTACACCCTAAACTGATATGCTAATTAAGATAGTCTAATCACAGTAGTAGAAATTCTACACTGCATTTATACAGATATATTAACGTAAATATTACATCTAAACTTATTCATAAATGGAACTTTGTGTGTCTATGTGTGTGTGTCCATTACCTATAGACTCTGAAACAGCTGAACTGATTTTCTTGAAAATTTACACAGTTGTACTATAAGCATCTGTGAGTGTTCTTAGCTAGGTTTTGTGTTGTGGTACCCCTGATAAATATCAAAAATTGATAATTGAAAAAATCGGGTTATAGAAGGAGTGGTCCGATTTTAATCAAATTTGATACACTCATAGACAAAGACATAAGAAACGAGGTTCAGAAGTTTCAAGGTTGCAGTTCTTACAATAGTGCAATAAATTTGATATCGATACCAGAAAATCAAAATTTGACTTCCATCCATTCATTTTTCTTTCAGTCTACATTTTCGCTTTAACTGGAAACAGCTATTGCTTTTTAGTCTTTCATGCCAACGTCCTAAGTGTCTGAGCTCCAGGACCATGGATTAGTTTTAAAGCTTTAATTACACCTGAGCAACGACGGGCTATACTGCTAGTCTTACATATTCCCATGAAGTGTCTGATAGTTGACACTGAGATTGATGTCTTGAAATATCTTGCAATCTCTTTTGTATTTTTGCAGATTGTTGCATTGCTGTGTTCTTGACAACTTTTGTTAAACAAGTTCACTCAATACATAGCACTGGATCTATTCAGTGTATGTGATAAGAAGGTTCATGAGGAAAAGAAGGAGAAATAACAATTGACTGCTGACTTGAAATGGCTAAGATTGTAGTGTAGAGGGTTACTGTTCAGATGATAATGATGAATGAGGTTGTAATATGAATGAAAGAGATGGTGGCAGAAAGTGAAGATTTTGAGGATAAGAAGGATAGATAATACTTGTCCCTTGACTTTTTTTCTTTTCTTTTTCACTGTGAGGTTCACTCTGTACAAGATCTGGTGGATACTCGAGGTAAAGGAGTACAGAGTATAAGCACATTTTATGTGGATAGGTGAGGAAGATAATGGTTAACCCTAGATTTGAACATGCAGTGATCAAGGAAACATCCTCTTGGGAGTTGGTTCCATAGAGCAGTGGTTTTTGAAAAGAAGCTACTTAAGTGGAACTTACTTCTTACCGAATGAATACGGGTGAAAATATGGTGGTTTTCTACAATGTGAGTGATCTGGTGAGTCCTGACTGTGAAGGTTTAAACTGGCAGAACCAACGAATGTGGTTTGTTTGAGAACTTTCCCTGAAAGTAGTGATAGAGTATTGAGAGGCTTTTCACATCCTGTCTGTGAGATAAGAATTGAATCTTGGAAAATAATTTGTCACCCACAAAGATGCGGGGATGCTTTTGGACTCTACTGAGACTGGAAAGTGAAGACTGCAACTCCTGCCCAAATATGACAGCAGTACTCTATTTTAACCCTGATCTGATTATTGTAAAGGTAGAGGAGGCTAGCATGAAGAGTCAGGTACTTGTTGGAGCAGTACAGGGGACCAACCATTATTTTAACCTCTTTCGTAATGGATCATATGTACAAGTTCCACTTGAGTTCAAGGTTCAACAGTTAAGTAGACTGTGGTGCAGTGGATATTGGCCCAGAAGTAGAAGTCAAAGAGCAAACTTCAAATTCCAATTGAATTTGTTGTATTCATTTACAAACACTCTTGAGAAAAGTATTAACCTGTCTCTTCTTTCACCAGCTATGGATTAAATAGCAGGACAGATTGGGTTCTATAGCCTTGATTGGCAACCAGTCTACTGCAAAAATAATGGCAATCTACTGCAAGAAAATATTCTGACCAATCAGTCATGTCTCTTTGAGACATGATCACCCAAGAGTGTATCGCATATAGCACTTAACTGAGTTTTGGGCCTCCTCTGAGACAATCTACTGCAAGAAAATATTCTGACCAATCAGTCATGTCTCTTTTGAGACATGATCGCCCAAGAGTGTATCGCATATAGCACTTAACTGAGTTTTGGGCCTCTCTGAGAAGACATCCATTCATCATGACTGTTGGGAGTTCAAAGCCCATTTTAGGCCTGATCTGGTTCTTGTAAAAATAGACGAGGATAGGATGAGATGTTACAGGAAACCAACCATTTTTCCTGCATTCTTAGCAATATGTACGAGTTATATTTGAAGTCTGTGGTAAGTTTAAGGCTCAAAGTCTGGGGCCTTCCTGGGGAGGTGGGGACATTCATTTATCATAACTGGTGCTAGTTTGGGGTTTGATTTGCATTGATTGAATATAACTAGTTTGATTTTCAAGGCATTGAATGTCACCAGCCAATTGTCCTCACTCAGGTTTTAGAGATAGATCAAAAAAGAGATCATCTGCCAATCCCTAGTCATTAGGAATTTTGGATGAGCATCCATATATCATTGTGCCATTGGCATCGATATTCACAAATAATTTGAGTATATTTTTAGGTAGAACATTTATATAAAGTAAAAAGGGTTGGTCTGAGAAGTAGGCCCTGGGTGATGCCTGTATTGATTAGTAGGATCCTGGAAGACTGGTTATTATCTTTATAGACCTAACTGTTAGAAAGTACTTCATTATTGCAAAGATTCTTTCAGTTGTTCCATAGTGAGAGAGCTTGTGCAGCAATTCTTTGTGCCACAACTTGTCAAAGACCTTTGAAATATTTAATGCTATGGTCTTTGGGGTGCATTTGTTCTCTAGTGCCTCACTGATTCTGTGAGTAGTGGTAGGACATCAACAGTGGATTGGGCCAATTGAAACCCATACTGTTTGTCACTGGAGATGCTGTTCTTATCTAGGTGCTCAACAACCTTCTTGTTGATTTTTCTGATGTTACTGAGAAGGTAGATGGGTCTATACTGAGAGTGGGATGAGTGCTCACCTGCATTTTTGAAAACCAGGAATATGGTTGATACTTTCCACACTTGGGAAGGATTTGTCCTTCAAGCATCAGTTAACTAACTTTGCTAAGATTGAAGATACTTTAGAGTTGACTAGCAGTATAGCCCAGCCTGCTATTGAACTCAAAACTCTTTGGGTCAAGTCACAGGAACTAACCAAACAGATCTCAAGTAGGTATATATGCTGATGACACCACCATTTACTCTCGCCTCGATTAAAAATCTGTTGAGGCTGACAAAGCGATCTTCGATGCTGAGCTTGAAAAGGACCTTCAATCTGTGGTGGAATGGGGTAAGAAATGGCTTGTGAATTTTGATGCTTCCAAAAATAAGCTGCTATCTATTAACCATCACAGACAATCGCTCCTACCCTCAATTAGCATGGATCAGGCTAGTCTTCCTGAAAACAAAACAGTACGCTTTCTTGGGTCAACTCTCTCAGCAGACCTCAAGTGGAATGACTATATCAAATCCTTGCTTGTGGCAAAATGATTTAAAAAAAAACATCTATATCGTCCGTTCACCAAGCTACCCACAGTGGAGGCACTATTGGTAGTCAGGGACAGACTGGCCTCAGACTCCTCCCTAGGAGAATGTTCAACAGTCGAAATGTTGTACAAATGGCAACAAAGATGAGGACAATAGTCCGAATAATGTAAATACAGTTGCTTTAAGTTAAATATTGTAGTGTTCAGAGGAGAATCCCCACAGGATTCTGCCCCACAAAGTAGCAGTTCTTGGAGAAAGAAAAAACTGAGTGGAAATCTCTCTTTATATCTAAAAAAAAAAAAATGGGGGAAATGAGAGTGATTTAACTTGTGATGTTACATCTGTGGGGAAAAGGGTTTACAGAGTGAAGAGTAAGTCTCTCGAACCCCTAACCCTGCAAAAGATTTTTGGCTCTATCAAGGCTAGAAAGGGAAGGTTAAACAACACCACTCTATGTGTCGTAGCAATATTACTTTGGGTCTAATCTATCAAAGTAGAAAATTATAAACTTTTATTTTATTTCTGCATTCAAGTGCTGATTAATTTGTTCAAGTATTCTTTAGCACGTGCATTGTGATACAGTGGATATCAGCTCGGAATGAGAAATCGGGGAGCCGAGTTCGAATTCCAGTTGAATTCATTGCATTCACTTATGCACAAATACCCTTGGAAAAGGTATTAATCCATCTCTTCCTTCCAGTTATGGGTTAAATAACAGGACAGATTGGGTTCTATAGCCTTGGCTGGCAACCAGTCTACCGCAGAAAGCAATGGCAACCTACTGTGAGATAATCTTCTGCCCAGTCAGTCATGTCTCTTTCAAGACATGATTGCCCAAGTGTGTTTCACGTATGGCACTTAACTGACTGATTATTTAACAAACTTTTGTGGATATTATCCCATCATCAAAACATTTGGCATGGATTCTTAATTTTAAGATTTTAGACAGAATTGATGAGGGAAGAGATGGATTAATGCACATAAGTGAATCAAACATATTTGCAAATACCCTTGGTAAAGATATTAATCCATCTCTTTCCTCCAGTTATGGGTTAAATAACAGGACAGATTGAGTTCTATAGCCTTGGTTGGCAACCAGTCTACTGCAGAAAATAATGGCAACCTACTGCGGGAGAATTTTCTGCTCAGTCAGTCATGTCTCTTTCGAGACATGATCGCCCAAATGTGTATCACATATGGCACTCAACTGACTGACTGACAGGCATTTACATAACAATAATTCCATTGGGAAAGGCATAAATCATTCTCTTTTTCCTCTTATCTATAGAGGTAAAATAGTAAAAGAAAGTAAACATTTTTGTTTTGTTGAAGGAACCAATTCTGGAGAAGGACAACTCTGAATCCTTACCTCCTGCATAATAGACCAGCATAGAAGTTTAAATCCCATGACTGTTTGTGTCAAATATGGAAGGGTTAAGTCATTATGCAGAAGAAATCCACTTATCGTCAAAAAAAGTGGGGGTGCCTGTCAATACCGTTGACTTCATAATATAAAGAAAAACTGGAGCAGATTTATTCTATCGTTTATAACAGAAAACAGTTGTTGGAATCACCCAGATGTGCTGCTGATGAAGTTGGTGCAATAATAAACAAGATGTACTGCCTAACGATTAACATACCCTGTCCCACTTTATTTTTAACAATGATATTTACCCATAACAAAGCCTAAAAGCCAGAGCATTACAGAGAAAGTGATACATTTCCCGAGGATATATAGAGAAGATGAGGGTTGACCCTAGAATTGAACAGGTTAATACTGTAGTAATCGGAGGAGCATCCTCTTCAGTTTCACAAAGGAACATTTCATGGGAAGAAGCTGCTTGAATGAAATTAAGAACTCATCAATAAAATACAAGGGAATGAGGATGGTTTGCTACAAAGTGCATGGTATGGTGGATCTTAGCTGTGAAGGTTAGAACTGCTGAAACAAAGAAATGTAGTTTATCTGAACACTTTCCACGGAAATAGTGATTGAGTCATGAGACAATTGCGATATCTCAACTGAGAGAAAGAGATTGCAGGGTGGAAAATGATTTGTCACCCACAAAGATGTGGAGGCACTTTTGGACTCTATTGAGACTGAGAAGTGAAGACTTGGCAGCTCCTTCTCATATATGGCAGCAGTACTCCATTTTCTGCCTGATATTGCTCTTGCAAAAGTAGAGGATAACTTACTAGAACAATACATGGAACCGACCATTTTTCTAACATCTTTGGTAATAGATCATGTGCACAAGCTCTACTTAAGGTCTGGATTGAGTCCCAATAGGTGCTCAAAGCACATGCTTCCCTGAGGGAACACTTGTCTTGAAATGTATATAAATTCATGGAACAAGGGGAAGGTGATAAATGCCAATCATGAGAAAAACAGATTTGCAACTATTGGGACATGCACTGCTGTGATTTTATGACAGACCTGCTATCGACTGAGAAAAACGCAAAAGACATGAAGTGAATAAAAATAAATTAGGTTTCTCTAATCAGTTTTTTTCTTAAAAATTAATAAGAACGAATTGCAGTCCTTAAACAAGATGAGTATTCATTCTTGAAATGCTGTATAATTTATTAAAAAAATTATAAATACAATTAATTAAATTTTTGTCTTCCCTGATGTTACAAATATGGCATAAAAAAAACAGACTGTCTGTAGAAGAAAACAATTTAAAAATATAATTGATAACTTAAATTTAAAAATGCGTTCAGTTAGAAAATTGCCAAAAAGTATGTTGTGACATTCATTTGTAACCAGTCTACGTAGTTCGGCCATAAAAAAAAGTGATAGCAATTCTAGAACAACCATCATTTATCTGTGAAGTAAGAATAAAACAAAAAGTTAATTATGCTGTTTTCTTTCTTGAAATTAAAATAACAGACAATTCTGTTTCTATTACATCATCAGATGAGTCCACTACCTCATTATGAACAATTAACTGAGTAAAAAGTAACCAAAAAGAAAATATGCTAAATATTTTGAGAGAAAGTATAGAGACAAGAAAATGATGAAAAGGACAAATAACCACAACAGTCTACACATACAGGCAGGTAGGCAGACACAGGAACATACCCACACACACATATATATATATATATATATATATATGCACACAATGACAGAAGAAAAAACTGCCTTGCACTAATGGAAAAAGTATAAATTCTTTTTTAACTCAGTATTAAAAAAAATGAAAAAATAACTTGCCAATTGCTAATATCTCCTGAAGAGGGGACAGTGATTACTTAAATGTCTTGTCTATAAAACTCTAGAGTTAGCATGCTGAAAATAACTTCAAACAGATCAGTAACAAATTATATATTTTTATTAATCCTATGCATCAATATATATATATATATATATATATATAGTCATCCGCAGACAGATCTGTTTCGCTATATCACAGCTCATCTGTACGGTTAGACTCCAATTGCTTTTAACCCAGGATTGAAACCCGACTGAATTGGCGTCAGTTGGCAATTCTACCTCTGGGCTATGGGCGTGTGGTAGAAGAAGGCAGACTTTTTAGCGTGTATATTGACATTATACCCGCCCAATAGCCAGAGTGCTCTAATCCATTACTGAATGAGCGATGCATACATGCCAGAGTAGCTACTGTTTTTTCAAAGTCTACCATTCTTCCAGAGTGATCAATCAAGGTGTGAGAACTATATATATATTTTAATCATATCACCCCGAACAAAGCGGTATCGCCTCTGAAGCGCAGGGGGCTACGTAAGAGTGAAAAGATTGGAAAAGAGTGAGCCGGAAACCACATCCTAAGCAGGGAACAAGGGATGAGCCTCTTCACCTGTTCAATAGACGTGGGTGGAGTGTGAACCGGACGATAGTTTAGTCTGTCTACTCCAATTGAAAAAAATTTAAAAAAATGAAAAGAGTGAAACGAATGGAAAAGAGAAAGCCGGAAACCACATTCTAAACAGGGAACAAGGGATGAGCCTCTTCACCTGTTCAATAGACGTGGGTGGAGTGTGAACTGGGCGATAGTTTAATCTATCTACTCCAATTGAGGAAAAAAATAAAAAATAAAAAAATAAATAAAAGAGTGCAAAGAATGGAGAAGAGAAAGCTGGAAATCACATCCTAAGCAGGGAACAAGGGATGAGCCTCTATAGTTCTAACTTTCTATTCATTATTTTTACCTGATAAGTTTTCTTTTTGCTTTGTCAAAATTTTACCAACAGTTCCTTTTGAAGATTTGTTGGCCTGAAAAGATTCCTCGAATGTTGAGGGGAAACATGCCTCCTTGCCTATTAAATTAGTATTTATGTTCTGTTTTATCAAGTCTTTGTGAAGAGATATATTAGAGAAAATTTTCAAAATTCAAAGGTGTTGGATGCATATTTCAACATGAGATCTCTAACAGAGATTCCACGTCACCTCAGCGACATTGTTCTGTTCTGATGTGGAATCTCTGTTAGAGATCTCATGTCGAAATATGCATCCGACACTTTTGAATTTTGAAAATTTTCTCTAATTTATATTGGCTCTGTATTCTTAAGTACATTGAGCTCTCCACCTGCATCATTTTTTAATATTAAAAATTTTTTAATATTAATTAGGATCAGGTTCTTGGAATTTACCTTCCTACTCTTCCACTTCAGATTAAAGAAAAACAAAATATATATATATATATATTGCAATTAGCATAGTAGATAGTTTGTATCTGAAATAGACACCCCATTTTTATATTTTAAATATTGTGTACAACAAAGCTTTGTGTGTTCAAGAAATCTTATTAAAAAAAAAAAGCAAAGACCTCCCCCATCAGGGATCTAATCTTCATCCACCTTTGTAGGAGAAAACTATCATTTGATCTATGTGCACATCCCCTTCACTCAGATTATTATAATAAAATTATGTTGGGTTAAAAATAAATCCAATAATTCTTTAAAAATTGCATTGTTTAGATTTACAACATGAAAATGAGCTGATATGAAGCTTTTGAGAATTCAATCTGTGTTCTCCTGAAAAAAGGAAAATAAAATCTTGTTTCCTTGATATTTTTTATGGTTGAGTGGTAAAGCTCAAATGGTGGTTTCCTCTACTAAGGGAGATGTGGAATCAATCAATTCTCAGAACATTTTTTTGTTCCTAAGATTTCTTGAAGCAGGGTGTAATACCTATTGTTTAATTGTTGTGTGTTTCAAATATGAAATATCCATTATATTACATTTGAAATATTAAAAATATCAGATTAATAAGAAATCCATTAACTTTTAATAGAGAGAGATTAAATTGGATTAAATAGAGAGAGATTAAATTGGATTAAATAGAGAGAGATTAAATTGGATTAAATAGAGAGAGATTAAATTGGATTAAATAGAGAGAGATTATATCTGGAATTCATTACTTGTTTTATATTGTCTTTTTACTCTTTGTTTTTTACTCTCTGGCTCAATATACCATGGCCAATGTGAAGATCTCGTGCCCACTGCCCCAAATCTATGATAGTGCCCCTCCACTCTTGAAAAGTTAAATAATTTTAATACATGCTCCGATGAGCTTAGATCACTGGTGCCGCCTAAGCACGAATTTACACGAGATACTAGATTAGCAACTAGGTCCCACCCTTTTACAGTTAAACAAATAAGATGTAACCGTAAATTCTACTCCAACAGCTTCTTTTCTCGCGCTTCCTGCCTGTGGAACTCCCTTCCACAAGTCTGCTTTCCCGACAGTTACAATCTCCAGGTGTTTAAATGTAGGGTCAATAGACACCTCCTATCACACTAACTCCCAACTATTCTCACAACACTCTCATCTACCCAACCCTCATTCTCGGTATCCTCACCCGCCTATCACCCACCCTCTGTTATTTCCTATATTTAATCAGCCTTTCTCCACTCTATGTAGCCCCCTGCACAGTAGTGGCAGTGACATGCCTTGCTCGGGGTGAAACGCTTATAAAAAAAAAAACAAAAAAAAACATTAAACATTAGGGATAAAAAATCAGCCATTTTTTCCAGTGTTTTTTTTTTTTTGAGACTTTGCATGAGCAAAACATAAATTTGGAGGAAAAAAAAGATGACAGAACGACATTAAAATCCACAAAAATGTTTCATCCTTTAATAGTCAGTTGTGTTTATTTTAATTTGTAAAGTATATAAATGTAAGTAAAAAAAAACCCAAACACATGTTGATAATATACAAAGCACCAAACAAACTTCATTACGAGGGTAGTATGTGCCAGTCCTGCAATATACTCTTAATTTATATTGTAATCTTATAACTATACTTCCTATTTTATATTATTGTTACTTTTTATTACAATATTCTTTGAAAATATCCTTTTGATAATCCTGCAATTTTATTACCAGTTAATTTTCATTGTGACAGTTTGATAGATATACTCTTAATTATTATGATTACTAGTTCACCTATGCTGTCAAAAAAAATGATACCAATGGTATTTAATGTTTTAATGTTTGATATTTTATAAGTACAATGCTATTAGTAAATTACTAAGCAATTACTTGCAAGTTAAAAATAATTGGAAAGCTAGAAATTATTCAGGATATGAGTAAAATATGGCCATTTATTGTTTAATTTAAAATAAAAGCAAATAATGTTATTTAGTAGTTTTGCTTAAAGTATATTATGTTATTGCATTGTATCTAAATCTAAACTTGTTTATAAATGAAACTTTGTGTGTGTGTCTGTGTATCTACCTATAGCCTCCAAAACGGCTGAACCGATTTTCTTGAAAATTTACACAGTTGTACTATAAGCATCTGCGAGTGTTCATAGCTAGGTTTTGTGTTGAGGTAACCCCGATAAATATTGAAAATCGATAATTGAAAAAAATTGGGTTGTAGAAGGAGTGGTCTGATTTTAATCAAATTTGATACACTCATAGACAAAGACATAAGAAATGATATTCAGAAGTTTCAAGGTTGCAGTTCTTACAATAGTGCAGAAAATCGATAATATATATATATATATATATATATATATATATATATATATATATAAAGGCAAGATGTTTGTGTGTGTGTCTGTTTATCTGTCTGTATGTTCTTTATACAAATCCACAATTTTTATCCAATTCTCACCAAACTTCACACAAATATTCTTTAGGCTGTGTCTGAGTTATATATGGATTAGTTTTAAAGCTTTCATTACAACCGAGCAATTGCTAGGATAATATATTTGCCTTCTTAGTGATGTTTTACAAGATGACAGTTTTTAGTTTTCAATTTTTAGTTAACACTGTATAAATTTTTCATATCTCCATTTTCAGATAAGTTCTAATGTTTTATTTAGAATTTGTGATAGTTTACAGAAAATGAGATTATATCTATTTTCTCCTCTAGACAAAATGTTTAGTTATTGTTGTATGATGGTGCTCTTTTTCTTATTTTCGATATTTTGGGTGTATTTTGGTTTTAAGTTCTTATATATGTTTACAATGTGTTGTGCTGTTTGCATATTTGCTTTTGTTAAAAGATGTTTTATGGGTCTAGGCTCTGTTTCCAGTTCTTAAATTACTTTGATGTATATTTTTTCTTCATTATCTACTGTTTTTATAGTTGTTTGTTATATATATATACAATTTTATATTTGTGGAAAATTAGGCAGCAGTAATTCTTTATATTTTAATTTTTCATAATTAATTGAAATGAAATAAAGAAAAAAATATGGATAAAAAGCAACAGGTTACACATTTATGAATGTCTTCAAAGATTTTCAATTATAGCAGAAAAAATACCATTTGTTCTGTAAAAAATATCACATTTCAATTTCATGTAAAATGAAGTTTGTTTAAAACAAAATCAAATTACATTGAATAAATTTAGAAAGAATATACATATATTTATCAATTGTATTTGTAAAGTATTTGAAGCAAGTTAAAAGAAAAACTATTTCAGTAAGAAGCATTAAGTTAATTATTCTTCAAAATGGTGTCTTTGAACTCATGTTTACTAAATGGTGCTAGGACGCTATAATTTATATAAGTGAGGTATTTATGTAATTAGCCAGTCATATTTGCCACCTTGTTATATAAACCTTCATGTGGAAATCTTACAGAAAGGAAGCCATATTTGCTGAAGAAATGGAAAGTTAACACTTCTTTCTAACAAGTTCTACTTATTTTACCTTAAAGGAATTTTTTGTTTGTTAAAAATAACTTTACCAAAAAAAATGGTCTAAACAAATGTTTGAGATAACATTTAATTTGTATTGACACATAAGACAGACATGACCTAAATTTAAGAACAAACAATAAGTCTATTGTTAACAGAAAAAACAATGAATGAATTATACAAATTAAGTGCATTGTATATCAAATGATGGCCAAAAACATGTAAAATAATCAATGCAAATGAATTATGCTCTTTTACAATAAAGTTTATAATGCTGTATATGGTCCTCAGAAAAACAAAAACTACATTTAAAATGTAGAAAAGGTGAAAATACTTCTGAATATTTGTCATAGAATATGTACAATTTTTGAAGTAAAGTTCATGGTTACAGTAAAGAATAGAACAATTACACTAGCCAAAGATTTTTCTTTGGTGTGGGAGTGACCTTGATGTTCATTTCAATTCTTGTCTAGTTGTTGTAAAATTTCTTTTGTTTTGTTTTTCTTTCTGGACCGGAACCTGGGTTCCAGCAGCAAATGTTTGTTGACTCCTTAAATTAACTCTTCAGCCTCTCTTTATTACCTTCAGGTAGGCCTCCAAATTCATTTGTCAGAATTTGGAGGGAAATTTTTTGATTGTTTCTGGATGAAAAACAAACCACTTTCAGGCCAAGCTACTGGATCCTTATTTAACCAAGAAGAACCAAATGTCCAAAATTTAAAGTTTTATCTCAACTTTTCCAGAGTGTAATTAAATCTGCAGGGTTTTCTGAGGAAGACACATTTGAATTTTACTGATAACCCAAGCTTAGAATCTAACTCTTGTAGGGATACTTTAATGTTTTTTAATCTATTTTTGACAAATGGGTTTTTGGTTTTTATGATAACACTATCTGAGTATCAACAGCAATAATTGTCTTTGATAAAAACATTTGATAAAGGTTGCAAGATGTTCTCCATGCATTTCACTGCTAAGTACACTGATAACAATTCAAATGATGACAAAGACATTACTTTTATGAGCACTATCTTGGCCTTAAAAAAATTTAAGCAAGCTATAGAAGCCTGTCTTAAATAAGAATCAAAACCATATCACTTTTAGAAACATCTTGAAATAAATACAATTCTGCAGGAATTGAACTGACAACTGCTCATTTGGGAAATTTCAAGAACTTCAATGTACAAGCTCCTTAGATAAATTATTTCAGGTCTTTTGGTATTCTATTGGCATTATTTCAGTCTAGGATAATTTTAATTTCTACAAGAAGTATTCTGCCTTTAATTGACAGCACAAAGATAAGGAATCAAACACAGTAGAATTTTATGTCAGTCTTTTCCTTTTAATGATGACAAAGGAATCTAAAACTCCCACTGAAATTTCTAAAGTATCTTTAACGGTATTATACTTATTTCATATTTTTTTCTAAATTACTACTATGGTCTACAATTTTTTAGCATCTTCTAGACACTTTAATTCCTTTCAATTTGAGTTAAATGAATGCAACTCAAAATCTCCACCTGCCATTCTTTTTACGGATTCTTTATATGAGTTTAACAATTTTTCAGAAGAATCATTTGTTTTAATCAAATTATCAACATAAAAATTATCTCTTAACATAACAGTACATAAATCATTGGGCTATTTGTTAACAAGGTGTTGGATAACAAAATTCAGTTTAAAGAGACTTGCGATAAACTCAAGAATCAAAGTTGCATATCTATAGCAAACTAAATTTTTGCCTTCTTTAATGAAAAAACAAAACTAATTTCTATCATTTTCATTTTTTAACTTGATCTTAAGGAAAGCCTTTCAAGAAAGTATATTTCTTACTACAAAATGATAATATCAAATCTAACATGTTGTTCATCAAATTGACACCAGGGTAAACAGCTTCATTTAATAATGGTGCATAGCCAGTTTTTAGTGAACAGTTAAATCCTGGTCTAATTTTAGTGGTGGTCTGTTCATCAGTTTTAATTACAGACCTATAAGGTATCCAGATATATTTTTCATAATGTTTATGGGAAACAGAAATACATTCCACTTGAAGCAAATAAAATAGGGTCCTACAGGAGGATATTGAGAATACAACCGTTTTACAGAAAATAGAAACAAAAAGCACACTTATACTTAACATCAGGAAAAGAAAGTTGAAACTTATAGGGCACATAATAAGAAAAGTGGGTTTAGTAAATTTGACACACACAGGATAGACTGAAGGCAAGAGGAACAGTAGAAAACAGTGCATAACCTACCTAACAAGGATTGGGTAAATGGCTAGCAGAACAGGGATAAGGAAAGATAGCAAAAAGACAGATTTACTATGAACTATAAAAGATAGGAAATTGTGAAGAGCCGTGATCGCTCATATCATGAAGGCACACACTGATTACCATTGAAATTTATTGCTAGATTCATATTAGCATACTGAAAGTATATTTCAAATTTATTTCTTATTAAAATTTGATGAGACTAAATTAGTACTAAATAGTAACTAAAATCATAATATGTTAGCACTGAGTATATTTAAAATTTAATCAATAGCTAAATTTATACTCAATTTGCAAAGTGTACAAATTTTTATAGACATTGAATAATTGATTTCAAGGAGTATTCATTTTCCATATTCTGATACAGGTGAACAATAATATTGTGTTGTATGTGTCAAAGGAAAGAACACACCTTTATTAACATATGCTTATGTAATGCTTACACATCTTTTTAGACAGTATAAAATCTGACGCATGTGTTCATCCATAAAAATGATTTGTAAATTTGAAAAAAATTGGTAAAAATTTCAGCATATTGAATGTTGATTTTTGGTGCATATTTTTTATTTTTTGTATTTTTTACAATTTTATGACAGAATTATTTCCCTTCCATTTAGAAACTTGTCATTTTCATTTCTTTCTCTTTTTCTTGATGATTGCATGAATTGAATTCTTTATTTTTATGATTTTCTTTCTTTACCTTTCTGTCTTTCTTTCCTTCTTTTCATAACATTATATCTCTTTTAATTACGTTCTGCATTTTTCTTGCTTTTTATTATTTTCTTTTTGTTAAATTATTTCTTTTTTTGCTTTTGATAACTTTGCTTTTTCTTTCATTAAAATTCTGTTTTATGTATTTCTACATTTTTTATACACTTTCTTTCTTTCCAGGACATTTTATTTTTCTATATTTTCTTTCTTTCTTTCTTCAGTTTTTCTTTTTTCTTACTTGAAAACACTTTCTTTCCTTTTTCATTTTTTTTCTTAAACATTTTATTTATTTATTCAGATTTGTTTTATTCACTGTTCTACATTCTTCTTTTAATCCTTATTTATTGTTGTTTTTTTATTTAGCTTTAATCATTTATTCCTTCTTATTTCTTCAGTATTCTTTTCTTTAGCTTTATTCTCTCTTTGGCGATTCTTTTTTTTTCTTTCTTTGTCTATTCTTTCTTCTTTCTTTCTTTGTCTATTCTTTCTTCTTTCTTTCTTTGGCTTTTCTTTTTTTTTCTTTCTTTGCCTATTCTTTCTTCTTTCTTTGTTTGGCTTTTCTTTCTTTATTCTTTCTTTGTCTATTCTTTCTTTTTTCTTTCTTTGGCTTTTCTTTCTTTTTTTCTTTCTTTGTCTATTCTTTCTTTTTTCTTTCTTTGGCTTTTCTTTCTTTTTTCTTTCTTTGGCTTTTCTTTCTTTTTTCTTTCTTTGTCTAATCTTTCTTTCTTTCTTTGTCTATTCTTTCTTCTTTCTTTCTTTGGCTTTTCTTTCTTTTTTCTTTCTTTGTCTATTCTTTCTTTCTTTCTTTGTCTATTCTTTCTTCTTTCTTTCTTTGGCTTTTCTTTCTTTTTTCTTTCTTTGTCTATTCTTTCTTTTTTCTTTCTTTGGCTTTTCTTTCTTTTTTCTTTCTTTGTCTATTCTTTCTTTTTTCTTTCTTTGTCTATTCTTTCTTCTTTCTTTCTTTGGCTTTTCTTTTTTTCTTTCTTTGCCTATTCTTTCTTCTTTCTTTGTTTGGCTTTTCTTTCTTTTTTTCTTTCTTTGTCTATTCTTTCTTTTTTTCTTTCTTTGGCTTTTCTTTCTTTTTTCTTTCTTTGTCTATTCTTTCTTTTTTTCTTTCTTTGGCTTTTCTTTCTTTTTTCTTTCTTTGTCTATTCTTTCTTTTTTCTATCTTTGGCTTTTCTTTCTTTTTTCTTTCTTTGTCTATTCTTTCTTTTTTTCTTTCTTTGGCTTTTCTTTCTTTTTTCTTTCTTTGGCTTTTCTTTCTTTTTTCGTTCTTTGTCTATTCTTTCTTTTTTCTTTCTTTGTCTATTCTTTCTTTTTTCTTTCTTTGGCTTTTCTTTCTTTTTTCTTTCTTTGTCTATTCTTTCTTTTTTCTTTCTTTGGCTTTTCTTTCTTTTTTCTTTCTTTGTCTATTCTTTCTTTCTTTCTTTGTCTATTCTTTCTTCTTTCTTTCTTTGGCTTTTCTTTCTTTTTTCTTTCTTTGTCTATTCTTTCTTTTTTTCTTTCTTTGGCTTTTGTTTCTTTTTTCTTTCTTTGTCTATTCTTTCTTTTTTCTTTCTTTGTCTATTCTTTCTTTTTTCTTTCTTTGGCTTTTCTTTTTTTTTTCTTTCTTTGCCTATTCTTTCTTCTTTCTTTGTTTGGCTTTTCTTTCTTTTTTCTTTCTTTGGCTTTTCTTTCTTTTTTCTTTCTTTGGCTTTTCTTTCTTTTTTCTTTCTTTGTCTATTCTTTCTTCTTTCTTTCTTTGGCTTTTCTTTCTTCTTTCTTTCTTTGGCTTTTCTTTCTTCTTTCTTTCTTTGGCTTTTCTTTCTTTTTTTCTTTCTTTGTCTATTCTTTCTTCTTTCTTTCTTTGGCTATTCTTTTTTCTTTCTTCGTCTATTCTTTCTTCTTTCTTTCTTCGTCTATTCTTTCTTCTTTCTTTCTTTGTCTGTTCTTTCTTCTTTCTTTCTTTGGCTTTTCTTTCTTTTTTTCTTTCTTTGTCTATTCTTTCTTCTTTCTTTCTTTGGCTTTTCTTTCTTTTTTTCTTTCTTTGTCTATTCTTTCTTTTTTCTTTCTTTGTCTTTTCTTTCTTCTTTCTTTCTTTGTCTATTCTTTCTTTTTTCTTTCTTTGGCTGTTCTTGTTTGCTGTCTTTTTTATCTTTCTTGTTTTCTTTTGTCATTTTTTTGCCTTTTCTTTCTTTTACCAACTTTTTTTTTTTTTTACACTGTCATCTTTTTCTTTCTTGAGTTGTCTTCAAAATTGCCAATGAAAATGCACCTTTTTTCTCGTTCATTATTTCATGAAAGCTATAAAAAATATTTATTTGTACAAGAAAAATGGTTAGCACTATATGACCCACAATGAATAAATGCACCAAAAAGCATTTCCATTTTGTAGCTAAATGCTTATCAGTATTTTTTCAGCATTTTTATCAGTGAGCAAATTTTTCAATAAATAAACAAATAAACTCTACAATATAACATGAACCATACTTAATTTGTGAATAAATTACTAATATGTATTGATTTTCTCAGTAGCCTGTAAGAATCAAGAATTTTTAAAAAATCAAAATAACAACCCAATGATATCAATAAGCTTATTGGAAGTGAAGTAAATTCTGTGAAAATTTAAATCTTTGAGTAAAATAAAAAACTACAAACAAAGAAATGAAATCTCAACAAAATGAGTTCAGGGAAGGGAGAAAGCAAAATAATTGTATCTTATAATGGCAAATGGAATGAGTTGATTGCAAATTCTTTTTTCATTTGAGTAATCATTTCTTCTTTCAAACTTCTAATGGTATTGATATTGATTGCTTCAGTTCTTGGACAAAGCCAAGGGTTGTCAGGTTATGTAATGTTTAAAAGAACTACTAAAATTTAAATATGGCTACTTGTGGTTCTGAAAAAGGATGTTAAGATTATTATGGCCTGAACATGTCAGCAACAAAGAAGATTAAGAAAAATAGAAACAAAAAGTATGCTTATACTCAGAACCAGAAATAGACAGTTGAAATTTCTAGGACATGTAATGAAAGCTTGGGGAATTTAACACTCATAGGAAATACTGGAGGTAAAAGAGACAGAGTGAAACAGTGACCAACCTAACAAGCTTAGATAAATGGATGTGAGAACAGGAAGAAGTTATCACCTACTTACTGAAGGGACATAGAATATAGAAGAAGAAAAGAATTAAAAAAGTCTCTTTCTGAAATGTAATGTTATCATTGTAAAGACTAATCAGAACCAAAGATTAAATATCCAATATCTATCACTTTTGTTCATTCAACTTTGGAACTCATCAGTGATTACCAGCAAGAATATGTGTGGCTTTGGGGTTTTCTCTGAACATAGTCTACATTCTCACCAGAATGTGAGGGATTCTCTTTTCTTTTCCACCTCAGATGGGGGTTTATCTACTTGTCATCCAGTTTTTCCTGCATGTGCACATCTCAAGCTCAGATTAGCTGACCCCCCTGTTCATATGTCAGAGCATCCACTGGTATCATGTAAAAGTATGCATTTGTACCAGGTAAATAAGGAAGAGCAGGGTTGATTCCAATCACACTGGGAATACTGTAAATAACTTTCCTCTCTTCCCTTTATAGGTAGAAGCACATAAATGCATGCTGGGATTTATTTCTAGCCAATAAAATAGGACAGTTCTTGATTTCATCTGACTCGGTCCTTGTCTGTCTCGAAGTCAGAATGTTACATTCATTCACTCAAATTTGCTTTTGTGTTTTAAACCTAATTCTTAGTTTGTAAACTTTTTGCCATATTAATGTTAATTTTCCTTCCATGTATTCTTTGCTTGCTTTATATTATACTTTTTGCCCAGTTCTTTTCTTTTTCTTATTATTGCAATTGTTTAATGCAAACATTGTCAAATCTACTTCTTGTGAAGTTTTGCTATTTATTTATATTTAATGATGGCCATTCACTCTACAAGAAATCTCTCAAGAATCTACTGATTTACCTGCTTTCTCAGCTCCAGTGTAACACTGAGCGCAAAGTCCATTTTGACAGCATCTCACCGACACAGTGTGGTTTCGCTGTGTCTCTTCTATAAATACTTTCACGGCTTCTGTCCCGATGAACTTAGCTCACTGGTACCTCCTATATATGACTTTCCTCGAGCCACAAGATAGGCAATCAGGTCCCACCTTTTTACTGTGAAACCAATAAATTGTAAACGCAAATTTTACTTCAGCAGCTTTTTTTCTTGCACTTCTCACCTGTGGAATTCCCTTCCGCATACTTGCTTTCCCGACAGCTACAATCTTCAAGAATTCAAATGTAAAGTTAATAGTCATATCCTGTCTCACTAACTTACATCCTCTCTCTCTCTCATGCTTTTTTCTCCGTCCACCCCACTCATCAGTTTTCTCTTCCTTCTCATACTCTCTTCCTGACACCCCCTGTAACCTGTCACTCTTTCTCATAACATTCCTCCTATGTAACCCCCTGCACAACAGTGACAATAAAATGCCTTGCTTGGGGACACACAATTATAAAAAAAAAATCTTGGATAAGCAATATACTACAGAAATAAGGTGGAGATACTTAGAAAAAAAGATACTAACTGGGGATACTTAGAAAAAAAGATGTTGGTTTAAAACTTAGTAGCTGTTGGTTTTAGTCATAGTGAAAATGACTGCAAAAACATCTTCCTCTCCAAATTTATAAATAAAACATATGGATGTATTCTGGGTTTTCTGAGCCAATAAGATAGACCATTTCTTGGTTTTTATTAGACTTAGTTCTTTTTTTTCCTCAACATTGTGATCACTTGTCTGTATCCCTTTTTATGTGTTAAGATCATTCTTAGTCTAACTTTTCATCTTATTACTGTTGCTTTGTCTTGTATATATTATTTGATTGCTTGATATAATTTTTGCTCTGTTCTTTTCTTTTATTATTTATTGCAAAAATTCTCAATTCCATTTGTTGGGCATTTCTGCCAATTACATTTAGCCATAGCCAGTTACTCTAGAGTAGCCATAAGATTTAAAATGTAACTCGGTTTAGTCCAACTGACTTGTAGTCCAATCTGATAACTCTAACATTGTCAAAACTTCCATTTTTATATCTGAACTGAATTCAAGAAACTGCTGGATGTGAATTCATTTTTGATTCACAGATGAAACGCATTCAAAGAATTCTAATTGTTAAAAGGATAATGATATTAATTAAAAACAATTTATTGAAAAAGAAATAACTTATATTTTGTTTATACATTTTTTTTTGTATCCTTGGGAAATAGAATAATAAAATATCTATTTGCAAAGTCACTTTTCTAAAAAAAACAATAGAATTTTTATTTTTAATCCAACAGATTTTATCACTTTCAGCATTATTTTTAGTGAATAGTCATATTTTATTAGAAGCACCGTTTATTTATTTTGTTTACATTTGGATACAAAACTAAGCAGATATGAAAATTTCAAGAGTCTATAATGAGAAGAATTTCATTTAAAGGCACTACTCAGCTTTGACTAATTAACTAAATTCATTGCAGCTTAGTCGGTCTAGAACATATCAGATCTAACAATGGTTCTCTCTCCATAAGGCGAAGCAATTTCAAATTCTGTTGAAAAGCACATATTTTTCTTAAATAAGATTTCATGAATATTCAGGCCAGTAAGAGAAAATAAATAAACTGTTTAATAGATACAAGCAGTGTTTACTCAAATATTTATATCCCTTAAAAATAATGTTCAGAAGGATAAAATCTGTCAGATTATTAAATAAAATATCCATTACTTCTTTAGAAATTGCTTTTTTTACATTTGGATACAAAACGAAGCAGATATCCGGAGTCAATGACAAGAATAATTTTGCTTAAATTCAGCTTTACCTGATCTGCTAAGTTATTTTAGCTTAATCAGTCTAGGGCACATCAGATCTAATGACAATTCCCTCTGCCCATGGGATGCAGATGTGAATTCTGCTGGAGAGAACATTTTTCTTCAATAAGATTTATCGAATATTCAGGCTGGTAGATGAAAACAAATAAATACACTGTTTAATAAATAAAAGGTGTGTCTACTCAAATACGAGTATCCATTAAAAATAACATATAAAGCAAAAAAGTCTTGTCTATATTTATTCAGTCATTTTGAATATGTTGAGAATCAGTTGTCTAGCTTTGATGTAACTTGCCAACCAATAAAAAGTAACTTGGCTGTGTATATATGAACAGACATTCCCACATAGGGTTGTTTATTTGGTGATGGGGCACCATTAAGTTTGTGAATTATTGAACTTACATTTACACTGACAGTGAAAGTAGATTCTTATCTCATGGAAATATATTTTGCAAACACTATATAACACAGATTTATGAGTTGCTGCCCCCAACCCCTGTCCTGTCCAGATTTGGTTGTCTGCAAATTTTACCCTTTTCCAAATGTAAAATTTCTGTTGAAACACTGTAAATGAGATTAAGAAGTGTATGATGAAACAACTGATAGTAATCTCAAAAGAGAACTTTTAAAAAAGTAAAAAAAGATGCTGGGGGTGGGTGATGTCTCAAATGGAGTTTATTGAATGGGATTCAGGTACCACTGAGATGGCTGGAAGTTTTCTAGACAGACTTTGTAATTTTAAGAAATTCTCTATCAATTCAAAGTTGTTAGAATATACACTGACCTTCTTTAGATAAACAGCTATTGTTGTGGCAACTTAAACATCATAACTGTTAAAAATTAGCTCTTGATCTGGTGAAGATAATTGCAAAGGATTTAATACTGCAAAAGACTTGGATCATTCTTAAATTATGTTTTTCAACAAAGTCAGAAGATTTCTTTATCTGATCATAAAAATCTTTTTAGAAGATTTGTATATCCTTGGATATAACACAAAAATTGTGTGTGTTTAGTTCTGCAGGCTAAATATGCAATCTGTATTACTACCTCTGTCTTTTGCAATGTTGTAATATTTACCTTGACCAGCAAAAATATGGTTGACAAAAATATATTCCAGCCATGGAAGGTGGTGATGGGGTGCAATATCAAAGACAGAAACACAGGCAATAACCAACAAAGATATGATTGACATCAAAGGCAGAAAACACAAGCAAACAATAATGGTTTGAAAAGCAATAGCTGACAAAGAATTGATTGACGTCAAGTAACAACCTGAAAAAGCAAAAAATGCATAGGAATTTTCAGTTATAAAAGTCTGGGGTTTCTGGCTGAAGAAAAGAAGACAAAACACAAAGAGAACAAAGAACTCTTGCTGGTTAATGATTCCCTGACAGCTCCTGCATGTGTGATATTTCTCTGGCTACCCTTCTACTCTACACAACCATCACTGATAAAGAATAAAAATATTGTTCTTGTTCCTCATTGTCTATCAAGACACTTGTTGTTCATTGATATCCAGAATCAGGCAGTATAACAAAGTGAGCAGATTAAACTTTAGAACTATTTTTGGCACTGGCTTGAGATTTTCTCAGTTTGTCTTCTTGTATTTATATCAGGTTTTTATTTATGAATTTTCTGAAGATTCTTGATGGTTGCACTGGTGGGTGTGCTTTTTGCCAATGCTTTATGATTAATCTGATTGTTAGGATTGTTGCATCGCTGAGGTGGCAGTATGATACCAGATGATGTGTGTTTGAAGTATCTACAGCACAATATCCTAGTTAATGAATATTGAGTACAAACATGACAGACACAGATAAGACAAAACAACAATGATTAGAAGGAGAGGAGAGGTTAAGCTGTTAAAGTCACAGGGAGTACAGTCTGATAATAATTGTCAATGACACTCCAAATCCCTGACTGCTATCAATTTTTATTAATATAGCTATTTCGGTCCACAGACTGTTCCATCTTTGAGAGTGCTAGAGGAGTGTTAGCTGCTCTACAAGGATGAATTAAAACTATTTTTGGTTTTGAACATCTTATGTTTAGTGAAACTTGTGTAATGTTCTACATAGGATATCAATTGATGATCTTGGCTCTTCTAAATTCTGATGATTAGAGTTTCTTCTACTTTGCATTTGAAGCATCATATCTCACAAATGGATGTGCGTTGTGGTGCAGTGGATATTGACTCGGAACGAGAAATCGGGGAGCCGAGTTCAAATTCCAGCTGAATTCATTGCATTCACTTATACGCAAATACCCTTAGGAAAGGTATTAATCCATCTCTTCCCTCCAGTTATGGATTAAATAATAGGACAAGTTGGGTTCTATAGCTTTGGCTGGCAACCAGTCTACCGCAGAAAGCAAAGGCAACCTACTGCGGGATAATCTTCTGCCCAGTCAGTCATGTCTCTTTCGAGACATGATCGCCCAAGCATGTATCATGTATGGCACTTAACTGACTGATCTCACAAATGGCAGTCAGAAATTTTGGCTTTTATTTTCAGTCATTATACGTAAAATGCTTTAATTATTTTTAGTCAGTATGATCCAATATTGTTAAATTTCCTGTCACTTTCTGAAATCTGTTGACAACTTCACTGGAATTGAAGCCTAGTTTAAAATCAGGCCTCATTATATCCAGAATCACAGCTATTTTATTTGTCATTATAACATCTGGAAAAATATTAGAGATGAATAATGTTAATAGGATGCAACATAGACTCACATTAAGAAAATCAAAATAAAGCCTAGTATCTAGATTGATATGATTGAACTGAGGAGGTACTGTAATGTTCAGGACCACAGTGCATCGTATTGTGGCAATAAATCAATATGTGACACATGTATAACTAGCTTAACTGCATTTACAATATACCAATGCCTCTTAGAGTACAAGTCTCTGGATTTACAGAATGCTTATAAGGATTCCTTAAAATTAGTACAACATCAGTCAGAATTTTATGGGCTATTAAATAAAAAGATCAGTGTAATCACTGAAAATGATGAACCCATGACCATGGCTTTTAGACAAAATACTCTCCAAATTGAATAGGAGTATGTTATTATTGTAATTGACAGACACACAGTTCATACTCCTATCTGACCTAAAAATATCGAATGCCACAGGTGCAAAAAGAAAATTCACTTTGTAAAAATTTGCAAATCCACAGCTCAGACATTAAAAAATGATGACAAAACTTTGTTTGACTGTAATGTATCTTCCCTTCTTGCTTGTCTCTTTCTATCATACAACCTGTTCCATTATGATTGGATTGATACAAGATGACTGCTTTAATTGACTCTTGGTCTGTAAAATTGGAATTTTATTTTGGTACATGTAGAGTAACTGAAACAATGATGCTAGTCACCTTGAGAGCTAGAGACTGCACCGTCTTGGCCTCGCTGCAAAGAAGGTTGGGACATTGTGTCAGGACAGAAAGTTTTTCATGTCAGACTCTATTATGCACATTTATAAATCTACCATTTGTCCATGCATTGAATGCTGTTGCCATATCTGGTCAGGTGCTCCTGCTATTCACCTTGAGTTTCTCAACAAAATCCAGAAGAGGATTTACAATCCTGACTTGGCATGCCATCTTCAGTCACTTTCTCATCGACATGATGTGTTTTCCCTCTGTCTTTTCTACAAATATTTTCATGGCAGCTGCTCTGATGAGTTTCTTTCAAACCATATGAATTTATGTGTATGACTAGATTGGCATCAAGGTCCTCCTATTTTATTATCGAAATCGCGAAATATGACCATCACTTTTACTACAATAGTTTCTTTTTTCACATTTCCCGTCTGTGAAACTCCCTTCTATTTATTAGCTTTCCTGATAGCTACAATCTTCAAAATTTTAAATGTAACATCAATTGCCATCTTCTATCTCCTTGAAGCCCATCTGTATTTTTATCCTTTCTTCAATACCATATGTACCTTGTTTTTTTGTTTTTTTTCTCACTATAACCCCATGCATACAGTGGCAGTTCTCCATGGTTGTGGGTGAAATGATTAAAAAAAAAGCAGAAACTTTAATTCACAACAAGGTGAGAGATAATTGTTCATGTATCATTTTGAGTTGAGAAAATTTGAGAAGAGCTTTTTGCTAGAGAAGCGGAATCAGTAATTGAGTTGTCCTCTTTGGTCAATACATGATCATTACTTAGATTTGAACTATTGTCTTCATCTTTGTTTATTACAATATCTTGGTGGTTACATCCTCCATCATTATTCAGGTTATAGACATGCACAGTAGAATGAAAACAGTCTATCCCTCTAGTTTAATGGCAAATTCTGTTCAAAATTTTCTGAAAGTTGTCTGGATTGACTAGCACCCAAAGAAGGACAGTGGTCACAATGGACAAAACATTGTGATAATAATGTAAGATGAGGACAATAGTTTGAATGTCTTCTCTTCTTTTTTCTTTCATCCTTAACCTCAAAGGGGTCATTAAGGTGTTGATTTACTGAGTTGTCCACCATTCTCCTGTATCTGTTATGATTGTGTACCAGAGGAGAGGTTTCTGCAAATGGTTTCTTGGTGTACTTATCATGTGGCATGTCTTGCTCATTTGAATGTAAATACTTTATTTCTATTGATAACTAATTGTTTGATTTTTGCTATTTTCATTTTGAGTGCAAAATGATTGTAATGGAATAGTCCAGAAATGATTGTAATTGTCCAAAAATCTTTTGTTCATGTTTTCTGATGTTCCACCTGACATGTTTAAATGCGATAAATTTGTACTTAAAAAAATTGGCATGTTTATACACTAATATATAAACTCAAAATTATTTAAAAAAAGATTGTTGTGTGATGATTTTTCATGAAGCTTTTCTATTTATGATTTGTAAATATAGTTTTCACTTAATAATAATAAACTCTAAACAGCTGAAATTAATACAGAATATTAAAAGATTTAAAATTTGATAAATGTTTCTCATTCAATTTTAAAACAAATGAACAAAATACTAGTAAAAATTCATTATTCATTGAAAAAAAAGTTTTTTCTTAAGATAATAGGGTCTTTAATATATCTTATTTATAGAAATAATTAAAAGCTTTTCTAATTAAATAATGTCATCATGTTGTTAAATTTTCTATTTTACATTTATAGCAAATTTCTTTGTAAATCGTGTTTCTGTTTGGCAAAAACAAAATGATGTAAATTCTCCAAAGAGTCCTGCTTTTAACGAATATGAATATGAAGAGGCTGAAATTTTAATTTTCCAAAATTTCATGTAAGTGGAGGTAACAAATGTAAAAAAAAAACATTTTTACCAAAATTTTCTAAATACAAATCTTTCAAAATAATGTCATTTACTTGTAAGTAAGTCCTGAAACGTTACTTAAAATCCAATAATTATTTGATTTTTGGAAGAGTTTCCAAAACAATGTTATTTTTTTACCACAAAATGACACTAAATTTGTCCTATTAATCTTTGCTATGCGATGTGTGCAACAAATAAAGAATTATCCTTGAGACATAGAATGTCAGGATGCGCAACAATTGTGGTCAACTAAAGAATGTTAAGCAAGAGATGGGCAGACTGAAGATCAATATCTTTGGCATATGTATAAAATCCAAGGATGGAACAATAATATTGGAAAAAGAGGAATTACTCCAACGATGAGAAGAATATATATAAGATCTTTTCCATGACAAGAGAGAACAACCGATAATACACAAAGATGAGGACGGACCAGAAATATTAAAGTCTGAAGTGGAATCTGCAATAGCCAAACTAAATAGAAACAAAGCAGCTGGTCCAGATGGCATTGTAATAGAGCTGCTGATAACCCTGGAAGAATTCAACATAGAGAAAATTACAGAAATAACAAAAATGAAATTTATAATAGTGGTGTAATACCATCAAGTCGATTTTCATAGCACTGCCTAAGAAGCCAGGTTCAAGAGTGCGAACTACACCGAAAAATCAGCTTAAGGAGTCATATTACAAAACTGATCATCTGAATTTTGATGAATAGAGCTAGAAGCAGAATCAGGCTAGAAATAGGACAAGAACAGTGCGGGTTCATCAATGACATTGGAACAAGGAACACCATATTTATGATTAGGATGCTCTCCGAAAGGACAATACATATGAAGAAAGACTTGTTCCCATGTTTTATCGATTATGCAAAGGCGTTCAACAAAATACGACACAAAGAATTGATGGAGATGCTCAGCAGCCTCAACAATTTTCGGAAAGACATAAGAATAATCAAGAATCTCTACTGGCAGCAAACTGCCTTCATATGGACAGGTAACGAATTCAGTAGATATACAAAGATAGAAAGGGGCGTAAGACAAGGATGTGTCTTTTCACTGGATCTCTTCAACTTGTACAGTGAGACTATTCTGAGGACCCTAGAGGTTATGCCAGGATTTGTCATTGGAGGCCACAATTTAAACAACATAAAGCACAGAGAAAAAGAAGAAAAAGAATCTTTGGTCTCGCAGCTGATGAAGAAAAATACCATTTTTAATATGCTAGAAAGGATTAAAAATTTAATACAATAAGCAAAAATTACTTTGGTCTTTTCTCTTAATAGCAAAAATATTTTGATCAGATAACTTTGATTTTATCAATTATGGGGCTCTTTTCCATCATCTTATATTCTTTTTAAGAAAAAACTTTGTGTGTACTTAGCTTTATATCAGAAAAAAAAACTTTTACTATTTTCATTGATTCTGCATCTTTAACATCTATCTAAATATAAATATAAACTTACTTATAAATGGAACTTTGTGTGTGTGTGTCCATTACCTATAGACTCTGAAATGACTGAACTGATTTTCTTGAAAATTTACGCAGTTGTACTTTAAGCGTCTGCGAGTGTTCTTAGTTAGGTTTTGTGTCGAGGTACCCTCGATAAATATTGAAAATTGATAATCAAAAAAATCTGGTGATAAAAGGAGTGGTTCAATTTTAATCAAATTTGATACACTCATAGACAAAGATATAAGAAACAATATTCAAAAGTTTCAAAGTTGCAGTTCTTACAATGGTGCAGAAAATCGATAATATATATATATATAAAAGGCAAGATGTTTGTGTGCATGTCTGTTTATCTGCCTGTATGTCTGTATTTTTTTTCAGCCCTTTTGTTTTAGTTTTTGCTTTTGGTTTGGCTCTAAGTAGGTATAATTGTAGTTCTTAGTCTCAGCCATGATACCATTTACTCAGAGGACATATTTAGCCTTCAAAATTCAGTTTACAATGAAAAAAACTTATTTGATATCGATACCAGGAAATCAAAATTTGACTTACAACCATTCATTTTTCTTTCAGTCTACAGTTTCGCTTTAACTGGAAACAACTATTACTTCTTCGTCTTTCTTGCCAATGTCCAAAGAGTCTGAGCTCCAGGACCATGGATTAATTTTAAAGCTTTCATTACACCCGAGCAATGCCAGACTATACTGCTAATTATTATTAAAAGAATTATATTAGAATTAATGATTTTTCATGATGAAATCATATTTAATATGATTCCAAAACATCATGCTTTCCTCTCTTTCATGTGCATTTAGGATATGGGCAATCATGGCTCTTCACAATTTTCTATCCATTGTAATTCGAAGCAATGTTAGTTCTGTTTTACTAGTCTACAAAATCTTGTTTAGTATGTTACTTATTGTTACTTTCTGTTCCACTTTCTTTCCAGATGTCCTGTCAGTGCCAAATTCTCCAAGCATTCTGTCTTTATTATGTGTCCCAATCCTCACTTTCCAGCCTTGACAGATTTCAGAGTTGTTCGCATCATCTTGTGGGTGATGAATTATTTCCCCACCCCATAATCTCTTTCCAGCCTCTAATCACCTTATTGCTATTTTCATGGTAGATATTTGGGTAAACTAAATGTTTTGGTGTCATGTGTCTCTACCATCAAAGCTAGGTCTACTTTAGGTCCAGCTGAATTTGACAGATGATAAGTAAAATCTTTTCTTTTTGATCATTAGAAAATCTGAACTTCTTTTGATCATCAGAAAATCTGAACTTCTTTTTTGATCATCAGAATATCTGAACTTCTTTTTTGATCATCAGAAAATCTGAACTTCTTTTTTGATCATCAGAAAATCTGAACTTCTTTTTGATCATCAGAAAATCTGAACTTCTTTTTTGATCATCAGAAAATCTGAACTTCTTTTTTGATCATCAGAAAATCTGAACTTCTTTTTTGATCATCAGAAAATCTGAACTTCTTTTTTGATCATCAGAAAATCTGAACTTCTTTTTTGATCATCAGAAAATCTGAACTTCTTTTTTGATCATCAGAAAATCTGAACTTCTTTTTTGATCATCAGAAAATCTGAACTTCTTTTTGATCATCAGAAAATCTGAACTTCTTTTTTGATCATCAGAAAATCTGAACTTCTTTTTTGATCATCAGAAAATCTGAACTTCTTTTTTGATCATCAGAAAATCTGAACTTCTTTTTTGATCATCAGAAAATCTGAACTTCTTTTTGATCATCAGCCAATGATAACTACTTTTTGGTCATCAGATAGTGGTAACTTTTTTTTGGTCATCAGAAAAGGATAGCTTCTTTTTGGTCATCAGATAGTGATAACTTCTTTTTGAGTATCAGATAGTGATCACTTCTTTTTGAGTATCAGAAAGTGATAAATTACTTTTGATCATCAGAGAGTGATAACTTTTTAAGTCTTTGTCAGATTTTTCAATATTTGATTGCTTAAGAAATCTGACTTTACACACACCTATACTCTTTCAGGAGCCAATGTAAAGAACACTTATGTTTACGAATTAACCAATAGAAGATAATTGGCTTGCATATTTTTGCCATATGCAAACATAGTCAAGGACCAAAAATGAATACAGCATCTTATTTATTGACCAACCAGAAGACAGAAAAAATGTTCAAAGTTGTTTCTATTCTTGGTAAATGCATAAATAAATATGATTTCGCCTTTTCCCTTTAGGGGGCCATGGACCATCCTCGAAGTAACCTGCATTTTCTTACTCTCTCACCTTTTCTTTTGAGCTGAGTTAATTGATTCTCCTTCTTCTTCTTGCCTTGTCATCAACAAAAAAAAGAACAAATATGGAGCCATGGATCATCTGTCTAGACATTCAAACAAATCAGACCACACACATCTCATTCTATCACTCTCTCTTTACCTTGACATTTCTACTTCCTCACAATTGTCCAGGAGATTAAGAAAGGAGGGAACAAAGAATCAACACACTACCACTATCATGCACACATGAAAAACGTCAAGAAGACTTTTTATATTTAAGCACAATTCTTATGTATAAAATCTATATAATATTTTAATTAATAAATTTCATTTCTGTTATTATAAAAGAGATCTTTTTTTATCCTTTGATGCTTGTTCAACCTTCTGATTTATTAAATGTGGAGAGTTTGGTTATGTTTGACACAAGACCATTTTTACAGAGCTCCCTTACATCTTCTATGTTTTGTTTTTCTTTTCTACTTTACCATATTCTTGGAAATTCTTATCAGTTTGAATTTTCTATTCTGAGGAAAAAAATCTTTTCATTGACTGACTCTTCTACAGTATTAGTAAAATAAGAACACATAACTTTTTAAAAGGATTTATTAAACTACAAGGAGAACTCAATACTTTTTAAGAGCAGTTTCAAGTTTTACCTTGTGTAACTTCTCAGAATTAATATTCAGAGGAGTTGCCAGTTTTACTTTGTTGAACCTATCAGACTTAATTTTAAAAGAAGTTCCCAGTTTTTCTTTGTTGATCCTGTCAGAGTTAATATTAATAGGATTTGACAGTTTTATTTTTTTGATCCTGTCAGAGTTAATATTAAGAGGATTTGCTAGTTTTACTTTGTTGATCTTGTTAGACTTGATATTAAGAGGATTTGGCAGTCTTACGTTGTTGAATCTATCAGACTAAATATTAAGGGGATTTGCCAGTTTTATGTTGTTTAAATCTATCAGAGTTAATATTAAAATAGTTGCCAGTTTTACTTTGTTGAACCTATAACACTTAATATTAAGAGCAACTGCCATTTTTTCAGTTTTAAACCCTAGCTTAGTCTGTCGATTGCCCTATACTCTACAGATGTTACAGCATTAGTAAGTAATGTCTCCTACCTAGCAGACTTTAGCTCTAGTAATGTCTCCTACCTAGCAGACTTTAGCTCTAGTAATGTCTCCTACCTAGCAGACTTTAGCTCTCTAGGTCTAGTTCCTTCAAGAATTTCTTTGAAAGAAGAAATCATCTTTTGGGCACTTTTCTGATTTTTCAGTCTTTCCTTTTGTGCTGTTCGGTTAATGAATGAAAATTTTGGCAAAATTTAAAAAAGGTGACAAAAGTGACATATTTTCTTCAGTAAAAGTCTCCAGGGAAAATGATGGAAAAATTTTAAATTATTACTTTTTTAAAAATTATTTCACCCCAAGCAAGCTGGTACCACCACTGATGCGCAAGAGGCGACATAAGATAGTAAAATTTTAAGCAGGAGGAAAGCGAAGAGAAAGACAAACCAGTTACAGGGGGTGTCCAAGAAAGAGTGAGAGAAAGATGTGAATACAGGTGTGATGACAGTTGCAAAGGTAGAGTGAGAAAGGAAAAGAACAAGATACACAAGGTGATGTAGAAAGGATGAGGGAAGGACTGGAGTCTAGTTGATAAGAGATTGACATTGCATTTAAATTCCTGGAGGTTGTAGTCATCACGAAAGAAAGTATACGAAAAGGAGTTCCACAGGCAGGAAATGCAAAAAAAGAAGCTAATGGAGTAGGATTATTAGCTGCATTTGGTAGATTTAACTGTAAAAGAGTAGGACCTTGTTTCCAGTCTGGTTGCTTGAGTAAATTCTTTTGGAGAGGGCACCAGTGACATAAGCTCGTCAGAGCAGAAGCCATGAAAATATTTGTAGAAGAGACAAAGGAAAGCCACATTCCAACAAGTGAAAAAGTAGCCGGAGTTGAGCTGCCAGGTCTGGACCAATTACATTACAGATTCTCCTTTGGAGCCTCTCGACAGCAGGGATACCCGACCAGATATGACAACAGTATTCTACTTACATTCACTGAAATTGTACTTGTGATAAACAAATTTCCAAATACTCTGATGGTTGACAATAAACCCTATTGGTACTCAAGTAATATCTAAACATGTATTTTGATACACTCCTTCTGTGTGACATGCTTCCTCAGGACATTGGTGATCATGGTTCTCCACAAATTTCCTGTCCTTTTTTGCTCTTAATAAATGTTTTCTTTTTGTTATTTCTCTTAAGCCTTGCTCTGCTATCCATTTACTCAAGGTCACTAAGTAGGTTATGCATTGTTTACCACTATTCCTCTTGCTTTAAATCTGTCTTGTCAGTGTTAAATTTTCCAACCCATCTTTCCTTATTATGGGCTCTAAAAATATCAACTATCTCTTCCTGATATGAAGTATAACTCTCCTTTTTATTTCTATTTTCTCTAAAACTTTGTTGCTGCCTTCATATTTGGGCTATGGTATTCTCAGCATCCTTCTGTAGAACCACAGTTATGTTACTTCTGATCTTTTCATCTGTGAGGAGATTGTTGAGCATAAAGTGCCATATAGAAGGATTGGTATTACATAACAATTTAGTAGTTTTTTCTTTGTTTCTAGTTAAATTTTCTTTTTCTTAATACTTTGCTTAGCTTTTAGAAGGCATCTTTTATTATTCCAATTTTACTGATTCTTACACTAGTTTCCAGAACCATGTTCAGATTCCAGCCTCATCAGTTAGATTTCCTTTCATATAAATTTCCTTAGAAAAGACATAATTCCATCTCTTCTCTTTCCAGCTGTGGGTTGAATATCAAGGTAGACTGACTTCTGTAGACTTGAGTGGAAACTACCTAACTATCTTTCCCTAGAAAGCATAACAATTTTCAGAAAAAATGAAGATGGAATCTATGAAGACTGATGCTTGTTGGTGTCCTGAATGACATCACATTAAAAATATTACCTATAACCACAAAATTGAATATATATGGTTAAATTGGAGATGTGGAAGGCCATGATGGCCTACGTCCTGAAGAGACATGGCACATAGAAAAAGAAGATAAAGTCGCAAGAGTCTCATAATGTTTTATTTGTGGGAAAGGGGTTTTAAGCTAGAATGCAGTTAATCATCTAAAAGTTTGGAAAGAGAGCATTAAGTAGCTCCATCACTGTTATAGTAGTAATATTTCACTTTATGTCTGATCTGACCCTTGGCAGGTGGAGTCAAACACTTTCTTGAGCAGAATAGGAGCTGACCATTTTTTTCCAGTATGTTTAGCACAATAGAATTGTAGGAAATATTTTCTCGCAAATTACTGGAATATCGGGACAATTCAACTCGCCAGTACAATATTGCGAACTGCTATCCATCTAACCAGTTAGACCCAAAAACATTCTTTCTCGCTTCGAGAACAACAACTGCTTTTATCGGCCGAACAATTTTTTCCATTGGCTGAGAACTCAGAGAGGATGCCAAATATTTGCATACACTCCCATAGCGACTCCTGCGACGGACCTTTTTTTTTTTTTTTTTTTTTTTTTAATATTCCTTCTTCAGCATGTGCATGTTATGTGGAATATGTGCTCCTTTTTTCTGTTTGGGTCTGTAATTTTCTTTTTCGCCGCATTTTCCGTCGTAGTATTAACGCAACGCGCTGTCGCTTGGTTTGACGAGGTAAGTCGCCGTTTTCTTCACTATAAGAATACAGATTATTTTTAGGATGAAAAATAAAATACCTTTTAAAACATTCAAATTATATTTTCTTCTTAAAAAATATTCTTACACATCTATTTTTCCATTTTACGAATAATAAATCATTAGTGGGATGAACTTATGAAACTGTAGCTGTTTTTGTCATGTGACTTTTGATTCCTTTTCATTATTATTTACTTTTACTGAGAAAAAATTATCCAAATTTTAGATGGGTACAAAGCAAAATAAAAAAAAATTTGATGGAAAAAGTAAAATTAATAAACAGATAATAAAAAACCAATATCATGACACACTGCTCAGCCAAAGACGGTTCGAAGACTACTCTCACTTTTGTGAGAAACTCTTTCCAGTCATGTGGTACTTGATCGTGAAAGATTTTATTTACTTAGTTGATTTCCTTTCAATCAGAGGGTGGTCATTTTGAAGATCTTACTACTAGAGTTTACAAAGGGTTGAAGGAACATGACATAAAATAGGTTCTAAGAAAGTGTTTGGTGAGGGTAAATACCATGATTACTTTTACTTTTAGTCACCCACAATGTTGGAAATTTTACATAATAGCTTCATTTATTTTAAAGTATTCAGATGATATTTTATGTTCAACCAAAATATATCTGTTTTTCTTTTCTTTCATAAACAATATATTTTAAATTCTATCTGAATTTCTCTTTTTTTTTAATAATTTCCCACAAGCAAGGTAATAGTACCACTAAAACAGAAAAGTTTACTGGAAATTAAAGAGAATGAAGACCCAATCATCAACAGGAAACAAGGGATACACCTCTGTTCTGATTTATTTTGATGAGACTTGTCCTCATCATTATTGCCATATTCAGATTATATTGGCTATTGTATGCACCAGACTTCTTCAGGTGCTTGGAATTTCAAATTAAACTCTTTATTTCAATCAATGGAGTACATCATTCTCATTTCAGGCACCATGATACTTCTGAATGTCATGTAGTTATCTCCCTTTAAATCAACTTTCCAAGTTTTGTTATTATTGGCTGTAGCAAGGTATTGAACTTGCAACTCAAGTCACTGGATGTAACCAACGCTTTTATCCACTGGGCCATGTGTTCTTGAGGACATCAGTGAAGTATAGAAAAATGCTTTTACTTTTGTTCAAAGAAATAAAGGGAGATGAGGAGTTATTTACATTGTTTATATGAAGACTAGTGTCCTCGTATTTGTTCTTATTATCATAATGCTTTGGATGTTAGACAATAGCCTGGTGAATTAAAGTGTTGGTTCATGAATTATGAGTTCAATCTTGGGGCTGGGCAGTGTGTACTTGAAAACTGGGAGAGCAATAACTAAGTGTTCTGGGGTAGTTAACACCCCTATAAACATGGACAATATGGATTCATCTGGTTTATATAATGCCAGACATTTCTACCTTCAAGCAGAGGAGTACACTTGTAGTTTAATCGCTCACAGTGAACACAGGGCTCTTTCACCTTATAATTGTGATCCCTTAAACAGGACCACAACATTAAGAAATAAGAACTAGACAAGATGATCCCAGACATGGTCAGTGTGAAATGAGAATAATCTACACATAAAGGGTTCAGTATGAAATTCCATGAAAGTTACCTAGATTGAAAAACATCTGATGAAGACAGAAGAGCACAACAGTCAAAACATTGTGATAACAACAAAGTTGGGGACATTAAAAAAAGTACCGGGGATGAAAGCTCACTAGAACAGACCCAGAGCCAAGGACTTCTCACCTGCTAAAGGAATCTCCTCCCTGATTGACCATGTTTTCAGGGGTGTAGCCGTACTCATCAGGCTTGGTCACTTGTGGGTTGGTGAATCTATTTAACCCATAGTTGCAAGATTTTAATTTTCAGTTATCCTTTTCCTAGAGTGATTGCCACCTAAGGCTATAGGACCCAGTCTTTTCTGTTAATTACTCATAGCTAGGGAGAGAAGAGTTGGGTTTATACCTTTCCCAAGGTTAATGTAATGAACTGGAATTCAATCTCAGCTCTCTGATTTCTCAATCAAAGCTGCAAACCATTAATCCACCATGCCTCCTAAAAAGCATGTATAATAATAATAATAAAGAAGAAATGGATTCATACCATACTCAATGGTATTTGCTCATCAGTAAATGTAATGAACTCAATTGGAATTCAAACACTGCTCTCCATTTCCTCATTCCAAACTTTTATCCATTACTCTACCATGCCCATGAACAATAGTCCGCATGTAAATAATAAATTTTTACCTGGATAAGCCTATATGAAACGAGACATTTTTGTCATGGGATTTTTGACTTTTGTCATATTTTTATTTCAGTCTGACTTTTTTTAAACTGTCATATGTCTGAGAAAAATTTATTTAATTTCTAGATAAATAGTACCAGGTACCAAACCAAAGTTGAAAAAATAATTAAATGGTTTGTAGGTAAAAAAAAAAGAAAAAAAAAATGGTTCATAAATATCAGAACAACAGAGTCTTACCAGGAACAGATTTGAAATGAAAGAGATGCAAGATGGCACCATTGAGTTAGCCAATTCTGCCATTATCTCAACAATCTGGAATTTGGAGAAACTACAAATGCAATTTCCTTTTATTTATTAAGTTATCAGCAGTAAGCAGTATTAATAGGATCTGATCAGAAAAATAGAGTTCACTGGTAAATTTTGATGAATTATCATCTTGATAAAAGAAAAATGGAGAAACATTATAATTGATTTTGCGATATCTACTCATAGGAGAAGTACTAATCATAATAAAATGATATCTAAATAATGTAATGAGAATACATCAAAGAGAATTAATTATATTTTAGGCATTTGTAAAAGACAAGTTTGTGTATCTTCAAAGTGTTGATAGAGTTGCATTTATTTTTGTTAAGTTTAGATTTAACATTTTAGAGCTGATTGAATTCTTCTCTTCCCTTGATAAAAAGTCAAAACTTGATTTCCTATTTATGAAATTGTTTATTTCATTTTTTCTTCTTTCGTAATAGCAAAACAAGGTATGAAGAAAAAAGAAACTTTTTTTATAAACTAAGAAAAGAGTGCAAATTGCTATGTATCAGTCCTCCCCTATGACAGTTGGTTCACAAATGAAAAGAACACTGATGATTGCATAACACATGAAACTCCATGCCATGTCATAGGCTTGGGTAATATATATATATATATATATATATATATATATAAATTAATAAATATACATATGAGGAGTATTATTATTCACATGTTAATAAAACAGTGCTCAATATATGAACAAAGCTGTGTTGTGTGTGTATGTGTATATATATATATATATATATATATATATATATATATATTAATACATATACATATTATCCTATGTCTATGGCACTACTCAGTTTCATACGTTATTCAATCATCAGGTGCATATTTCAAACTGACAGTTAAAGAGATTTGAATTTAAGTTCACTCAATGTTCATGGAAATTAAATCTTATAAAGTTATGTTACTGATTTTTTAATAACAAGATTAAAAATTTGAATATTCTATGCTAAATGTGAATAAAAATTTAAATTTGAAATTAAAATAAAATTAAAAATTTAAATATATATATATATGCATGACATCTCATTTTAACAGATATATTTACAAAATTATACAAAAATATCTTGAAATACTAAAGAGCAAACTTGTTCAATAAAATCCCCATTAGCTTCAAGCATGCCCCCCAGAAAACTTTGGAATCTCCTGCATGTTTTTTGGATGGTCTCCTTGTTTTAGTTGGTAGATGTTGCCATAATCTTTGCCTTCAGTTCATCTTTGATGATACAAGTAGTTTTGTTGGTCTCTCACTCAACTGTGCCTTACACATAATTACAACCTGGGAAGTTAGGTGACCAAATGTAAGGGGGACCGCACTACCTCCTCATGACACATGATGTAGGCCTCCATTTTGAGTCTGAAATCCTGTGGGAAGATGAATGGAGGCATAATGTCATCATCACTAGTGATCTCTTCAAACAGCATGATGTTGACTTAATATTTGATTTTCACCACTCTTGGTACGTCTTTTGGAGATACAAAAAGCCAACAGTTGTTCTGTGTGTTCACCATTTTATCATAACAGAATTTTTTCTTGTTTGACAAAAACCAAAGCATGTTTGATTAGAGGAGATGCTTGAGTTCAAAAGCTTCGTAGCAAAGTCTTTCCTCTTGTACTTCATGGCTTGGGTTAAAAAATGGTCTTGTCTCATCTTGTATGAGAAATACTGAATGTCATCATACCTGATAAGAAACTCATACAATCCTGTGTCTCTAGCCATGGACCTGATTGACATGGAGAGATCCATTGTCAATCATGGCCTGTATATCACAACAAATTCAATTGTTCTTTTCTTATCAGGATGATCTGCCGTACATTCATAATCACCATTAGACTCATCCAACTCTTTCTGAATCCACTGCACTGTCCTCAGATTGACACCTAAACACACTGAAATGTTCACATTAGAATTTCTAACATGAATACCAAGCAGTACAGCATCTCATTTTCAAATTTCTGGCAGAATGAATTGTGTCATGGTGCTCTTTTTCTCACAGTAGGTGCCCAACTGACCTTACTATACTGTGCAATTGACAAAATCAAAAACAAACAGCATGCATATGTGCAATCAAAAATATAAAATGGCTGCAATTTACCCATTGTACCCTATATATGTGCTAAGATATCAAAAACCTGCAAGGTTTATTTATCCATATGGCACACTGGTATAGACAACACAATTCTCTTATTAGAGAATGTAAGTCTAATGATGGGATTATGAATCTAGATTGCATCCACAGTGTTCAAGATCCCATTGCTGAACATCAGCACTCTGAAGAAATTCTAAGCAAGCCAAGAATCAAGTGGCACAAAGACAATCAGAGAGCTACTTGGTTGAATCTTGTTGAGGAAATCTCTTTAATACTTATGAACTATCTAAAGGGTCCTACTAACCAACAGATCAAATCTTTCTGCAAAGTTGTGTATTTAACAGTTTGGTGTGGCAACTACAAGAGTAAATAAAAAAAAAAGAGAAGTGACTAAATAGATGACAGATTCAGAAGGGTAAACTAAGTGCAGAGCAGAGAGTCATGAAACACCAACACAAAAATTCTCCAATTCATGAGAGGGCAGGTCTTAAAGACCTGCTTAATGATATTAACCCTTTGTTGAATATTGGTTACAATTGTAGCCAATATGCAACAAAGGGTTAAAGCTGAGTAGGAAAGAAAATGTTGAAAGAAAAAGTGACAGTCTTGGAGATCATTCTACAATGATCCTTATGCTTTTGCGAAAAAGTTGTTCACCAAGACTAAGAGCTGCAAACTCAATGTACTGCAGAAGGAACTCTAGAACCACCTGAGAATGATGTATTCTGACATTTAGAAAGATGTTCCAGTTCCTCCTATGAATGACCTTCCTAGGTCTCAAGATCAAGAGTTCATGTTTAATGACTGCATACTAAAGCTGAAGGAAATTCAGGAGTTCATTCTGATATATCCTGAAAAGGAGTACAGTATAAAATGATCAGTTGAAGAATGGAACTTCACACCAGGAATAAGAAATACAGATTTATTGTACTAAGGTACAATTAACAACAATACACATATAGGCAAGCCATGGGTTGGAGTGGAATCAACTATCAAACAGTGAATGCCTTCCCCTAAGACCTTTTTTCAATATTCATACCACTCGTTACCATCTTTTATAAAGTAGAGCATTCTATTCTCAAGGGATGGCAGGATTTTCAACTATAACACATTCACAAATCCTGTACACTGGCAATAAAGAGAATATCCTACAAATTATATAAGAATTGTCCAAATATCCTTAAGCAACTCACCATCACCACTTCCAAGCCACCAGCCCATGTGCCAGAGATGGGCATATAAACAAGGTATTGTACCACAAAAATGATGCCCAGTGGATGGCATTTTGATTCCTAGAAAAAAAAAAGATGCAAAAGGCATTACAAATTTCCACCCTATCTCCCTTATAAATGTAGAGGAGAAAATAGTTTTGGGAGTTCTTGCCTGTCAGATGACAGACTTCCTGCAAGATAACCATTACAAAAACATGGATGTCCAGAACACTGAGATAGCTGGCTTCCTCAGCTATCTGGAGCATTAAAAATGATTTAGATCTCAGTCCTATCTGTCAAACAAAATAAAACTGAGCTTCATGTAATTTGTCTTGATCTTGCAACTGTGTATAGATGAGTTCTCATGAATTAATTCAAATGTCCTTTAAATTTTTCAATTTTCCTAGTAAAGTTGGAGAAATTATAATGAAATATTTCAAAGCCATGTTTATGCAGGTCACCATTGGTAACTAATATCAAGGTCAGCATCATGATTGTGTGTGATTTCACCACTTATTTTTATTATCCCCTTGGAATTTATATTACAGGTTGCAGTGGACACAGCAAAGTTAATGATGACAAAGGAACAAATAACCCTTCCTCCTTCTGGAGTGTGGATGACAGCACTATTCTGGTTCTGTCTAAGGTTGGTGCTGATGAACTACTGCAGCACTACCATAAGCTCTTCTCATGGGCGAGAATAAAGGCTAAACAAGAAAAGTCAGAGCTCATCATTATTCAGAGGCTCCGTCAGGGAGATTCACTTCTGCATTGGTGGTGATATGATCCTGACAGTTAAAGAAAAGCCTGCCAAGTGCCTTGGACTGCTGTGTGAATTTCCACTGATTGATCAGCACTGAGGTAAAGGTGTGCAGAAAGTGGCAGATGGACTTTAATCCATCGACATGCCCCCATCTCACTGGCAAACTAAAGTCTTGGTGCTACCAACATGGTTTGCTGCTCCAACTTGTGGCCATTGCAGGTGCATCATATTATTTTGTCTCTCATTCAGCAAATGCAACAGTGTATTGACAAGTACTTGACACTAATGTCTACACGTTGTGTCAAAGTGATTGAGGCAATTTGCATCAAATGCTCTCTGCATGCCCCCAAATCACTGCAGATGTACATGTGGCCCCATTACAAAGTGCTGGAAGTGGTCATGTATTTAGTCAGTACACAGTACGAAACAGCCAACAGAGTCTGTAACAGACAGAGAACATCAGATCCATTTCCACCAGGAAGGTGAACATCCTGTGTGAGTGACGTGAATAACTTCCAACATGGTGTTACTGAGTGGAACATTTGATTAGAGGGTGTTAGTTGATTTTAGAACATCTCTGCAGTTTCCAGCATACATCATTTAGACAGACACACACTCTGACATTTTAGTGTGGTCTGATTAAGAGAGGTGCATACTCTTTGTAGAATTAACAGTACCATGGGAAAAGAACAGGGAGGAAGTGCATAAGTGAAAGAAATATCACTACAAGTCATTGCAATCTAACTATAGTAAAAAGGTGGACATGCCATGTGCTACTTATTAGGTGACGTGGATTCCTTAGATGACCAGTTGTTTTCTTTCTTTTGAGGATTGGCATCACTAGTCAGAATCTGAAGCATGCTTCACATTGTCTGCAGACCATGGCTCAACAGGCATTGGGCTGGATTTGATCAAGATCCAAAATAAAGTTGATTGAAGCAATTCTTGCAACATAATGCTCTTTCTAGCATAAAACATGTGTTTATCTTCCATTCTATGTCATTGATAATGACCGCTATGAGCATATTGTGTATTGGTTAATGATCAAAAGCACATACTTTTAATACACTGTTAAAAATCTGATATCCAGTTGTAAAAAATTGCAAGAGAGTGATATATCTAAACTTATTTATAAATGGAACTTTGTCTGTGTGTGTGTGTGTCCGTTACCTATAGACTCCATGATGGCTGAAAGGATTTTTTTGAAAATTTACAGAGTTGTACTATAAGCGTCTGCAAGTGTTCTTAGCTTGGTTTTGTGTCGAGGTACCCCCAATAAATATTGAAAATTGATAATAAAAAAATCGGGTTATAGAGGGAGTGGTCCAATTTTAATCCAATTTAATACACTCATAGACAAAGACATAAGAAACGATATTCAGAAGTTTCTTGGTTGCAGTTCTTACAATAGTGCAGAAAACCGATTATATATATATATATATATATATATATAAAAGGTAAGATGTTTGTGTGTGTGTGTGTGTGTGTGTTTATTTGCCTGTATGTCCTTTATACAAATCCACAATTTTTATCCAATTCTCACCAAACTTCATATTCTTTAGGCTGAATCTGAGTTCCAGGATCATGGATTAGTTTTAAAGCTTTCATTACACCCTGAGCAACGCCAGGGTGTAATGAAAGCTTCTAGTCTACACATAAAAAAATACCCTGTCAGGTAGCAAAAGCTGATGGTGCCAGTGGTGGCAGTACCACCTTAGCCACCAAAATGGTTTTACTTCCTCAGGCTGGTAGCTGACAAGGACAGGGTACCACATGTGCTTTTACACAAATACAGAAAAAATGAACATATATATATATATATATATATATATATATATATTTTTTTTTTTTTTTAATCATTTCACTCCGAGCAAGGCAGAAACGCCACTGATGTGCAGGGGGTTACATATGTAAAAAGATTAATTAGAAAAGAGTGAGGAGTACAAGCTAGTTAGAAAGTAACAATAGAAAGCTGAGAAAGCAGGTGCAATGACAGATACATAGGCGGAGAGAAAGTGAAGATTATACAGGGGAGGGGAGAGAGCTAGAGTCCAGTGGTTAGTAGATGAGTATTAACTTTGCATTTAAATTTCTGGAGGTCGTAGCCGTCAGGAAAGCAAGAATACGGGAGTGAGTTCCACAGGCGGGAAGTGTGAGAGAGGAAGCTGCAGGAGTAGAATTGTCGTCTGCATTTGGCTAACCTGACTGTGAATGGGTGGGACCCAGTTGCCAGTCTGGTTGCACGGGTAAACACCTGTTGAGGAGGCATCAGTGACTTAAGCTCATCCGAGCAGAAGCCATGAAAGTATTTATAGAAGAGACAGAGGGAGGCCACATTTCGACGATGGGAAAGTGGCTGCAGTCGAGTCGCCAGATCAGTATCTATCACATTACAGACTCTCCTTTGGAGCTTGTCAAGAACACTGAGGAGAACGGCAGGGGCACCTGACCATAAATGGCACAGTACTCCATGCACAGACGGATGGTTGACTTGTATATATGCAGGATGGATTCAGGTGGAAAAAACATCCTGGATCGACATAGTGACCCAATCTTCTTAGCAGTAGATTTTGCTATGGATTCAATATAGTGGTTCCATTTGAGGTCTGAGGACAGGGTAAGTCCGAGGAGGCATAGTATATTACTCTCCGGGAGAATCATCTGGTCCATGCTTATGGGAGGCAGAAGAGGTTGCCTGTATATATATATAATATCACACATTGAGTGCTGGTGCTCGATGTATAATAACAGGTATATAATTTATGTTAATGATAAATTGGGCTGTGCATAATAATCACTATTTTACGACTGGTGAGATAAAAGATGTTTGTTATGGTGCAGTGGATATTGACTCAGAACGATAAATCAGGGAGCCGAGTTCAAATACCAGTTGAATTCCTTGCATTCACTTACATGCAAATACCCTTGAGAAAGGCATTAATCCATTTCTTCCCTCCAGTTATGGATTAAATAACAGGATAGATTGGGTTCTGTAGCCTTGGTAGTAATGGCAATTTAATGTGGGATAATCTTCTGCCCACTCAGTCATGTCTCTTTTGAGACATGATCACCCAAATGTACATCATATATGGCACTTAACTAACTGAGGTAAAAGAATGTATACTTATCAGAGAAATAAGTACTGGAAATATATATTTATATGTATAATAGATTAGGATATATGCATGTGTGTGTGATGGTTTTGTTTAGTTGCATGCATATGTAAATACATCTGTTTATCTAAACACTATTAGAATTCTACAAACATATGTGCTTACGTGTAATTACGATAACAATTTAGCTGTCTTTGTAATTATATTCCCCTTGATATTAGTTCCTGTGTTGTGATCCATCATTTGTGAAGCCATAATGTTTTCTTAAATGTTGAAAGAGAAAATAAACTGATTGCCTTTGGACACGCATTTTCAGTCTTCAGCACATCTGAAATGAATTACAAAGTAAAAATGAAGTGAAACAAAACTTTTGCAGATATGTGCACAATCATCAAAAAAGAGAAAAATCAAAGAATATAATTTGACAGTCACAGCTGACAAATTCAAGTAAAAAGAGACCAAGGATTATTTTGTTAATCTCTATATATTTATTATGTATGTGTGGGTATATATATATATATATATAGTGAACCCCTTTTATTGTAAATGATAAATGAGGATCAGCAGTTAATGGTGCTCTTTTTTTAACTTTATGCATGGGATTTCTGTCTTGCATACACTTGTGTTGAACTGTTAGTCATTTAACTACTGATCAACCTGCACTAAAATTTGTTTAAAGTGGTCATTTGCTTGTGCAGCACAAAACACACACTCTCCATCTAAACAGCATGTGTGCCACACATTAAGTGTTTGTGATAATTGCATGTTATACTATCACAGAATTTGATCTCACTGGGGCCTTAAATACATTGGGTAGTGCATGGTAGACCACACAATATACATATTGGGTTTTGATGTCAGAGTGACTGTCTCTGGTACATGGGCTGGTGGCTTGGAAGTGATGATGATGACTTTGATCAGGCATTGAAAAGCCTCCACACATGTACCCACACACGCACACAAATACATGATAAAAATTTTCCACACTCACACTGCTGTTCCACATGTGCACACACACATGTTACACTGCTGTCCCACATATGCTCACACACACAGAGGCATGCAGTATATTCACATAACAAACACACATACTTAGGCATATGCAAAAACTAATTGACCCATAGATGGGACCCTAACAGGTACTATCACTTTGGGCCAGAGTGGACCTGGGAGTAATCTCATTTAAAGGGTAACTCCACATTTGCCAAGATTCCAAATAGTAAATTTCAAGCCACCCCACTAGTTGCAGTTTATATATATATATATATATATATATATATATATATATATCCTCTTTGACCATTAGGGATGAAAAAAGAAAAAAGAAAGTATGTATTCCCTAAAAATAGAAAATACTGGCCAAATTTCAAAGTGAATTTTAATTCTGATTAGTTAAAAGGAACACACACATAAATTGTATATCTTTCCACATACATAAATAGCAAACCAATTGTTTTTTTTTTATTTAATTGTAAATCGTTTTCACAACCAACATCCAACATTGTCTGATTAAAAGATAGAAATCTCCGTGTCACAATGTACTTTTAATTCATAATTATATGATATATATCTTAGTCATAGTAAAAAATGATAGATATTATTAATATAGAATATTGCTACATATATATTGTTTATTTGAGCAACAATCTCTTTTTTTATACAGGTTTCATTAAAAATGACAGGCAAAGTATTATCATTAAGCTTTATATAAAATTTTTCATATAATTGTTTTCTTTTCAGAACTCAAATTATATAAGAATTGTTCAAAGCTTTTAAAAGCATAGTCCAAAGTGCTTGAAAGAACAAAAGCTTTGGACAATTCTTATATTATTTGAGTTTTGAAATGCAAAAAATTATTATTCTAATAGCTCATCTAATTTTTTCATCAATAATGTAATTAGAAAAGTTATTATTAATGAGAGTTTGTTTAATGTTTTTTAATTCAGTGTAGAAAATCATTTTGTTAGTTCAGCTTTTCACACTGTATTAAATTTTGTGTAATTGCTATTTTGTAAAAAGCAGTTACTTTTATAGCTGAAATAACTATGACTTTTCATTTAGATTGGTTATAAATTATAATTCATTATTATGAGCTAAATTGGCTCATTTCATCAGACCATAAAAAGCTGACTGGGATGCCTTTCGCGATTTCCTCTGCGACGTCCCTTGGGGAAAAGTGTTTGACCTATCAGTTGATGACTGTACCTCTGAGGTCTCGTCATGGGTGAAAGCTGGCATTGATGCCTTCATACCCACCAGGAAGTATTGCTTAAAACCTCATTCCTCTCCGTGGTTCTCTCCGGCCTGCTCAGCCGCCATTGCCCACAGGAACCATTACTTCCATCTATTCCAGAGACAGCCAACTGATCACAATAGGCGCCTGTTCACATCCGCTCGCAGTGAGTGCAAGAGAACCCTAAATGACGCCAAACAGTTGTTTGCGGAGAGAATGCGACAGCACATAGCTGACTGCAAGTTCGGCTCCAAGGACTATTGGAGGATCTGTAAACGGGTGCTCAACAATAGGAAATCCTCAATACCTCCTTTAATCCATGGATTTGACGTTCTCACGTCATCTGCTGAGAAAGCTGAGTGCTTTGCCCGCAGATTCTCATCCAACTCCACACTCGACTCGTCCGGAGTGCACCCACCCGACTTCCCTATTAGAACTGAGGCCAAACTGCATGACGTATATATTACCCCGACAATAGTATCCAGAGTAATTTCAAAACTCGACCCCCATAAGGCGTGTGGAGACGATGGAATCCCGGTGATAGTCCTTAAGAGGTGTGCCCCTGAACTTTCCCCTGTCCTCTCTAAACTGTTTAACTACTGCCTTTCTGCTTCCTGCTTTCCTGCATGCTGGAAATTCTCCTCAGTCGTTCCTGTCTTTAAGAACTGTGGTGAACCCTCGGACCCATCCAACTATCGCCCGATCAGTCTTCTACCAATATTCGGGAAAGTGTTCGAGGCTATAATAAATGCTGAAATAGTTCATCATCTCACCGCCCACAAACTGTTCTCCGACAGGCAATATGGATTCCGATTTGACAGGTCCACAGCCGACCTGCTAACTACTGTAACGGAGTACATGCTACAGGCCCTTGATGAGTCTGACGAGGCTCGCGCGGTTGCTCTGGATATCTCCAAGGCTTTCGACAGGGTTTGGCACCCTGGCCTCCTATGCAAACTACGCGGTTATGGTATTACCGGTCGCCTGCTTGACCTAATCCAATCTTTCTTAAATAACCGCAAAATGAAGGTCGTTCTGAATGGGCGTGCCTCTTCGTCCTACAGCACGAATGCTGGTGTCCCACAAGGCTCTATCCTGGGCCCAACGCTCTTCCTTATTTTCATCAACGACCTCCCAGATGAGATCAGGTCCCAAGTAGGCATCTACGCAGATGACACTACAATATACTCCCGCTCCAGTAAGAAACCTGTCGTGGTGGACAGACATAATCTCGCTGCTGACCTTGAGCGGGATCTACACTCTGTGGTGAACTGGGGCAAGAAGTGGCTTGTCAACTTCAATTCCTCGAAGACCAAGCTGTTGTCTGTCAACCATTACAGGCAACCTCTTCTGCCTCCCATAAGCATGGACCAGATGATTCTCCCGGAGAGTAATACACTACGCCTCCTCGGACTTACCCTGTCCTCAGACCTCAAATTGAAGCACTATATTGAATCCATAGCAAAATCTACTGCTAAGAAGATTGGGTCACTATGTCGATCCAGGATGTTTTTTCCACCTGAATCCATCCTGCATATATACAAGTCAACCATCCGTCCGTGCATGGAGTACTGCTGCCATTTATGGTCAGGTGCCCCTGCCGTTCTCCTCAGTGTTCTTGACAAGCTCCAAAGGAGAGTCTGTAATGTGATAGGTACTGATCTGGCGACTCGTCTGCAGCCACTTTCCCATCGTCGAAATGTGGCCTCCCTCTGTCTCTTCTATAAATACTTTCATGGCTTCTGCTCGGATGAGCTTAAGTCACTGATGCCTCCTCAACAGGTGTTTACCCGTTCAACCAGACTGGCAACTGGGTCCCACCCATTCACAGTCAGGTTAGCCAAACGCAGACGACAATTCTACTCCTGCAGCTTCCTCTCTCGCACTTCCCGCCTGTGGAACTCACTCCCATATTCTTGCTTTCCTGACGGCTACGACCTCCAGAAATTTAAAAGCAAAGTTAATACTCACCTACTAACCACTGGCCTCTAGCTCTCTCCCCTCCCCTGTATAACCTTCCCTTTCTCTCCGCCCATGTACCTGTCATTGCACCTGCTTTCTCAGTTTTCTATTGTTCCTTTCTAACTAGCTTGTACTCCTCACTCTTTTCTAATTAATCTTTCTACATTTATGTAACCCCCTGCACATCAGTGGCGTTTCTGCCTTGCTCGGGGTGAAATGATTAAAAAAAAAAAAAAAATATTTGTTCCATTCGGTACAAATATTTTCCCAGAATAAACATTTTATTTAAAATGAATTGGAAATCAAGTAGGTTGATCTAGAACAGAGACTTTGGCCTTATCTCAGTTGGGGATCATTAGGCCAAGTGAAAAGAGTTCATTATCCTGGTTAGTGACCATAAACACATTAAACACCTACTCAGAAGCACATGAATATGAATATACATATAACCCTACATATTAACACTATCACGTATACTTATTTTATACCCACATACACATGTGTCCATACTTCCACATATTTACATTTATGAAGATTGGATTTATACATGTATACTTAATAGTAACACATATCTATGCACGTATACTAACAAATCTCACATATACTCAGAAAATACGCATATATTTACATACTTATGCACATACACCCATATATCCCCATGCACACATCCATACCTATAAATATGTACATACAAATGGGTCTATGTGCACACCTATCAATACATATATACATGCATATCCACATGTAACTATTATGTTCACACACTCAAATATTTATGAAGACTGGATCTATATGCTCATAAATAATACTAACACACATTTATGCAAATATACTAACAAACCTCATATATATTCAGAAGGTATATATATATATTTACACACATATCCACACATACATATCTGCCTACATATGCACACTCATGCCTGTATATATATATATATATATATATATATATATATATATATATGAATTTGCACAAGATACTAGATTAGCAACTAGATCCCACCCTTTTACAGTGAAACCGATAAAATGCAGCCGTAACTTCTACTCCAACAGTTTCTTTCCTCGCACTTCCCGACTGTGGAATTCTCTTCCAAACGATTGCTTCCCCGACGGCTACAATCTCCAGGAGTTTAAATGTAAGGTCAATACACACCTTCTAACACACTAACCTGCTCCCATTCTATCAAGCACTCTTCCCATCTGCCCGACCCTCATCCTCGCTATCCTTACTCATCTGTCACCTTTCTCCTGACATTCCCTATGTCTATCCACTTCTTCTCTTTACCTTCCCCTATGTAGCCCCATGCGCAATAGTGGCAGTGGAATGCCTTGCTTGGGGTGAGATGATTAAAAAAAAAAAAATATATATATACACACACACACACACACACACACAAAGTAAAACATTATTAAATTCATAGATAGTTTAAATTTATTGTTTTGATGGCATTTGAAAATGATTTCATTTCTCTGATTTAATAATGGGTTAGTTTTTCTGAATTCAATAATTTTAATCTTTTCGTCTAAGCATGAATTGTATATGTTCTGAAGCTGTTGGGGATTTGAGATTTACCTAAAAACTTCCATGCAATCTGTTGGGAAAGTTTTCTGTCTTAATTCCCAGAAATGATTCGAGAGAATGGTTTGATATTTCAAGTGGGATTTAGAGAAAGATTGCTTATGATTATATAGACGTTGTTTTCATGGTCCAGCAAAAATTCCTATATATGTTTTCTTGTTTCTGTGTTCACTAGGGAAAATGGTTGCTCAATATATAACTTTTTTGGTTTTGCATAAACCTACAACTGGGCATTTGTTTTTGACTTGACAGTTACAAGAGGCTGTATTATCTGTCTATTGATTGTTATAAAGTTTATTCAGTGTACTATTATTGTGTGAGTTGATGATGCTTTTAATGTTGTCAGTGCAGGAATAACTAATTTTTAATGTTTTCCTATTGAAAATCTGACTTAGTGAGATGTTCTGCTTAAAATGTTTGTTGATCAATTTCAGGAAGTTTTGCTCAATATTAATATTAAATAGTTGACAGAAAGGGGAGTTGAACTATATTACTCTTCTTTTTCTACTTTTAGTTTTATTTGTTCTGGTATCCCTGAAGTGGTCTATGTAGTATAATTTTTGTTTGAAGCTATTTTTTTTAGGGTGATATTGTAAGGGATTTTAAGTTCATTGAAGATTTTCTTATTAGATAATAACTTGTTGATTCTAGCATTTAAGATGAGAGGAATCTATTTAATTATTTGTTGAGGATAGTTGGAGCAAACATTTATGTAGGTAGGGGCTTTATTATTTTTGGTAGTGTTTAAATGTTTTGTTCAACATATTTATGGTAATATCTAAAAAGTTGACTATTTTTAAATTGGAGGAAATTTTTATCTTAAATCCAAGCAATTTAAAGGCCCTAATGGCTTTCGTTTCTACCTGAGATGATAGTGAACCATTACTATGAGGAATAATAATGAGTCTGTCATTCATGTCTAGACTGATTTGTTTGAAGTCAACTATCCTACCAAGGGTGCTAAGGATATAAATTCCTACCAAATTTGCAATTTGAGCAGAATCAAATGCACCCATGGAGACATTAAAAAGTTATCACCATGGCTTTTTATGCATGTAGAATTATTATTGGATATTAATTATGTCCTAGATGCCAATGTAACTTTGGATTTTTCATCAGTAATTGTAACAAAGTTATTCACAAAATTCAAACTATCCTACAACAGACTTTTTGATATGGATAGGTCAAACTGGATGAATGATGCCATATCTTTGTTTTTAATGCTCTTAAACCATTTAATTGTATCTGTAGAATCCTTCTACAGATTGATAACAGAAGATTTTTGTATGGAGTCAGTTATGTTTTTAATTATATTTTTAGAGAGAAGTCATTGTACTGTTTTGGAGTGGCTAATCAATCTTGTTTGCAGTTTATTATTGAAGTTGGCTTGTAGTCTCTAAAAAGTAAGTCTTCATTTTTAGGTAGATTTTTTTCCATTCTGTCTTCAATCTTAAGTTTACTTGCAAATTCAGCTGCATCTCAGTTGGTTTTAGACAGAGTGTCATAATTTCTATCAAGTTTATAAGTACTGGTACTTGAGATAGAACTCAGGTCCAACTGAATGACCTTCGCAATACCCCCATTGCTGGTTTCTAACATAATTTCAAAACTTGACCCCCATAAAGTGAGTGGAGGTGATGGAATCCCAATCATTGTCCTGCAGAAATGTGCCCCTGAACTTTTCTCTGCCCTCTCCAAACTACTGCCTCTCTGGTTCCTGCCTTCCTGCCTGCTGGAAGTCCTCCTCTGTGGTTCCTATATTTAAGAATACTGGATAACCCTTGAACCCCTCTAATTATTGCTCTACCAGCCTCCTAGCAATTTTTTGGCAAAGTGTTCAATGCTGAGGTGGTTCAACATCTCACAGCACACAGTCTCTTCTCTGACAAACAGTATGACTTCACCAGGTCTACTGCTGATATGCTAACAACCATCACTGAGTATAATATACCATGCTCTCAACAAGAATGGTGAAGCTCGAACTGTTGCCTTGGATATCTCCAAAGTGTTTGACAGAGTCTGGCATGCTGACTTTCTACACTGGGGTGAAATGATTGAAAAAAATAATTTCCTGATAGCAGAAGAAATTGCCTTTATAGATGTTCCTGGATTTATCTGCCCTGATCCATAAGTTTTGGGATATTTTAATTTCTTTACTATCCTGATCTACTTGGGATAATAATTTATTTGATGATTTTCTGAACTTAGTTGAACATATCCTTTTCAAATTGATCTAGTAGCTTGTTGTTAGCAGGGGTTTCTTTGGGATTTTCTTTTGTGTTATCTGGTTATAAAAAACCACTATGATAACAAACCCACTTGAAATGGGTTTTCTATCATAGCCTTATTAAAAAATCAATAATTTTATCTACTTTTCATTGCTGGTCATGATACAATGCAGAAAAACTTTTGTTTTTTACCATTGAAGTAGCTGTTGACATATGACAAGACATCGTTTGACTTCTCTTGACTTCAACTTTAATGGCACCAAATATCTTTGCATTTGAATCATTCCTAATGCTTTTAAACATTTCTAAACTGTTGTGTGATCAACTCTTAAGGATTCTGCAAGTTCAGCTTGTGCCTGACATGCATCTTCAGAAATTAATGCCTCGAATTCTTTGTCTTCAAACTTTTTCAGTGCACCAGAGCATTTTTTATCTTCAACATCAAAACCATTCTTTTTGAAACTATCTCTGCATGTTATTTCTGACAGGGCATGGTCACCATAAAAATTCTGTGTGTTTCAGCTTCAGATTTCTTTTGAATAGGGTAGTGCAGTAAAATTCCCCACAAATACTTTTTCATTGGCATGAAATTTGACATGTTTAACATTATGGAAAATAAAGTTCTTTACACTTCAGTGAAATGACATACACTGAATTTCAAGCTCGCACATAGTACTTCCTTACAGATGTGTTACTATATGCACGGGGTTCTGGGAATGACATCTGTTGGAAAACATTGATAACTTATTTAAGGTTCTAATATATATATATATATATATATAGATGTGTGTGTATATATGTATATGTGTGTACATATATGTATGTATATATGTGTATGTATGTGTGTATATATATATATATATATATATATATATATATATATGCATTATTCAACCAATGAATTCCTTCAAATTCTTAAATCTTTTACACCAAGCCACACCTCCCTCACATTGTTTGATGTTGAAAAAGTTTTTACTTATATCTGTTGCTGAAAAACCATTGATATATTAATTAACTTCATATATAAACACAACTCAATCCCACCCACTATCTACCAAATTTAATATTGTTTAAAAACTTAACTTTCTTCCTTTACTAAAGTTCCTATCTACAACCATCATATAATATTTATAGGTAAACTAATTGTGTAAGTATGGAAAACCCTCTTGGTCTGTTCTTCTCTAACTTTTATATATTCCGTGTTAAAAAAATGGTTTTTAAAAAAGTTACCAAACCAAAAATATATGTCTGCTATATAGATGATATTTTCATTTTAGTTGTGAACAAAAAGGAAATTGATAATCTTAAAACTCCATTAAAAAAATTCTGTTCTCTACTTCACATACGAGCTTAGTCAAAAAAATAAACCCCCATTCTTAGGTGTTCTTATGGAGTCTAGTATTAATACTTTCACTATTACACTATATAAAAAGCTCATTAGTAATGATTCTTGCCACCTTAATTTTATTAATCAATGTCCTCTTAGATACAAAATTTGTGTTATTAAAAATTTCCTCATGAGACCATACGAGAATTCATCTTGCCACAACTTGAAACAAACACCTGTGAACAACAGCTTTCCAAATTATTTAATTGACTACCATGTCTGACTTTTTCTTTTTAATGTAACCAATGGCAACAACAAACATGAGGACAAAAATTATAACATTAATATTTTCTACAAAAACCAAATGCATAGCAATTATAAACAGGATGAATCTTCACTTTGAAAAATCATCCAAAAATATGCAACTCCAACTGACTTAAACAAGAAAATTAAATTATCTATTACACAAAATTTAAAACTGCTAACCTCATCATCAATAATAACAATCCACAAAATCTAAACTGCAGTTTATTTTGCTATTAACATGATTTGTGGTTTTTTAACAGTGGCTTTGAATAGCCATCATTTTTATCTAGCCTATTTTTTCTTTATTTTTATTTTTAATTTATTTTATTGTATCTTTTTTCGTTAGTCACACACTTGGCAAATCTAACAGATTTTGATAGCAATGGTCTTCTCCTTTTTTCCTGATTACCCTTACTTCTGTTTTTTACACACACAAATTTATTTTCCTATACTGTTTTGATTTCACTGATGAGATGGGTATTAAATTTATGCTATATATATATATATATATATATATATATATATATACATGTATGTGTGCGTGCATATGTGTGTTTAAAATCAACTGGCAAGAAAGATTTTAATAATGGAGTTTTGAAAGTTTTTTTAAAAAATAGATGCTCATGCATTTATTTTTGTGTATGACCTGTGCATTTGTTGTTATTTATGTGGTCCTTTTTGTGTTCAAAGATACGTTTTCTTTTTATTTTGTACATGTTTCTCCAATATATTGTGAGGAACAGTTTTGACAACTTATTTTATACATGCCTGCTTCTGAGTTATTATTTTTATAGTTTGTTTGAGATATGATGATATCCATAATGGTTTGGGAAGTGGTTGTGACTATTTGGCTATTGTTTAGATAAGATAACTTGTTCTGGTTAGTGCACATTATGACATTTGTAAGCAGTATTATATATCTCTTTTGCTATAATTTATTATTATGAAAAATGATATTTTTGTTGCCTTTGTATATTTTATGTGCCTTTCATTTTGCATTTTGAATAATGTAAAATAGATATTGTAAGTTTTTGAACGTATTTTTATGTGTTTTTCTTTTTTAGATAAATATTGGAGGCTGTCAGTTCTTAATGCTCTTAAATAGAAACCTATAATTATAACAGATTTAATTTTAGAGGTGTGGTTTGAATAGAAGCAGATCAGGTTGTTATGATTGGTAACTTTGCTATAAACATCAAAATTAAGTTCGTTATTGTTTTTGTGCAACATGATATCTAGGAAAAGAAAGGCTATAGGTTTCAGTTTGACAGGCAAAGTCTATTGTGTGTTCAATGCTCTTTAATTGGTTGACAAAATCTGTTAGTATTTTATGGATATATTTGTCAAGAGTCACCTATGTATCTGAAATAGAAATAGTTAGGCGGTGTAATGTTTTTGAATAAGACCCTTTCTAGAAACCCTCAAAATAGACAAGCCAGAATGCCACTATGAGTAGATCCATTAGTGAACCAAATTTTTGTCTGTAGAATTAGTCACCGAAAGTAAAGAAGCATTGCTTGGTAATTAGCTGGTATATTTTATGATATTATGTGGAGGGAGATGCAATTTTACTTTTGTTTTTGTTAAGTGTGTTTTTACTAGATTTCGGCACTTCTCTATAGGGACATTTGTGTATAGAGATTTTATGTGTAAATTGACTATATACTTGTCTTTGATGTCTGTTTTTTTAGTTTGTTTAGGAGGTCACCTGAATTTTTTATGTTTATTGTAAAGTTGTGTTGAGCAGTGGAGTTAAGATTTTGCTTAGTGTGCCAGCTAGGTAATGTGAGATGCTGCCTATTCCTGATATGATACGTCTCATTGGTATGTCCCGTTTATTTGTTTTTGATAGTATGTATAATATTTTGGCGTTGTCTTTGAAATGTTCACCAGTTTGTTATCTGCTTGTAAGTTGGCTTGAATGTCTTTTGTCTGTCCTTTTATTTATTTATTTATTTATTTATTTTTTTGTTTTAGTTTTTGAAATGTTTTAGTTTTAAATGTTTTTGTCATTGTTAGTATTTTGCAAGTTACTACCACTAGTGTAAAGTATTTTGACTCTTAAGTATGATTTCGACTTATACTAGTTAAAACTTAGTAAATTTTTTAATTTGCCTTTTTTTTTTATTAGAATAGATTGTACCTACTATTGACCTTTTTTCTTTTGCTTAATTTTAAAACTCTCCATGCCCAATTGAACGTTTGTTTGTTGTTTTTTTTTTTTTTTAAATTGGCAAAAATTTCTCTGGTTGCTGGATTACTTGTTTCTCGCTCTCCTTTTTGGAGCGGAATGTTAGATTACTTGTTTCTGTGTTTCTTTTTTTCCGTACCGGCCTTTAGATTATCTGTCTGTTTTTAATCTGCTATTGATTCTAGTTCCTGGACCCCTCTGATGTACAGATACTGGCTCTAGTTGACAACCGACCCTCATTCTGTATCACATGGACTGACCAAAAAGTTAAATTATTTTTTAGCTTATTGGCAGTAATGTGTCTGGGATGGTTTGCAACTTTCTTTAAAATATTCTCAAAAGTAAGTCATTTTTTTCTTTTGCTTAATTTTAAACTTCCCATGCTTAATTGAACGTTTGGTTTTGTTTTTTAAATTGACAAAAATTTTTCTGGTTGTCGGACTTTAAGTTATAACTTAGCAGTTCACCACCCTTTTTGTTTTCTCCATTTGGAGTAGATAGACTAAACTATCGCCCGGTTTACACTCTACCCACATATATTGGACAGGTGAAGAGGCTCATTCCTCATTTCCTGTTTAAGATGTGGTTTCCGGCTTTCTCTTTTCCAATCTTTTCACTCCTTTTTTTTTTTCAATTGGAGTAAATAGACTAAACTATTGCCCGATTCACACTTCACCCACGTCTATTGAACAGGTGAAGAGGCTCATCCCTTGTTCCCTGTTTAGGATGTGGTTTCCGACTTTCACTTTTTCAATCTTTTCACTCTTTTTTCTTTCCTTTTTTTTTTTTCAATTGGAGTAAATAGACTAAACTATTGCCCGATTCACACTCCACCCACGTCTATTGAACAGGTGAAGAGGCTCATCCCTTGTTCCCTGTTTAGGATGTGGTTTCCGACTTTCACTTTTTCAATCTTTTCATTCTTTTTTCTTTCCTTTTTTTTTTTTTTCAATTGGAGTAAATAGACTAAACTATTGCCCGATTCACACTCCACCCACGTCTATTGAACAGGTGAAGAGGCTCATCCCTTGTTCCCTGTTTAGGATGTGGTTTCCGACTTTCACTTTTTCAATCTTTTCACTCTTTTTTCTTTGCTTTTTTTTTTTCAATTGGAGTAAATAGACTAAACTATTGCTCGATTCACACTCCACCCACGTCTATTGAACAGGTGAAGAGGCTCATCCCTTGTTCCCTGTTTAGGATGTGGTTTCCGACTTTCACTTTTTCAATCTTTTCACTCTTTTTTCTTTCCTTTTTTTTTTTACAATTGGAGTAAATAGACTAAACTATTGCCCGATTCACACTCCACCCACGTCTATTGAACAGGTGAAGAGGCTCATCCCTTGTTCCCTGTTTAGGATGTGGTTTCCGACTTTCACTTTTTCAATCTTTTCACTCTTTTTTCTTTCCTTTTTTTTTTTTCAATTGGAGTAAATAGACTAAACTATTGCCCGATTCACACTCCACCCACGTCTATTGAACAGGTGAAGAGGCTCATCCCTTGTTCCCTGTTTAGGATGTCGTTTCCGACTTTCTCTTTTCCAATCTTTTCACTCTTTTTTCTTTCCTTTTTTTTTTTTCAATTGGAGTAAATAGACTAAACTATTGCCCGATTCACACTCCACCCACGTCTATTGAACAGGTGAAGAGGCTCATCCCTTGTTCCCTGTTTAGGATGTGGTTTCCGACTTTCACTTTTTCAATCTTTTCACTCTTTTTTTCTTTCCTTTTTTTTTTTTTCAATTGGAGTAAATAGACTAAACTATTGCCCGATTCACACTCCACCCACGTCTATTGAACAGGTGAAGAGGCTCATCCCTTGTTCCCTGTTTAGGATGTGGTTTCCGACTTTCACTTTTTCAATCTTTTCACTCTTTTTTCTTTCCTTTTTTTTTTTTTCAATTGGAGTAAATAGACTAAACTATTGCCCGATTCACACTCCACTCACGTCTATTGAACAGGTGAAGAGGCTCATCCCTTGTTCCCTGTTTAGGATGTGGTTTCCGACTTTCACTTTTTCAATCTTTTCACTCTTTTTTCTTTGCTTTTTTTTTTTTCAATTGGAGTAAATAGACTAAACTATTGCTCGATTCACACTCCACCCACGTCTATTGAACAGGTGAAGAGGCTCATCCCTTGTTCCCTGTTTAGGATGTGGTTTCCGACTTTCACTTTTTCAATCTTTTCACTCTTTTTTCTTTGCTTTTTTTTTTTTCAATTGGAGTAAATAGACTAAACTATTGCCCGATTCACACTCCACCCACGTCTATTGAACAGGTGAAGAGGCTCATCCCTTGTTCCCTGTTTAGGATGTGGTTTCCGACTTTCACTTTTTCAATCTTTTTACTCTTACATAGCCCCCTGCACTTCAGTGGCATTACTGCCTTGCTCGGGGTGATATGATTTTTTTTAAAAAAAATTTAATGTGGGTGTTTTTTGGATGTACAATAAGTTTTAACCAGGAAATGTTTTCATTTTTTAGTAATTTTCTTAGAAATTTTTATGTCTCTTTTGTGGCTTTGTTTTCATTTACTTTTTTATAGATGTTGTCATCATCAATGAGTTCTCTAATTTTCTGTTTTCATTTACATTTTTATAGATATTGTCATCATCAATGAGTTCTCTAATTTTCTGTTGATACATGTGTTCATCCATGATTACAATTCCTCTGCTCTTATCGAAAGGAGATATGTGGCTGTTTTTGTTGTTTGCTAATTCCTTCAAGTCTTTTATAAATGTGTGAGGAAATCAGGTGGTCTTTGGTTTTTTTTTTTTTTTTTGTTTTTTGTTTTTTTGTATATGACTGTGATTAGGCCTTGTATATTTAATTTGGTAAAATCAGAGTCCCTTCTTTCTTTCTTTTAGTCATACTGTTCTTCTCTACAGATTATATCTGAGAATATTATATATATATGTGTGTGTGTGTGTGTGTGTGTGTGTGTGTTTTAAAAGCCTTTAGGGCAATAGCAAGATGGAGAAAGCCATCAACATATGAGAGGTGACGTTTCAACCATAAATTATGGGTGATATAGCCCATTCAGGTGATGCTGATAAAGAAGGGCCTGGTCAGATTTCTTTATCTTTTATTGAGTATTCCAGTATGCTAGTTGATTTGAAACAGCCTTCTTACTTTCCTTCATTAAATTTCAAGTTGTAGTTTTTAGTAACCTCCAGGGAATATCTGAATTTGTTTTTATTATGGCTTTCATCTAACATGCCATAGACCATTTAATCATTCAGAATGAATCTGGCCAAATTCAGCCTTGCATTAACTTCAAAATTAGTGTATAGCTTCTCTTTCTCTAGGGTGGTCACCTGGTGGTAAGCACTTTTGTATTCAGTACATTTTAAACTGAGTATTATCATTAAACATTTTTTTCAAGTTGTGGAAGAGCATAGGCATCAAGGTATGTATTTGTTCATGATTTGTTAATAATCTATAACTGTTCTTTTTTGAAATCTCTCCTGAGATCATTGAAATATCCATACCCCTCAGGAATGTGATCTGTGTAATGTTTTCTTTTTGTAGCATGCATTATACTTTACAGTCAATAAATGTTTTATCAACTTTGAGGTATTACCTTGACATTACAGTGATTGACCTGCAATTCACTGTTAACTTACGAAAGATTGTGATAGTGAGTACATTTACTCAGACCAAACTGGGAGTCTCAGGTGATGTTGCAATCTACTCCAGGACAAAAAAAAAACAAAAAAAAAACATTTGTACAAACCCCAGGTCTAATGCTACATCATTGCATTAAATAAGTAATGCTTTCAGTTTCATGTTTTCAAAGGTTTCCCCTTGCAGTTCAAGATTAACAGAATAGAAGACAGTAACCTTGAATAAATGGGGTTCACCAGCCATGGTTACTTCACCTGAACCAGGATATTGTTTTCTTTTACTTTAACTTAGTAGGTGAACTTATCTTGACTTTATATATCTATTAATCATTTAATGCCAAAAAAACACCCAGATGTACCTACATGTCTCACACTTTTACAGTTCAAGGGTGTCTGAATGTACAGCAATTGCCCTTCAATAGATGGCATTAACACTTGTCTCATGACCAAATAGAAGCACCACAATTTTCAATGTTTTAGAAAGAAACACACACACACACATATATATATATATATAGGTTGGTATAAATGTAAATAAGTATATAAATGTGTGTGTGTGTATATATATATATATATATGTAAATGTGTGTATATATATATATATATATATATATAGATATATATATATATGCGCAGACACATCAATATATAAATATTTATCAGAACTGTGTTAATAGAACAGTGCTCAATTATGAATTGAACATTCAGTTCATAATAAGCACCTGATGATTGCATAATGCATGAAACTGAGTCAAAGCTAAAATGTAGGATAATATATATATATATATATTTTTTTATTTGTAAACGAGTTATTATGCAGCCTAGGTTTCTACCATGAGTTATGGAAAATTCCCTGAAGACACCATTCATGGTAGAAACCTAGGTTGCATAATAACTCTTTTACAAATAGAAAATATTCAAAAGTTCTACAATATAATTGTATTGAACACTTTTAATAGAAATGTGCACTGGTCTAATCTTATGACCAGAAACTAAGTAATTAAACAATCAATATATATATTTGTATATGCTGTACATTCAGACACTCTTGAACTGTAAAAGATTAAACAATCAATATATATATATATATATATATATATATATATATATATATATATATCTGTTGTGTATTTAGGCAGCAATCACTCTTTTGACAGACATGGTGCCATGGTTAAGTTATTTACATTATAATTTTTTCTTTTCAGTAAATAAATTATATAAAACATTGTTTGAATGTCTTATTTATCCAAGCACTTTCATCTATATTTTTAGCTATTATCAAGAATGAATTTTATTTTACTTTTAACTGAATTTATAGATTGTTCTGTGTATGTATCTAGAGTTATGGGGATGTTTTATTTTCCAAACACAGTCAGCACATTGTTTTTTTTATAAAAAATGCTTTCATTGTATTTAGCCTTTTTGTTCACAAATAATGCTATTATAACAAAACTTGCATATTGTTGTGACCTTGTCACCAAGTTGTTGTGGTCCATTAGGGCCAGAAATAAGGACACAAAGATGGAATGTATTACAAAGACAGTCGTACAAACATATACCAATGAACAATTATTAGCCTGACTGTCAGAATTATGCTGGAATAGATTCCACTCTCTCTGCTTTATAAAGCAGAACTGCTACTTACATATAGTTCAAAAGAGTTCAATGTGTCATATGGGTAAGTCACCATAACATCCCCTCCTAAGTATTAACTCTGCAGTAGTCTTAATATTTTTCCTTTTTAGATTCACAATGAGAAAATTCATTTTCCTTTTTCTTTTTATATGGCACTGTTTCAAGGCTGCTTGTGATGTTGGTATATCAAAAGTATCATACATGACATCCATTATGTCTTTTTCTTCAGGAGGACCGCTGTCAGCATTGTCCGACAGGTGTTTACTGATCTGATTTAAATGTCTTCTGTGAGTGAACTGGGTACTTTTAATTATATAAACCATATTTCTTATTCTTTTGTCAATTGTGCCACTTTCTCAGAAACATTTTTTATCCCGGTATATCCTGAAAAAACTTTCTCTCAGATTGGTAGTGTTTCGTAGGTACCATGTTTGTTCGTCCAGGTTTTGTTCGAGTGGGAAGTAGCTTGTCAAACACAGATCTCATTTTACATGCAAACATTACCTCGACTAGGTGTAATGATGATGGTGTGTTGTTGTTGGTCGTTATTTATACACCTAAAGTAACTGATCTAGGCTTTTTTTGTGGGTGTGCCCCTAGTTTTCTTCAGAGCTCTTTTTAGTACGTCAACAAAGCACTCATTCTGTGCATTGAACCTTGAATGATATGGACCAATTGTAAGATGATTGATCTGGAAGGTCTCACAAAAATCCTTAATTTCACCGAACATAAATTGTGTTCTATTGTCTGACACTAAAAAATCAACTACCCCTAATCTGGTGAACAGTTCATATAGGAAATTTATTATCACTTGTGTAGTGGGATTTCTATATCTAAGAACTTCAGACTACTTTAAAAAACTATGTACTAGTATAAGATACTAGAATCCATCTAGCGGACCTGCAAAATCCACATGAATTTGAGACCATGGTTGGTCTGTTTTGGGCCAAGGACTATATTTGATTGGAGGTGCCTTCTCTGCCAAGGCACAGTCTTTTGCAGGATTTTACCATATTTTCGATATCCTTATCCATGTTCAGCCAGTATACTTAACTGTGCATAACGCTTTTCATCCGTGTAATCCCTGCCTGACCCATATGGAAGTCCTTCAGTATTCTTCTTTGTAATGTTGTGGGAATGACAACTTGCTCGCTATATAACAATACTCCATTGCATAAAGAAAAAATATCCAATGTCTGTTTGTCCTTTTCGAGAATTTTGAAATTGGTTTGCTTGATAAACTCATCGTTTACAGCTTCTTGTTTTATCTGGTCGAGAGTTATGGGGAGTTCCCTCACTGTGTTACACAATGTAGTTTTTTACATTCTCCTTCTGTTTGGAGAAAAGCAGTCACAGTAACTTCTAGAGGTTCTCTGTGTTCTGAGATTAATCTGGACAGTCTGTCAGCATGACAGAGTTTTTTAGACAGTAGGAACTTTATTTTGAAGTTATAATTTAAAAGAATTGTTCCCCATCTGTGCAATCTATTTGATGTATGCACAGACAGATCTTTTTTGAAACTAAATATTGTAAGTAACAGTTTATGGTCCATCTGCAAAGTAAAGTGTCTACCATGAATGTACTGGTGAAATTTTGTTACTGTGCTCTAACAACTCCTCCTCAATTTGCAAGTAAATTTTTCTGCAGAAAAAAAGCATTCTTGACACATGAGCTATTGTTTTGTAAGATCCATCTGGCATCTTGTGCATAATACATGCTCCAGCACCATACGAGCTAGCATTGCTGGCTACTGTAAGTCTGCATTATAGTGAGTGAGAAACAAGTCTGACATTAAGACTTTTTTTATTTTTTCAAATGCTTCTTGGCACTCAGGTGTCCACTCCCAGTTCTTGTCTTTTTTCAAAATTCATTTAATGGAGCACATAATTTCTACATATTCAGTATAAATGTCTAATAATAATTTGCCAATCCTAAAAAACTTTGAAAGGGAGATACATTTTTGGGTGCTGGCATGTCCTTCATTACTGTAGCCTTTTCTGGATCTGGTCTTATGCCTTCTTTATCGATGATGTGTTCTAAGTGTTTAATTTTTTTCATAAAGAACTTGCATTTGGATTCTTTCAATTTGAACCTGTATTCCTGAATTCTTTTGAAGACTTTATGCATATGTTCCTTATGCTACATTTTGACTGATCATTAAAATGTTGCTGAAATATGTAACCATGAAGTCAAAATCACTCAGTATAGTATCCATCATTAGTTGGAAAATTGCTGGCGCAACCTTTACCCCGAATGGTAGACATTCAAACTTGTACAACCCACGGAGGATGTTGATACATAGCAACTTTGAACATTCTTCCTCCACTGGTATTTGCAGACAGACATCACTGAGGTTGATTTTTTTTTAAATTTTCCCCTATTTAGTTTCACGAAAATGTCACTGGCTGAATGTCATCTTTTAACTCAAATTTTGCTGTCATCTGATTACACTGACCAAGGCCCCCAGAAAAAAAAACTTCCAGAAAAGTTTCTTTTAAGATTTTTATTAAATTATTTGCCTCGGTGGTCAGGTTTTCTAGTTTTGGGTAAAATGAATTAATTGGCATATCCCACAACTTAAATTTCTCCATCCAGTTAGTGCCAAATAGATTTTCTGTATTAACACAAATTTCTTTAGTTTTAATGTCCTTCCTTGAAATGTTACATTTGTGATAAGTTCTCCTGTAAACTTAATTTCTTCCCATCACAGACCTAGCCATTTTATTAGTTCTTAGCAAGGTTGGTTTTCCCAACTTTTTCCAAGTGTGTAGATTTATTATTGTTAAATCTAAACAAGAATCCAACTACATTTTAATATTTTTATTTAGGATTTGTACTTGCACATACTTCCTAATGTTTAACTTGTCTTGTTCATTTGCTTTTGTGTTTTTTTACATAGCTATTAACCTTTTTTCCTTGCTCGACAATGTGAGCTACAATTTAGGCTTTTTTTTTTATTGCAATAAGGACAATGTAAAAATCCATAACAGAAACATGGGTTAGGAAGCAAGTTGTTTCATTTCTTTTGTGATTAGTTTGATTTCAGGGGAGAATCAGTTTGTTTTTTCTTATGCGAGCTGTGTCAGATTCTTCAATATTGTTTTGATCTTGGAGTATGCTTATGAATCTCTGACAATCCTCCGCTATTTGTTGGAGAGCAAGGTTTAGCTCATTTTCTAATTAATTTAGGACTCTACATCTAATTTTAGCATCTATAGTTGAAACAAGTCCCTGAACAAATATCAGACACCTGAAATTATTTGCACTTAATTTTAACAGTTTGAAATCATTGCAATGCTTGTTCATGATTGATGCAAATGTAGTGAAATCTTCACTTTCTTTTTGGTTAAATTTATACATTTCTATCTCTTATGAAAGAGTGAAATTTTAGGACTAAAAAGTTCTGTAAGAAGTTTAACTGTTTCAGAGAATGTCAATTCGCTTATTTTATGGGGTAAAATATAATTCACAAATTTGGTGTGCTCTGCAGTACCCAGATTAAAAAAAAAAGGGTGAACTTTAAGAAAGTCCAACCAATTTATTCAATCTATGGCATATAAATCTTTGAATCTTTTAGAATAAGAAGCAAAGGTTATATGCTTATCTGGAGAATATCTAAAAGTGTCTGTTGTGCCTCAGATCGTATTTTGTGAGAACACATTTTCATTTTCACTAATTTGTCCCCAGTTTGCCAGTTTAAGCAAGTTTCTTTGCTCTTGTTAAGTTTGAAGTAAAAATTTCTTTGAGTTTCTAATGTCTGACTTCAGTTTGTTTTTGAAATTCAAGCCGTTCTTTTTCAGCTTGCTTTTGCTGCCATAAAAGTTCCCGTTGGTTTTGCTATTTAAGTTAAAACTTGAGAAATTTGAGTATGGTGGGTTTAAATCCATTCTTGTTTATCTGTGTCATTGGGGTTTTTTTTTTTGTTAGGATTACTCAAATACAAATTAAATTCAAATGAAAACTTTGCTTTTCTTTGAATAACAAAAAAAGCTTTACTTTCTTACTCACTCAGTAACAAAATAATAATTAAAAGTGAATAACTTTAATTTCTTATTCACTCAGGGAATCATGAGTGCTTTTTTTTTTCTCAAAAAATATGAATTCTTGTAGTTTAGTGGTTCGCATTTAAGTATAGTTTAATTTAGTTAGACTTTTTTTTCATTATGTTTTCTTTTCTGGATTACCAAGTACTGTTGAGTAGAACAAAGTGTGATGATAATAAGAATTTTTTCCATGCATCCAATGTTGAACCAATATTGACAATTTCCACACAGTCCTTTTGGGATCCTGAAAGGCCCTTAAGAATCCTAGCCAAGTTGTTGTGACTCACTGGGGCCAGAAATAAAGACACAAAGATGGAATAGTATTAAATAAGTATATTACAAAGACAGTAGTACAAACATATATCAATGACCAATTATTAATGTGGCTGTCAGAGTTATGCTGGAATAGATTCCTCTCTCTCTGCTCAACAAAGCAGAACTGCTACTTATATATAGTTCAGAAAAATTCAATGTGTCATATGGGTAAGTCACCATAACACACACACACATATAATTAATAATTTCTTATGACTATAAACGTTATTTTAGTGGGTACCCATGTTTGAGTTACTACCACTGTTTTTGGTTTTATTCAAATTAATAACAACTGGCCCAGATCAAGAAGTTCTTTTAAAACAAAAAAAACTGTCTCTCCCAACAGGAATCAAATTTGTATTCCTTTCTTCCATCAAGGAAACCACTTTTTGAGTTAAAGTGTGCCGCTACTAATTCAGTCTAAGTTACCAGCTTGTCAGGGCAAATTTGGATTTACCTATTATTATCTAATAGAATTATCCATTTTCCATTAGAAGTACTTCTGAGTTTAAGCTGATTGTTATTAATTTCACTATTTAATTAAATAAATAAAAAAACAGTGATATCAATTCAAACTAAAAATAAGATTTATAGTTATAATAATTAATGCATAATAAATTCCTTTAAAAAATTATGATTGTTTGTTTTGTATCATCTTCTTTATGTGCTGTGTTCTTTCAGGACATAGGCAGCCATTGACTTCCACTTGCCCCTATTGCTTTTCACTCTTAATTGATTTTCTCTTTCATTACAGCTATCTTGAAAAGGGTTTGTTTTGTGCGGGAAAAGAAGAAAATTACAGAAAATTGTTAGCACAAAAAGAGCTGCTATAAGTATCAGAAAAGCTTTGCTAATGTTCTTTCCTCCCTGTCTAGTGTGGCCAATCAGAACAATCACAAAGTGAATAAAGGCTATTGCTTTTACTTACTGGGAAAATGATTTTTTGAGCTTGGTGAGCAAAAGTGTGTTTTCACTGAAGTGAGGGGAAGGTTGAATTTTTGATCCCATTTTTGGTATTGCATTGCCTGCTGGACTGTTCATATCAGATCTGCAATTGAACTTAGTGTTAGTGTACAGATTTTTTTTTTTTGCCATGCTTATTTCTACTGACACCATTGGTTGATATCCAATTTTCTTCTTCTTGTCTCTCCCAAACCCACTTTGCTATTCACTTACTCAAGCCCATCAAGTATGTCTCACATGACTTTTTCTGTCTCTCTTTCTGTCTATCCATCCTGTGAGTATTAGATTTTCCAAGCCCTTCTTTCTCTTTACATGTCCCAGAAACCTCAGCTGAATCTCAGGTAAGTATAAATTTCCTTTTTGTTTGTATCTTTTCCAAAACATTATTGTTGCTCACATGTTCAGTTCATGGTATCCCCAGCATCCTTCTGTAGAACCCTATTTCTGTTGCTTCAAGTCTCTTCTTCATCTTTGAAGAGATCGTTCAGCATTTGCTGTCATATAAGAGGACATATATCACATAATACTCAAGTACGCTTTTCTTTGTTTCCAACAAAATTTTCCTGTCTCTCAATACTCTGCTTAGCTTTTGAAATATGTCCTTGGTCATACATACCTTTGGATCTCAGTGTCACACTTTCCATCCTCTGCCTCTTTCCTAGGTCTTTAAATTTCTGCACTTGTTTGATTTTAGTGTCCCTGACCTGTCGTTGACAATTTGTTGTTCTCTTTTTGCTGATAACCATGCATTTGTTTTTAATGTTTAGCATTTTCTTCTCACTTTCTCTTGCTACCTTCTGTAGGAGATTTGTTATTTTCTTTTCCATGTCTGTTATCAGCACTGTATCATCTGTGTATCTTATATTGTTCAGCTTGTGGCTGCCAATGACAAATTCTGGCAGAACTTGTAGCTCTCTCAAAATTGTTTCACTGTTGAATAGATCCAGTGAGTAGGCACATCCTTTTGTTATATCCTTTTCTATTTGTATATATCTACGGAATTCATTTCCTCTCTTTATGCAGGCAGTTAGCTGCCAGTATAAGTTCTTGATGACTCTAATGTCATTACTGAATATGTCAACAATACCAAGCATCTCTAACAAGTCTTTGTTTTGTACTTTGTCGAACACCTTTGCGTAGTCTATAAAACACAGGTGCATCTCCTTCTGCATTTGTATTGCTCTTTCTGATAATATTTTGAGCATGAAAATCACATTCCTTTTTCTGGTGTCTTTGACAAACCTGCATTGTTCTTGTTCTATTTCAGGACAGGTTCTGCTAAGCGCTCTGTTTATCAGAAGTCAGTTAATGAGTTTTGTTTTTGTTATGGGACCTACCCTTTTTGGACTATAATGAACTCTTCCTATTATTATGAATACCGGGAGAATATGCCTCTCAAGGTTGAGTTGGGTTGAGTCAGCCCCGTCTAATGGCCTGGTAGTCAGACTGACATGTAACACACCTTGTATTTGTTCTCTCATAAAATATATATTTTTCAGTCATACCTGAGTTCTTGTTTTTCTTCTGGACCTATCCTGGGTCTACAACAGTTATGTGACTCATTAAACTGATTGTTCAGTGAAGTTCACATACAGAAAACAACACAAGGAAATAAGAAGCAATTGCAGGCAGGTTAAAGAAAACTGGCTCAATGACAAATGTGTACAAATAGAAATTGAGCACGGCAAATAAATGAGATATGCATAAAACATAATGGAATTAACAGCACAAAAAACATGCAAAAAACATGATGCATAAAATCTAAGGATGGAACACTCATATTAGAGAAAGAAAAAATACTTCAGTAACTGGATGAATATATCAGATATAACTTCCATAACAAGAGAGAGCAGCCAGCAATACACAAAAAACAGATGGACCAGTAACACTAAAAGCTGGAACGGAAGTTTCACTGGCTGAATTGAGCAGAAACAAAGCAGCAGGACCAGACAGCATTGAGACAAAAATGCTGAGAGCCTCAGATGAATTTAGCATAGACATGATTACAGAAATAATAAATTAAATCTACAACAGTGATAATATGCCGGAAAACCTAAGCAGATGATTTGTATATGAAACTGAAACTAGAAAATATAGATTTATACAAGTTCTGGTTAGAAAAATATGCTTTCTTTAATAGGCAATGTAGTAATAAATATATTCATGTATTTACTTATCATGTCATTGAGTATTGCTAAAATTTCATCCACACTTCTTGTTAGTAAAATTTTACAATTAAGTTTCATGAATTCTTTAACTTTCTGTAAGAGACAAGTGAACATTACATTTAGTTTTATTTATTACTATATATATATATATGTATATATATATATATATATATATATATATATATATATTTGGGCAGCAACCTTTCTTTTAAACATTTCATTAAATGTGACAAACAAGGAAAATTTGATTAAATTTTATCGAGTTTTTTTAGTATTCTTAAATTTTTCTGTTTGTTAGGGATAAGGGAATGTGAAAATTTTTCATAGTGTCTTTTGGGCCAAGCACTTTTTGGCACTTTTTTCATTATTTGCATCTTGAAAATGGTTAAAGTTGTGTCCAAAAGTTCTTGGGACAATAGAAACTATGGTCAATTTTTAAACTTACTTACTCTCATGAACAGAAAAAATTAACAATACTAGAAAAACCCAATAAAACTACATCAAAGTTTGCTTGTTTGTGTAGCCTCATTGTTTCTGCTATTGTACATTTTAAACAGTGAAATTGATGTCTACCAAACTTATAAAAAAACAATGTTGGATTAAAAAAACATTTTGATTATATTTCAAGAACAAAAATAAAGTTATGTGCATTTCTTGAATAGAGTAATTGAGCTTTGATCTGCATACTTGACTTGAAGGTGGCTTTACAGTAAAAATGGAATACAGTTTCAATACCTAATTAATACAAATATTATATATATATATATATATATATATATATATAACCTTTAAATCTGGACATAACTTATTACATTGCATTTGACTACATGGTTTTGTTGTCATTTCGCGCTATCACATGGTGTGACATCATAAAACCGCATTGCAAATTTGAGAACTGCGTTTATTATTTTTGGTAACTATTGCCGTTGCCTATGTCAACACAAAATAAAATCATCAGTGATGGTGGATGTTATTGTATTTCAGTCTAAATAACCTCCCTGAAGATGGCTCATCTGAGCTGAATACTTAGAAGCAAATCAATAAAAAATTATCCAAATGTTAGAGAATTTGTGTCTTTATTTTCAACTGAAATTAAAGCCAAAATATGACATTTAGAACGTCTCATGATTAAACATAATCGACATTCATTGTCTCTTATATTTAACAGCATATGTTTAGAAAATTATTTGCTGCCTCGATACACTATATATATATATATAACCAATGTAAAAGAATGAAGAACAAAATTACAGCATTAATTTAAAACAGGGCTCAATATATAAATAGAGTAATAAATATTTATTATTCAACTCTTACATTAGATAACTACTACAAAATTGTTTGTTTTGTTTTAGGTAGTTGAAAATGACAGTAATCATCAATTTCAGCTACGGAGAAGACATTGTCTTTTTCAATTTTGAAACAAAGTGTACAATTTTGTAGTAATTATTTACATGTTCTAAAGTAAAAGTTGAATAATATACTATTTATCTACTATTTGGGCTTCTTGACAAAATCCAACAAAGAATCTGTAATTTAATTGATCCCAACCTGGTAGCTCAACTCCAGTCACTTTCTCATCGACATAATGTGGCTTCCTTCTGTCTCTTCTACAAATACTTTCATGGTTTCTGCTCTAAACAAGCATAGCCCCCTGCTGCCCCCTCTGCAGGAATTTACTCGAGCTACTAGACTAGCAACTTTTACAGTGTACCCAATCAAATGTAATCACAATTTCTACTGTAGCAGTTTCTTTGCTTGCACTTCCCACCTGTGGAACTCCCTTCCGTATACTTGCTTCCCAGACAGCTACAATCTCCAAGAATTTGAATGTAAAGTCAATTGCCATCACGTATCTTATTAAAATCCTTTCCCTGACAACCCTTGTATCGTGTTCTTCTTCCTTTCCACTCTACTCTCATGCAGCTCTCTTCACACCTGTATTTTCATCCTGTTTCTACTCATTCTCTGACACCCTTGTAACTTGTTTCTCTTTCTCATCTCTTCTGTAACCCCCTGCACATCAGTGGAAGTTCTGCTTTGCTTGGGGGTGAAATGATTAAAAATCATATATATATATATATATATATATATATATATATATATATACACACACACACACACATAGAGGGTAAGAATTATTTCATATTTTCTAAAACTGAATATATATATATATACACACACACACACACACACACACACACACATACTTAGAGGGTAAGAATTATTTCATATTTTCTAAAATTGAATATATATATATATATATATATACACACACACACACACACACACACAGACACATACTCAGAAGGTAAGAATTATTTCATATTTTCTAAAATTGAATATATATATATATATATATACACACAGACACATGCTTAGAGGGTAAGAATTATTTCATATTTTCTAAAATTGAATATATATATATAGATACACACACACACAGACACATACTTAGAGTGTGAGAATTATATTTTCTAAAATTGAATATATATATATATATATACACACACACACACACACACACACACACATACTGAGAGGGTAAGAATTATTTCATATTTTCTGAAATTGAATATATATATATATATATATATATTTTCAGTCATCCGCAGAAAGATCTGTTTCGCTGTATCACAGCTCATCAGTATGGTTAGACTTCGATTGCTTTTTAACTCAGGGTTGAAACCCAACCGAATTGGCGTCAGTCAGCGATTCTACCTCTGATCTATGGGCACTTGGTAGAAGGAGGCAGACTTTTTAGTGTGTATATTATCATTATATATATTAATTGAATATTCTTTTATTTTTATTTTTATTAATATTGAATTTCGCTGCTGAATGTTGAAGGAAAAATTTTCTTCAGCTTATTAAACAGTAGGCTGTCAAAATATCTAATAATAAATAACTACATTGACACCGGATTGTGCGTTGTGGTCCAGTGGATATCGGCTCGGAACGAGAAGCCGGGGAGCCGAGTTCGAATTCCCGTTGAATCCATTGTATTCACTTACGCGCAAATACCCTTGGGAAAAGTATTAATCCGTCTCTTCCTTCCAGTTATGGGTTAAATAGCAGGACAGATTGGGTTCTGTAGCCTTGGTCGGCAACCAGTCTACCGCAGAAAGCACTGGCAACCTACTGCGGGATAATCTTCTGCCCAGTCAGTCATGTCTCTTTCGAGACATGATCGCCCAAGCGTGTATCGCGTATGGCACTTAACTGACTGACATTGACACCTCTGTTCAAAAAAGAGGAGTCCCAGGCATGCTAGGATTCATGGAACATACAGGAGTCATTACCCAACTACTAAAAGATGCCAAGGAAAATAAGGGAGATATTGCAGTCCTCTGGTTAGACCTTAAAAATGCATATGGGTCAATTCCACATCATCTGGGAGAAGCTCTAATCCAGTACCATATACCCACTGCTTTCACCAAGCTCATTTTAAACTACTATAAGGATTTTAGAATGAGGGCAGTAACAAAGACCTCAACTTCAGCATGGCACAATCTTGAAAGAGGGATAATAACAGGCTGCACCATTTCAGCATCTCTCTTCACATTATCAATGAATATGCTGATAAAGGTGGCTGAAGTAGAATGTCAAGGACCAGTCCCCAGATCCGCTGTAAGGCAACCACCGATTCGTGCATATATGGATGACATGACCATAACCAGCACGTCCGCCATTGAGGCAAGGCGGTTGCTGAAGAACATCAAAGAACTCATCAACTGGGCAAGAATGAGTTTTAACGCTTCCAAATCACGTTCCCTAGTAATGAAGAAAGGTAAGCTTTCGAAAAATGAAAGATTTAAGCTCTTTGGAGATGACATACCTACAATACATCAAAAGCCAGTAAAGAGCTTGGGGAAGCAGTTCGATGAAACCCTAAAAGATTCAAGATCCGTAATATTAACAAAGGTGAATCTAGAAGGGTGGTTAATCAGGGTTGATAAGTCTGGCTTACCAGGCAGATATAAAGCTTGGATTTATCAACACATCATTCTTCCAAAAATACTCTGGCCTGTAACTATCTATGATTTCACTTCCTCCACGGTAGAAATAATGGAAAGAAGCATAACATCACGACTACGTAGGTGGTTAGGTTTACCAAGATCTCTATGCAGCGCAGCGTTATACGGGAAAACAAATGCATGAAACTCCTGTTTAAAAGCCTACACGAAGAATTTAAAGTAGCTAAAGTGAGAGCTACAATCCAGTACGAGTGCTCGAAAGATCCCAAAGTAACCGGTGCAGGAATATCAGGATATACAGGTAGAAAATGGAATGCCTTGAAAGAACTGAATACAGCAAAAGAAAGAATCCGAGAAAAGGCAATACTAGGGACCATAGCTACTGGACGTACGGGCCTCGGGTTTTTTCTCTCAGGAAAATATGACAAACTGCAAGGAAAAAAGAAAAGTCATCTTTTGCAGGAAGAAATCAGAAATGGCGAAGAAGAGAAACGAATAGCAATCCAAGTCGGGTTGAGACAGCAAGGGGCATGGACCAAATGGAGCTCTGTTGAAACACCAAATCAAATGGTCCGAAATATGGCACGGTGACACCAGATTAAAATTTCTGATTCGGGCAGTATATGACACCCTGCCAAGCCCCACAAACCTACAATTATGGTATAAAACCCAGTCGCCAAATTGTCATCTTTGTGGGTGCAGAGGTACCTTAAAACATATCCTGAGTAGCTGTAAATCTGCACTAGCTGATGGGCGTTACAGGTGGTGCCATGATGAAATTCTGAAAGAGATCGTCAAAATAGTTCAAAATGCTATCAAAGAGAATGTTTACAACCCAGACACAAAGCAGATAAAATTTATTAAAGCGGGCACGAAAATCCCACGAAATAGAAAGGTAAATCCAAACCTGCTATCTCCTGCAACAGACTAGGAACTAAGGGCCGATATAGGCTCAAGATTGAAATTCCCAGAGCAAATTGCCATCACAAAACTTTGCCCAGATATAGTTTTCTTCTCACATAAATTGAAGAAGATAGTCTTGTGGGAACTGACGGTCCCCTAGGAAGAAAACGCAGAGGAAGCTCATGAAAGGAAGAAGTTAAAATATGACGAACTGCTGCAGAGTTGCAGGGTTAAAGGCTGGAGGGCTAGCTGCACTCCTATAGAAGTGGGGACTAGGGGATTTGCAGCAAGGCCCTTATGCAAAGCCTTAACAGATATTGGGATAGTGGGAGTAAAAAAAAGAAAAGCACTCAAGTCCATAACCAAAACAGTGGAAAGAACAGCTAATTTGTTATGGATCAAAAGAGAGAGTGCCTGGATTCTAAATTGTTAGCTAAAATTCCCTGAAATTCTGTGTTTAAATTAATGTTTCGGATGAGCTCATGTGCAGTTCACCTCTAAATGGAAAGTGGCTCTGACTGTCACTAATCAGAAGCATTTGCAGGGTTTTGTACTGGGCCTAAACGTAATTTTCCAGTGTCTGAAAGCGCTTATTGAGGGTGGGCCGGAGGCTGATCATCTCTGGTCAGGTCAGCATGGTGAGGGGGGTATGATGTTGAAAGACCCGAAAACCCCTAGGGGTCCTCGCGATGACATCACTGACGACACCCTCCAGCACCCCCATTACGGTGCGTATGTTTGAAAGGGAAAAAGCACTTTAATTATAAAGACTGCCTTTAAAATATTATCTTCCAGAAATACTATGGTAAAACTTTTTCTTTGGTCCTGGGAAGGATGAAAAACTGTACCTTGTAGTAAGGCCTTTGACTGGGAGGTCATGAGGTGTGGAGAACCACCTCTTAATTGCTATTGTTCTCAGGTCCACTTTGTTAGAGTCCAAGCTATGGGCAAATAGTTAAAGCCCAAACTGGAGTCAAAACACTATGAAAGTATAAAAACAGACTTTTATAGTAAAAATTACAGCAATACATTTTTAAAGAAAAAAAAAGGCATATCTGCAATACGTCCAATACTTGACAACACCCTCTTTACATAAATACATCAATGAAACATGATCTATAAACTTATTTCTTACAAATTTATTTTTTTTAAAATGTCAGCATTAAATAACTTATTAAGGTTGATATACCATAAAACAAATCAAACTTTTTCTTTAAGTGAAATGCAGTCTTTTTTACACATAATATATATATATATATATATATATATATATGTCATCCACATACAAGCCTGTTTTGCTGTATCACAGCTCATCAGTGTGCCTAGACACATCCACTTGCTTCTGGCTGGGATCAAAACTCGACTGATTTGGTGTCAGTTGGAGTCGCTACCCACTAAGCCATAGGCACATTACTGAAAATAAATATATATATATATATATATATATATGTATATATACAGTAATGAATTGAGTTTTCTCAGTGGCTGGCTTGTGTATACACTGCATATATATAACGATAAAATTTCCTCCTCTCTCAGCCATGCACCGATAGTTTAGGGAGTAGGTACTTCCACTGATATCAAATCAGCTGGAAGCAAATGGATGTCTAACCACACTGATAAGCTGTGATGCAGCGAAACAAGTTTGTATATGAATGATATATATATATATATATATTGACAATTTTACATATATAGCATAATTTAAAACTGTATTCCGCATCACATATATATGTGTATGTGGTCATGGAGAACATAGTCTAAAGTATGCTATATCTATATATACACACACACACGTGATGAAGAAGAATATAGTTTTAAAGTAGTATGGTATATTTATGTGTAAAAATTCTCAATATTAGGAGTAAAACAATCAAGTTATGAAGATAGTGTTTAAGTATAAAAAAATGGTCACAATTTATTGTTGCCCTCAGTTTTTACAAACACATTTATAATGAATTGATTTTTAATGAAAAATCTTTTTTTTTTTTGTTTGAATTTTTTTCCCAGGTGGCAATTCATGGGTTATACAAAGTGCACCCTTTCCTCTTTTATTTTTGTTCAAATCGTCTGAAGATCATGTTGCATAAAACTTGAGTCATGACTAGAGGCATTCTTTAATAAGATATATATATATAAAGATACATGACTGACTGGGCAGAAGATTATCCCATAGGAGGTTGCCATTGCTTTCTGCGGTAGACTGGTTGCCAGCCAAGACTATAGAACCCAATCTGTCCTGTTATTTAACCCATAACTGGAAGGAAGAGACAGATTAATACCTTTCCCAAGGGTATTTGCGCATAAGTGAATGCAATGAATTCAACTGGAACTCAAACTCAGCTCCCTGATTTCTTGTTTCGAGCCAATATCCACTGCACCACAATGCACATCCGCACCACAACGCACATCCATTATGTACATGTTCTCAAATATAATTTATAATAAATATTCACAGCTCTATATATTATATTATATATCGAGCACTGTTTTAAATTAATGTTTTGGATGTTGTAAAAATTCTTTCTTCGTTCTGTATTCACTTGGATATATATGTGTGTGTGTTTTTGAATTCCTTCTTGAGGACTGTATGTATGTGTGTTGATATATAGAGTGACAGAGAAATAGATAGAAATAGTTAAAATACTTTCTATGCTAAGATACAATCTTCATTATCTTTCTACTGGTTTTCTTTTTGTTTTAAAAAACAAAATAATTTAAAATATATATGAAAAGATTTTTGGAATTTTAATTAGTGAAAGATTTTATCAGTGTAAATTAATTTACACATTTTCCCTTATATAAAAACTATGAAATTCTAATCATAGTTTTGCATTGCTTCGATTCCTTACTGATTTGATTCAAGGTAGAAATGCATTCCTTCTAATTTATCATCCAACACTTTGCTAAGAGAGAACTTCCTCTTGTACCAATTCCACAAGGAAGTTTATTTCTCTTCAGATTAACAAGATGAACATCTTTCGAAAAACCATTAAGCATATAAGCGAATAAATACTTACATCACATCAACAGAGCATTTACTGCCTTAGGAATCTGGATGGCCCATGTTTTTCCCTTCTTATCTTCATATGTACAAATAATTTTTCCAAATGATTGTTCTGTGTGCTCACTTGTAAAATGACTCATCATTTTACTGTGTCTAGAAATGGAACAAGTAAGTAAGAACCTTTGAGTCAAGAAACTGTTGCAGAGTTCCTAAATGCCAAAGATTGTTAGAAGAAAGACATTCATAAACTGACTGTAAGTAAGTATAAATTCAGCTTCAAGTGAAACATTTACATTATTAACAGTGACAGAAGTGAGTATCAATCCTGCGGATAAATAGAATTCGGGGCATATATGTAAATATATCTGCAACAGTTGAATAATTCTGAAATGGAAGATAAATTTAGCAGGATGTATAACAATTAGATATTGTCAGAGGTTTTTGACATGAGTATCCTGAAGGCCTCTTAGCAATAGAATGTAATTCTTTGTCGTTACCTTTTTAATATTGAAGGGGAAGACAGGCTTTCAAATCAAAGTTACATATGAAAAAAAAATCAGCAGGAAGAAATCTGTGTGTTTTATCTTCTATAGATAACAAGTATAGAAAACCCCAAGGAAACATTCTTTCTTCTCTCATAGAATTTGAAAAAAATAGTAATGTGCAAGTCAGGAAATAAATGTACGCAAACAGAATTATGCAATGAGATGTGGATTGCAATGTTTTCTAAACCATAGAATAAGAATTAACAAAAAGAAACATTGAAGCAGAATTAATGTACAACCTATCAAATCATGTCATGTAATAATAAAATGTACAGTAGAATTGAATATATATGGTAGGGTACTGAAAATTTATTGGCTCAAGCCATTTTCTAGATTCTGAGGAAATTAACAAATATTGGAATATTTCTTTATGTATTAAAAAGAGAGTCTTGGTTAATCCAAAACCTTGTCTGTTTGCCTATCCAGTGTTTCAGTATAAAGGAAAATGACAAAAGGTTCAGGAATAACCCTTTTTCTATTTTAGTCAACATTTCTATATTTTTGTCCAGTTTCTCTCTCTCTCCCCTTCTCTCTCTCTCTCTCTCTCTCTCTCTCTCTATATATATATATATATATATATATATATATATGCTGCTGGGTTGGTTCTTTCATCTAAACATCCAAGACTTGTTAAATAGCTTTCATTGCTGAAATAAATAGGCAAAGAGAAAAGGAAAGATACAGAGACACTAGAGGGACAATTTGGACACTGATTTTATTTTTTGATTCCAATGACCTCTTGTTGGGGAAATTCCTTCCCAACAGTCGGCATGTCTTTACCAGTCAAAGTCCAACAAAAAAAGAGAAAGAGTTTATTTTTGGTACCAGGACGCCTCTCTTTTTGCACATGCGTAAATTGTCTTTCCTGTCAGAGGACTCTTGGGAGATTTTTATGTTTATTTTATTTTGTACTTTTATTTTATTTTGTATTTTTATTTTTTATTTTTTTTATTTTATTTCAGATTTTTATTCAATCTCTACATATATATAAACTTTGGGTAGCAATTCCTCTTTTATACAAGTTTTATTAAAAATGACTAAGAAGGTACAGTGATTAAGTATTTAGTTTAATTTTTCTTGTTTTCATATAAGAAAACATTTATACAAACACGAGAAAATCTCAATATGAGTTATCTTTAATGAAATATATACAGGGTATAATGGATGAATTATCATCTAAATTACACAAAAATGTAAATAACACTCTCATCTCATTTTAACAGATATATTTATCAAAATTACACAAGAATGTCTTGAAATACTAAGAGTTAAATTTATTCAATAAAATATTAATTAAATAGTCCTTGTTGGCTTTATTTAATGAAAGATATATATATATATATATATATATATATATATATACACACACACATATACGTCTGTGTGTGTATGGATATATGTTTAAATTATTTGTTTGAACATTATTTTTAATAGATACTCATATTTGAGTTGATATTCTGTTTTTTAATTAAACTATGTATTTATATATATGTTTTGAATAATTGTGCGAAGAAAATGTGTCATTCAGCAGGATTTGAACCTGTAACCTCTAACGGAAGGGCAGACATCCATTGATCTAATGTATCTTAATAACTCAATCACTAATGATTTCGCAGTTTAATCAAAAACAAATCAAGCCTTATAAACACAAATTTTCAGTTTCCTGTAAATAGCCATATCTGCTCTGAAAGCATATCATCAAATAAACAATGTTACAGAAAGTTCTGAAAATTTTTCAAAATGGATTAACAAACATGTTTGTTTGAACATCATTTTTAATAGATACTCATATTTGAGTAGATATTTCTTTTTTATTAAACAGTATATTCATATATATATAACTCTACTAGACTGAATGTGCTATATACATATATGTTTATACATTTATATGCACATGTATGTATAATGTGTGTGTGTGTGTGTATATATATATATATATATATATATACATATGGTGTATGGGTAAGTCTTGAAGGCTATCACAATACATTCAGTAAAATAAAGGAAAGTAAAGAAGGTGTTGAGTATTACCTATTTATTATACATTAATACTTCGAGATCAAAATCACATCTTCAGATGGCAGCAGAGTTTGTTTTCACGTCTACTCATGGACCGTGTCTTTCAACGAATGGTCATCCTTCACTGCTACTGCTGTCATTAATTGTAGTGTGTGCATGTTTGTGTGTGTTTGAGCATGTATGTGTGTGTGTGTGTGTGTTCATAGTTTAAACTATGAACACACATACACACCCAACATCTTCTTTACCTCCCTTTATTTTACTAAATGCATTATGATAGCCTTCAAGACCTATCCATACAACTAATATACACAATGTTTCAAGCAAATTACAAAATTCCCATATATATATATATATATATATATATATATATATATATATATACACACACACACACACACAAATATGTATATTGGTGATTACAAGATTGAATTCACTGCAAAGAGACAGCAGCAATAGCCCATTAGAAAACTGTGATAAAGTAAATCACAACAAATTTTAATTGTCTTCAAGAGAGGAACACAAGTAAATAAAGAACACTCATCAAATGAACACATGACCTTACCCAAGAACAATAATTCTGGATACAACCTGTAAAGGAAAAAGAATCCTTTATACAAAAAAATAATGGTTTTGCAAAACTATAGCAAACCATTTGGCAAAGACCCTATCACAGAGGGTATGAGTCTTAAAGGTAATCCATCCTTATAAATTTTTGGTAGGCCATAAAGACAGATTGAGCCAGAGGGTCAAATTTTCCTCAGAAATTTCTGGGAAAAGAATCCCACTTTTTTATTACCCACCTCAAAAGTTGTTTTTGAAATTTCATTTCAGTTGAAGTGGTAGTATGTCATTTTTCAATGAGACCAAACTGCACAAATTTAGATGTCTCATTCAAGATTAAAGACATCAACATAATCTGTGCAGTCCATAAGGATCATACCAGGACCCTTATCAAGTCTAGAGATCACTGATAATGGTTATTTTTCAGTGATCTAATGATATATCCAAGTTCAATTCTCCATTTTAACTCAAAAGAAGCAACAGAAGAACAAGCAAACATGTGAGCATAATTATGTAATTGGGCTATAAGGTCACCAACTGTGTCCAAGGAAATAGGTGAAAGTCTTGTTAACTAAGCAAACAAAAACTCAAACTCAGGAAAAAATCTTCTCGTAACCAGGCATAATAGGTGGAACACAAAAATCCAAACCATGAGTAAGGACAGAAGATTTAAGCTCAGAAAGTTCATAAGATGGCATACTGTGCCAAAGCATATATATACTAGCAGTATAGCCCGGCGTTGCTCGGATGTAATGAAAGCTTTAAAACTAATCCATGGTCCTGGAGCTCAGACTCTTTGGATGTTGGCACAAAAGACTAAAAAGCAATAGTTGTTTCCAGTTAAAGCGAAACCGTAGACTGAAAGAAAAATGAATGGAATGTAAGTCAAATTTTGATTTCCTGGTATAGATATCAAATAAGTTTTTTCGTCGTAAACTGAATTTTGAAAGCTAAATAAGTCCTCTGAGTAAATGGTATCATGGCTGAGACTAAGAACTACAATTATACCTATTTAGAGCCAAACCCAAAGCAAAAACTAAAATAAAAGGGCTGAAAAAAATACAGACATACAGGCAGATAAACAGACACGCACACAAACATCTTGCCTTTTATATATATGTATATATATATATAGATATATTATCGATTTTCTGCACTTTTGTAAGAACTGCAACCTTGAAACTTTTGAATATTGTTTCTTATGTCTTTGTCTATGAGTGTATCAAATTTGATTAAAATCGGACCACTCCTTCTATAACCCAATTTTATGATTATCAATTTTCGATATTTATTGGGGGTAGCTTGACACAAAACTTAGCTAAGAACACTCGCAGATGCTTATAGTACAACTGTGTAAATTTTCAAGAAAATTGTTTCAGCCATTTCAGAGTCTATAGATAATGTACACACATACACACAGACAAGGTTCCATTTATAAATAAATTTAGATTAGATTAGATTTAGATATATAATTATCATCCACATACAAGCCTGTTTTGCTGTATCCCAGCTCATCAGTGTGGCTAGGACACATCCACTTGCTTCTGGCTGGGATCAAAACTTGACTGATTTGGTGTCAGAGTTGCTACTCCCTAAGCCATAGGCACATGGAACCAGAGAAGAGAAAATTAAAGTGTTGTATATAAGCAGTGTATATACACACACCAGTCACCAAAAGAACTCAATTCATTCTTGAAAAGTAATGCATATATTGCAGAAATGGAAACTGTTTTTAAAATTTTCTTCTCTAGAGAGCTCAGTCATAATGAGAGCATAATATATTAGCCATCCACATACAAGCCTTTTTTGGTGTATCACAGCTCATCAGTCTTGTTAGACACATCCACTTGCTTCTGGCCAGGATTGAAACTTGATATATATATATATATATATACCCAAATGAACAAGAATGAAGAAAATAACTACAACATTCAAAACATTAATTTAAGATAGTGATCAATATAAAAATAGAGCAATGAAAGTTTATTATTAATTATCATGTTAGAACATATGAAAATATCTGATAATATCTATTTGAAGGTTAAATTGAATCTTGTCTATCATGAAATCTTTTGTAGTCGAGTGGTAAGAGACATTTGGTCTAAAGACGGCACCTTCCTGGTGTTGAGAGTATGCAGGTTTGATTCCTGCTGGAAGATAGATGTTTTCGAAATTACTTCTCAAATGATTAAGGCTAATGAAAACTATAATGTACGGTTTAACTGGGATATATATATATATGAAAAAATAAACAGACTTTCCACTCAAATATGAGTATCCATCAAAAAATAACAATGTTAAACAAATGAGAATTTAAATATGTCGGCCAAAGAAAGTTTTGTAAATTTTCATGTAATTTCATGATATATATATATATATAATTTCAAATAAAACTTCAAAAATTACATATGTCATAAGGCCATTTCAGCCAGGAGTCCTTGATTCTTCAGTGACAAAATTTTTATGAAACAAATACAGGACAAAATTCATATACCTGAAGGTCACTCAAAAAGAAATTCATACACCAGAAATTTACATGAAAGAAAAGAAGAAAAAGAGGTCAGAAAAACAATGGGAGGGGAAGTTAAAAGAGACAGTAGATTATGTTAGAAGCTTGTCGTCTAGACATTCATATGGAGAGCATGGAAGAAGAGGGGACAAAAGAGAGATGGCGTAATGGATTCAAGACCCGACCATTGAAAAAGACTTTTACATGACATCTGTGTTTAGAAATTAAAAATTAAGCATGTTGCAGAAATGGAAGTGGGGGAAAAAGGAAACAGGAAAGGAGGGTAAAAAAGAAAAAAAATGGGATAGACATAGAGAGATTGGGGGAAAGAAAGCACAAATGAAAGAAGGGGAAAAACAGGGGAAAAATGTATGTCAGGTAGCCATCATAACAAATGCCAGCTAAGGAGCTATTATAGGAATAGAAGTGGGGAAAAGGGAAAGAGGAAAGGAGGAGAAAAAAGAAAAAAGAGGGTAGACAGAGAAAGAGTTAAATGAGAGATGGGAGAAGAAAGAAAGAAAAAATGAAAAGAGGGGAAAATGCATACTAGGCAGCCATCATAACAAATGCAAGCTAAGAAGCATGGAAAGAAAGAGATAGATATATAAAAAAGAAAAGGAAAAAAGAAACAAGGGGCAAAGAGAAATAGAGAAAATACATAACATGATGTAATATTCAGCTCTGCCAAAAGTTTTTCAAAAAATGTTTTTGTTTAAAATAATATGGTCTGAATATTGTTGGGATAAAATTAATTTAATTTATATTCTACTACTGGAATAAAATTGGAGGAGCAGAAAAGGGAAATATTGTATTTATGGGGTCTAAACAGAGAATTTTGATATGTATATTATATAAATACACAAAAAAAAGAAGAGAAAATACCTAAGATTGTTGTAGGGAATTCTAAAGATATAGTTAATTGTAGTGTAGATCATAGATTTCCTTAAGTTATCTCATTTTATCAATAAAGTAATTGATAGGAATGAAATACTAGAATGATAGATGAAAAAATTTTCAAAAATGATACAGATATATACCTACATACATCCACATATATGAGTATGTAAATACACCTGTACCTGAGATATAAATAAATATAAATACATATACACTTATATACACACACTTATATATATAAACCAAATTTATAGGGAACAAAATAAATATAAATTTAGAATAAAGAATATATGCATATATACATATATATACATACAAATACCCACACACACACAAATGCATACCAACATATATAAATATATATATATATGTGTGTATATATATATATATATATATATACCCACACACAACACATATACATACATACATATCCTTACCAGTATTTTTTTAATTGTTTCACCCCAAGCAAGGTGATACCACCACTGGTGCCACGGGGGGCTACATAAAAGAAGAGAGAAAGTTTAAGCAGGAAAAGAACGAAGAGAAAGACTAACCAGTTAGAGTGGGTGTCAGAGAAAGGGAAAGAGAAGGATGGGAATACCAGTGTGAAAACAGTTGTGAGGGGAGAGTCAGAAAGTAAAAGAACAAAATAAATGAGGTGATGGGGAAAGTAGAAATAACTAAACATAAGAAATTATTGTAGGTAAAAGGAGAAGGATTTTAGAAGGATTTTAAGAATATGAAATATGAGGAAAAAATTATTTTAAATAAAAATTTTAGTTAAGAGAAGTATTTAGTGATTAGGAAGATAAATTTAGAATTTATGATTAGTTACTATCTAAATTAATGATCTTGGAAAATATAAGGGTTAAGAAGTATAGCAAAGAAAACGGCAACTTACCTCATCAAACCAAGCGACAGTGCATCGCGTTAATACTACGACGGAAAATACAACAAAAAAGAAAATTACATACCCAAACAGAAAAAAGGGCCACATATTCCACATAACAAGCTGAAGACGGAATATTTAAAATAAAAAACAAGTCCATCGCAGGAGTCGCTATAAAAATATATGCAAATATTTAGTGTCCTCTCAGAGTTGTCGACCAATGGAAAAATTGATCGGCCAATAAAAGCAGTCGTTCTCGAAGCAGGGAAGAGAGAAATTTATTTTTGTCTGACTGGTTACGTGGATAGTGGTTTGATCTATATGGTCGTTTTAATTAATACTATAGTGATTAGAAAGATGGAAAGAAATCTATCAGACAGATTCATTTTGGATTACTTTTAGGAGGGTTTTTATATTATAATTTAAAATTTAGATTTGTGGTAATATTTAATTATAAATTTCTTATGTAAATTCAAAAGTAGATTTTGTTTAGAATACTTTATTAATTTTTTCAACTAAACATAGATTACATCTTTTGTAAAGGTTTTTGGGGGTGTGGGCTGAACATATGTTTCCAGTATACTGTGGGGTTAGTCCTTTCATTTTCTCAAAATGTTTGGGAAAGGGATGTATGAAATCTTACATTTGGGTTAGAAAAGGAGTGTTTGTCAGTGAGGTAATGTTGTTTAAATTCACCTGTAATGTAAGTTTGGTCATTAATCTGTTGTTACTTGGGGAGTTTTGGGCTCGGTAGATTATCTGGGTAGATCTACATTTGCCTTCCACCAGACAGCTGATTATGGATCTACAATTACAAGAATTTAAAGTCCCTGTTTTTGTGTTGGTATTAACTAAACTCTTTAAAATTTGATTGCTATAGGAATTGAAAATATTATCCATATTATGAGCGCAGGAGTAGCTAATTTTAAGAGTATTTCTATTGAAGATTTTGTGTAGTGGATTGTGGGTGTTGAAATGTTTATTTACTAGTTTAAGAAAATATTTTCCTATATTAATATTAGATAACTGCAGAATGGGATGTTAAAGCATATTACTTTCTTGTTCTCTACATTTATTTTTGTATGAGATGGTTTAGGATTAATAATCAGTTATTCATGTACCAATTTATTCTTGAAGCCACTCTACTGAAAGGCCTTGCTTTATACTTTCTTATTATAATTGAAACTTTTGAGGTTAGATGGTAATTGGTTAATCCTCGTGCTATCAATGTTGGGTATTTGCTTTATAATAGTTTTTGTGGGGTTGGAATAGATTTTCATAGAACTGAAAGTATTATTGTCTTTATTGTCTTTAAGATAAGGTTGGTGGGAGTCATCATTAACTATTTTTAGATTAGAGGAGACTTCAATTTTAAAGCCAAGGAATTTAAGGGCTCTAATGATTTTTTATGGATTCTATTCATTAAAGAGCCATTACTATTAGGGATGGACATCCCGATATAATCCAATTTGTTTAGGGTCTCAAAATCTACTTAAGATATCTTATATGTAGATTCCTACAAGATCAGCAATCTGGGCTGAAACATATGCCCTCATAGGTGCATCAAAATTATCATCAGGGACTTTTGTACAGGTAGAATGATCAAAAGTAAGAATTGATTTCCTAGCAGCTAAAATAATTTTAATTTCTCTATCTGAGATTTCTATGTGATTTTTAGCAAAGCTTATACAAATTTTGTGTCTGTCTCTTTCTTTTCATGCTCCTTAGCTGACATTTGTTATGATGGCTGCCTAGTATGCATTTTTCCCTCTTTTTCCCTTTCTTTCATTTCTTCTTTCTTTCTCCCATCTCTCCTTTAACTCTTTCTCTTTACACCCCTTTTTTCTCCCCTGCTGCCATTCCTCTTTCTCTTTTCCCCACTTTCATTCCTATAACATGCTTAATTTTTAATTTCTCTCCAGAGAGCTAAATTGTAATGAGAGCATAATATACTTGTCATCTTCATACAAGCTTGTTTCACTGTATCACAGCTCATCAGTGTGGTTAGACATCTACTTGCTTCTGGTTGGGATTGAAACTTGACTGATTTGGTGTCAGTCAGAGTCTTTGTTTCCTAAGCCTTAGGCACATGGAATAAGAGAAGGGAAATTTTAGCATGTCATATATAAACGGTGTATACACACACCAATCACAAAAAAAAACTCAATTTATTGCTGAAGAGTAACACATAAATTTCAGAAGTGGTAACTGTTTTTAAAATTTTCAGAGAGCTCCATCATAATGAGAGCATAAGCAGATTTTTGGGGGTAAGGAACTTAAGTATTGCTTTAAAAGTAATAATTTTTATATTACAGGGTATAATGAAGATAAAATTTAAAACAGAAAACCTGTTTTGTTCCCGCTCATCAAAGTTTTTAATTTGGAGATCTTACTGTAAAATATAATAGGTGTGAGAAATGAATTGGTCTGTGATGGGAAAGTAGAATGAACTACTCGAGGCTGATCACAGCAAGGCCCAGCAAACCCTCTCACTCTTTACACAGCGAGGGTCTGCAACACCTGATGTAAACAGACTCTATTACCTTCAGATGTTAATGTGAATTGGCCAGTATGGAAAACCAATCCACATTAAAATTCATGGCACACTTTCTATTTTTTATAAGATGTTCACAAATTGAGGAACAATAAGTGTTACAGTTAATTTCATTTTCTTGCTAGGTATAGTTCCTGATTTTCAATGGAACATGTTGTGCGATTCCATTATCAATCAGTAGTTTTCCCTATGTAACTGACACCACAGCCACAATCATATTTATAAACTACAGAATTTATTTGATAAGGGGGAAGAACATCCTTACAACTTGAAGCTAGAACAGATCTAGTACCAAACACAATATGCATCTCGGCAGAAAAGTAGCAAAAATAGCACATCAGAAGAAATTTGCCTAATATATATATGTCCGGTGTATTTTAGACTTCCGTAGATTGGAGAGAAGAGTAAAAGCCTATATATATATATATATATATATATATATATATATAAAATAATAATAACTGACCTACTTGGGCGGCTACCTAATCCCTATTGAAGATGATTGCTAAGGTATATTTGTGTTTGTGTTGTACTGCAACTATGCTGAGTAGACCTTAGTTACAGTTTCTGGGAGAGCGTGTACAACAGTCTGAACATGGCCAGAACACTCAAACTCTCTGTCGCAATGACTTGTGACTTTGTGCTAGCACTACCATAAACAAAATATACACATACATATATAAAATGATTTTAAGTAACTATTATCTCTTCCACTTCCTTTATCATTGATTTTATAACTGATCCATCAAATTGCAAATAGCTCTTACTTATAAATAGGATTTAGATTTGCTAATATGTTCCTCAAATGTCTTGAAATCACTGTCATTTCCATCCCAGTGTCAACCTGTTATTATGGATATTACATGATCACAAATTATAATTTATCATGAAAAATGAATTGGATTAAACTGAGTAAAAAACCCTTTGAGCCATGCAATTCCCAATCAAGAAGCCTTAAGCCTTTGTATTTTATAAAAGCTGATTGTAACTCATTTTGCCACAAAATGGTTTTGAGGCTATCAAGTTAATATAATGAACAACTTCTCAAGATTTTAATTGAATAGAGAACTTAAAGTCCATCTTTAAGAGATTTATTTGAATGTTAGACAGTATTTAAGCCCAAATCTTTGGAAAGCAATAAAAATTGTTACATGTCAAGTTATAAACTGTTGTAAAATTAATAAATACGAAATATAAGACTGAAGATAGTTTTAAAATATCAAGAACTTGATAAGAGCTTGAAAAAGGTGAAAATAATAATTTATTTACCTGTATGGAATATTGCATTAATCAAATATTTATTTCTTTGTCTGACATTTTGTAAATTTATCAATAATAATAAGTTATTTTGCACTTTGTTTGCATAAAAAAAATTGAACATTCCGAAAACAATTTATTGTCGATATTTAATAAAAATAAAAAGATATATTTTGCAGTTTTAAAACTGCAAAATATTAACTTGCATCATCAGTTATGACACAATGTGCATGCTTGCATGTTAGTTTGTGTGTATATATATATATATATATAAGTCATTTGCAGACAGATCTGTTTCACTGTATCACAGCTCAAGCTCATCAGTACAGTTAGACATCCAATTCAAATCCAGGATTGAAACCTGACTGAATTGACATAAGTTGGTGATTCTACCTCTGAGCTATGGCTGCTCAGTAGAGGAAGGTAGACTTTAGCATTATATACAATGTAAACACACGCCAGTAGCCGAGAGTCTTCAAATTCATTACTGAATGAACAATGTGTAGATGCATGAGTAGGTACTGTTTTTTTAAACTTTACAATTCCTCCATAGTGCTCAATGAGGGTGTGAGAGTGTAAATAGTCATCCACAGACAGATCTGTTTTGCTGTATCTCAGCTCATCAGTACAGTTAGACATCTGATTGCTTCTAACCAGGATTGAAACTCAACTGAATTGACATCAGTCGGCGATTCTACCTCTGAGCTATGGCTGCTCGGCAGAGGAAGGTGGACTTTAGCGCGTTATATACAATGGAAACCCATGCCAGTAGCCGAGAGTGTTTAAATTCATTATTGAATGAATGACTTGATACCACAGAAATTCAACAGGACACAGGAATAAGGTCTTAAATTATGCAAATAACTAGGAAAGAAAGCACAGTTGAAAACACAATTAAAAAATAATTTATTTGTAAATATTAATTCATGAATAAAACAAAAAAGGCTTCAACAAGTATAAAAAAGAAAAAGACTTATTCAAGATTCATTGTCCAGGAAAAAGGGAACATAAAACATTCTTTTATCTCCATAGATTCAGTTGTCTTTGTATGCTTTGACACAATGTGGATTCTTCATAAGGTACTGGCTGATTGAAGAGTTTTGCTGAACTTGGTTTGTCCTTCTAAAGGGACCTTGTTTGCCAGATTTTATAAATGCTGGCATATGCTGACTGATTCTAGTTTCCAATCACTGATTCCAGAAACAAAGTTTCAGGAATTATAGCAGGGCCTAGGTGACCCCTATAAAGAACATTGTTGCAAATATCCAGGGTGTCCTGCTGACAAACATTGGTATATAAACTTATAGTGTCAAAAAACACCATAAGTTTGTCCCCCTGAAATAACTTCAGAATTTCTGATAAAATGAGAAAATCTGAATGAGTCCGAAATACAATCAGAAGAAAACAGGGCAGAAACAGGCTGAAGAATTTCTGCTAACCACTTTGCCAATTTGTGCTGTACAGAAAACTTACCATAGATAGAATGAAAGAAGAGCTGCATTGTTTTTGTGCACCGAATGTAGGCCATACATACAAGAGCATTGTGAACCAACAGGTCTAATTTGGTTGTAGACTTTTTAGGAGATTAGGTTACTTTTATAAACATCAAGTAACCATTTTTGTATGTTCATTATGTTTTACTTCTTTAATCACACAAATCACTGGGACCAATTTTCTTAAATTTTGTGAAATCATGAAGAATAGATTTCATCTTGGAAACATCGTCCTGGCAGTCTAAAACATCCTGCTTCAGAACCTTTATCAGGCTTGGTGATATAAATATCACACCTACATCTACATTTTAAAGCTCTGATGGTTTGAAAATGTATATATAAACAAATAAGCTTAGAAATATTTTTGTTGATCTTGTTGAAAACAAATATTTTGCACATACATAAATCTACCATTGATCCATGCATTGAATACTGTTGCCATATTCAGGTGTTCTTACTATTTATCACAGAGTTCTCAGCAAAATCTAAATAAGGAATGGCAATGTAATTGATCCAGATTTAGCAGCTCGACATGTCACTTTCTCACTGATGGGATGTAGCTTCCCTCTGTCTTTTCTACAAATATTTTCGCAGCTTCTGCTCTCACAAGCTTATTTTCCTGGTGCCCCGACCACATAAATTGGCATCTAAGTCCCACTTTTCACCATCAAAATAGTAAAATGTAACTGCCGCTTCTATTCTATCAGTTTCTTTTCTTGCGCTTTCCATCTGTGGAACCTCCTTCAAATATACTTGCTTCTCTGATAGCTATCATCTCTAAAGATTAAATGCAACATCAGTTGCCATCTTCTGTCTCTTTGATTCCTATCTTTCTGTTATGTTTTCTTCAACCTCCCCTGTACCTTGTTTTCGTTTATTCTTTTTCACTGTAACCCCCATGCACACCTGTGGTGGTTCTACCTTGCTTGGGGGAGGAATTATTAAAAAACAATTGTTATTTTTAATTATTATTTCCTGGCAAAGGGCTGAACAAAATATATATTCCTTAGATATTTTCCCCCTCTTTTTTTAGTATTAAAATGCTTACATAAGTACTTTTTAAAGCTATATCAAAATGTTGTTGTCTCAATCCATTGTTTATTCATATATTTATGCTCTCACACCCTGACTGAGCACTATGGAGGAATGGTAGACTTTGAAAAAACAGTAGCTACTCTAGCATCTACACATCACTCATTCAGTAATGAATTAGAGCACTCTGGTTACTGGCCTATGATAGATCTTAGGCTAAAAGTCTGCCTCCTTCTACTGAGTGTCGAATGCTCAGAGGTAGAATCGCCAACTGACGCCAATTTGGTCGGATTTCAATCCTGGGTTAAAAGCAATCGGATGTCTAACCATACTGATGAGCTGTGATACAGCGAAACAGATCTGTCTGCAGATGACTATATATATATATATATATCTTCTTTTATGTGCTGTGTTACTTCAGGATTATAGCCCTCCACATACCCCTATTTCTTGTAGCTCTTAGAACCTTTTCTCTTGTTATTTATTCCAAGCCCTGCTCTGACATTCATTTGCTTAAGCCCATCTAGTATCTCACATGCTTTCTTTTTCCCCTATCTCTCTTTTTTCTATCCACCCTGTGAGTATCAGATTCTCCAAGCCCACATTTTGTATGACTTGTACCAGAAACTTCAGTTCTCTCTTTCTGATGTGAAGTTAAAGTTTCCTTTTTCCTTGTTGTTGCTCACATGTTTGATTCATGGCATCCTCAGCATCTTTTCGTAGAATCAGATTTCAGTTACTTTAAATCTTTCCTTAATCTCTGATGAGATTGTCTAGAATTTGCTGCCATATACGAGGACATAACAGTCCAGTAGTCTTTTCTTTGTTTCCAATGAAATGTTCCTGTCTCTTTGATACTCTGCTTAGCTTTTGAAATGTGTCCTTAGCCATGCCAATACACCTTCAGATCACATTGTCACATTTTCCAAGTATTTAAATGTTTGTATCTAATTTTAGCATCCCTGACCTGCAATTGACATTTTAGGTCTTTCTTTTTGCTGATAACCATACATTCAGTTTTCTTGTAGTATATGTTTAGTCCTTTCTTCTCATTTTTAAATATATATATATATATATATATATATATATATATATATATATATATATATCCAATTTTAATGGCATGACTTGGCATTTCATGCATTACACAATTATCAGGTGAATATTATGAACTGACTGTTTAAGAGATTTAAATTTTAGTTCACCAATGTTCATGGGAATTAAATCTTATAATGTTATAATTTAATTCCCATGAACATCAAGTGAAATTAAATTTAAATTTAAATCTCTTAAACAGTAATATGCACCTGATGGTTGCATTATGCATGAAACTCTGAGTCATGTCATTGACATGGGATAATATGTATGTTTATTAATATGTGTATATATATATATATATATATATATATATATATATATATTCCCCACTCTCATTCCATGCGCACATGGCTGAGGGAGCAGGGACTCCTACTGACACCAAATCGGTTAAGTTCAATCCCAGCTGGAGCCAAGTGGATGTGTCTAGTCATACTGATGAGCTGTGACACAGTGAAACAGGCTTGTATGTGGATGACTAATATATATATATATATATAGTATAAACAGAGCTATTATATATATATATATATATATAATAGCTCTGTTTATACTATATTGAGCTCTGTTTTATTAACACCTGAATAACATTTTTATACATGTGTGTTTCCATATGTATATTTATTAATTCACATAAATGTGTGTGTGTATATATATATATATAGGTGTGTGTGTATGTGTATGTAAATATATGTAATTTTATAAAAAAATTAATTTGAGAAGATATGAAAGTAAATTTCTAAAAAGACAAGAAAAGAAAAAATAATGCGTGTTAAATAATGGAAAGCAATGGACAATGAAGAATTTTGGGTGTAATGAAATATGAAAATATTTTATTCTATACAGAACAGAATAAAAGTACTTTATTTATGAAAAGTTATTAAATGCAAAAGATGTAAAGAAAGATTATGGAAAATAGTGTTTCCTGTAAGCCACAAAATACAAACTAAACTGAATATGTGTAAATGTACAAAAATAAAATCACGGGAAGGTATTGAATTGACTACAACAGATGCTAATCTATACAAAGATATACAAAACAGAAAGACCCTACATAGAATTAAATAATTGAAGAACTGAAATACAAAAGTCTGCAGAAGAAAAAGGCTTGTATCTTGTTGAAGAGAAATATTATGGTAAAATAGAAGAAAAAGGTTTCATATGAAATACAACAAAGTCCTTTCTATAGAAAAAGCAATAAGTTGAATATTATGTAAATTTTTTATTAAAAATGTGTTTTCATTGAACAGTTTTCAAACCAGAATTTTCAGCTTTTCTGTGGATATATTCTTTAGTTGCTAAATTTAAATGTAAACATCTAAAAATATATTCATCTTAAAATGTTTTCATAGACTGAAAATTTTGGTCGCAAACATGTTTAATGAAAATACTTTCAGATAAACATTTTTATGATATTAGAATCAATCTCTCTTTGCAATCAAGGTTTTTGTGTCTTAATGAGTAAGATGAATTTTTATGGATGTCTCTTTGACTTATTGTCTATAATTTTTATCTTCTGATTATTAAAATGATTTTCCTGCTGTTCCACTTGTATACTTTGTTCACTTTTATTTTTCTCGCAAGTTGTAGCTCTATAATTCAATAACATTTATTGATACGTAATATTGATTTTTACTATTCTGAATGGCATTTTTCATGGTACTATCATGACTTCATTGTGTCGACTGTAAGTATGAAATTTAGCAGAATGCTGTTTTTTTTTCACAGAAAGATTATTAATTATAACAAGAGCAGTAAAAGACCACAAACATCTGCAAAGTCAATACTGATGCCATCTTAGTGATTAGCAAGAAATTATTATTAAAATGAAGATAACTGCAATGAACTTGACTGATGTTTTTGTTTTTGCTTTTGCTTTTGGATAATTATTATTAGACTTATATTTCAAATAATAATATTTTCTTTAGTATTTATTTTTGGAGATGAGTAATTTTAAATATCTTGGTATTATTTTGAACCATTGTTCTCATCTTGGTTGATAAAGATGTTATTATAGACACAACACTTTGACCAAGTACTCGCTGGTAGTCATCATCAGGTGTCCATTGATTGGCTGATATGGATTATCTGTTGATTATTGTGATCTATCCTGTGAAAACAATTATTGTTCTTTCTTGTTGGATTTGGTGCATCACTACCAAATCCAAGGATTGAACTCATGACCATGAGATGATAGTAACATATATATAACATAACCAGTTGTCAAAACCATTTAATAAAATATAAACTGCTCCAAAAATGCACTACTAATGTTCTTCAGGGCAGTGACATAGTGGATATAGCAGTTGGTAATACATTTATGTCATTAAATATTTATTCAGCTAAATATGAACCATTTTGTTTTACAACCTTTCTACACTTTTCCTTAAGCTTAAAGATTCCATCTTCCTGGAATTTGGTTGGGTTTCTCAAGCAAAGAACTCATAACTATATATTTTTTACTTGTCTTAATAAACAGTGCTCAATGTAATTTAACAGTGCTGTTAAGTATCCTCTCTATTATAATAAAGTCTATTGTGTATTTATTTGTGTGTGTGTGTGTATGTATATATATATATATATATATATATATATATGTATAACTGTAAATTTGTTGTTGAACACATCTCGAAAAACCCACCGAGTACAAACGTGGAGGGGAAAAAAATGGTAACAAAAAAAGAAATAAACTAAGCACTTGAATATTAGTCAAAGTACTAGTCGAAAGAAAAATACCCCAAGACGAGTAACCTAACATGTAAAGCGCTCAATACACAAGTAGAGCAAACAAGAAAGTAAGAAGCTAAACTAGAGAGCCAATGAACCTTACCAAGGTTTCACCAAATTGGATCTTCAGGGAAAGTTAGCTACTTACTTTCTATATATATAATATATATATATATATATATATATATGCAAACTTATCACTATACTCATTTCCAAAATTCCTCCGCGTATATACACGGAAGGAAAAAATGGTTGTAAAAAAGAAAGAGCTAAGCACGTGAACATCAGCCAAATCGAATTGGACTAAGCCAGTATGTAGTCTAAAGAAAAAAACCAAGACAAGTAATCAATAACCAAAAAAGCGCTCAATATGTAAGCAGAGCAAAATAAGTAAATTAAGCTCGTGGTAGGTTTGTTGGCTCACTAGGTTAATTTACATATATATATATATATATAAAATTTACATATATATATATATATATATATATATATATATATATATTAACTGAGCTGATACTGCCTCGATATTGTCTCTGTAATGAACTGAGCCAATGCTGCCTCACTATTGTCTTTCTCTCACTATATATCCCTCCTTTCATGCTCATGGTGAGAAAGACAATAGTGAGGCATCATTGGCTCAGTTCATTACAGAAACAATATCGAGGCAGTATCAGCTCAGTTAATTCTCTTTACTACCAGTAATTAAACCTCTTGCCATGTGTTTGCTCTTTAACACTGCCTTACAATTTTATGTTTCGCAATAATTATATTCTTGAGTAGTGTAGTATATATATATATATATATATATATATATATATATATATTCTCTATTATAATAAAGACTGTTATGTATTTGTATGTATATATATATAATTTTCATGATGAAGTCATCAAGAAAACCCTTGTCTAATCCCCTCTAGCATAAACACTGACAATATATATATATATATATATATATATTGTGTATCTGAGCAACAATCTATTTTTTGTACAGGTTTCAATAAAAAATAACAATGTATTATCATAAAGTTTTTTATATAGTTTTTCATGTGTTCATATAATTTTTTTCTTTTCAGAACTAAATCAAAAAAATTTCAAGATTTTGTACTTTTGAGCACGCTTTTAGCCATTATCAAGAATTAATTTTTGTTTTACTTATAAATAAACATGTGGAAAGTTTATGCATATAGAGTCTTGTGTATGTTAAGTTCTGAACATGGTAAGCACATTCTTACCATGTTCATAAATGATGTTATTAAGTGTAGGATTTCTCTTTTTTATTAATAATGCCTCCATTATTTTTAATCTTCTTTGCATGTGGATGATGTTATTATGTATGCATTATAAACAAGTATATCACAGATAGGTCCTGGTAATGATAATACCTTGTCTGTCATTTTTAATGAAACCTATATATATATCCTGTCATGCTTAGGGGTTTGGATTATTTTTTTCTTATGTCTTAATGTAAGATACTCAATAGTAGGTACATCAGTGTATATATATATATATATATATATTGCTGTTGGTTTAGATGGCACAGGCCCTCTTGTATATTAGTAAATATATAATCCTACATCTATAGCACAATTTGGAGCCTCATGCCCTATGCAATCATCAGGTGCATATTATTATGAACTATATATATATATATATATATATATCAAGATGATTATTATTTTTATTTTCATCTGTTTAAGGACTTTTATCTGTGCTTTATAAACTATTCAAAGGCATTTGACAAAATACACCACAAAGATTTGATTGAGATGCACAGCAACTTCAACATTTTCTAAAAAGGACATTAGGATAATTAAGAACCTATATTGGCAGCAAACTGCTTGCTTACAGGTAGAAAATTTATTCAGTAGGTATACAAAAATAGAAAGGGTTTAAGACAAGGATGTGTTTCCTCACAGGATTTATTCAAACAATTCTGAGAGAAATAAAATCCTTGCCAGGATTTATCATTGGCAGCCACAATCTCATCAGTGTCAGATACACTGATGACATGGTAGCTGATAGCAGACATGGAAAAAAATGCAGGACCTCCTACAAAAGGTAACAAGAGAAAGGGAGAAGAAAGGACTGAGCATAAACTTAAAGAAAACTGGATGTATGGCACAAAGAAAACCCCAAAATGCCAACTACAGGTCAGAGAGATGAAAATAAAATGAGTAAAGAAATTTAAATATCTGGGAAATGTTCTGACAGAAGAATAGAAGATGTGGCATTGAGATCCAAAAATGCATTGGCATGACCAAGGACACATTTTAAAAGCTAACCAGAGTAGTGAGAGACAGAAAAATCTCCTTGGAAACTATGAAGAGAGTGCTGGACTGCTATGTGATATTTGTCCTTCTGTATGGCAGTGAATTTTGGAGGATCTCAAGAATGAAGGAGAGGCTCAGAGCAGCAAAAATGTGGTTCTACAGAAGGAGGCTGAGGATACCATGAACTGAACACATGAGCAACAATGAAGTTGAAGAGGATGCAGAAAACTTAACATCAGGAAGAAACAGCTGAGGTTCCTTTACATTCTCCAAGGATAACTGTGTTTAAGTAATAACAAATTTTCCACACAAAATTTAATTTCTTGAAATTTTATAAATTTACATGGGTAACAGATGTAAAAAAAAAAAAAATTACCAGATATACTAGAAAAAGTGGAGGTGCCTATTATGGTACAATTGAAAGAAAGATCTACTTCTACAAAGAACACAATTTAAAATTTCCCACTACAATATAATTTTAAATATGAAACAAAAGCTAATAAAAAAATGCTAGCAATTGATTTTTCATTTGTTTTGTAAAACATGTTTTAAATTTTTTTAAAATAGAGTAAAGGAAAGAAAAATCTACTTAAAATTTTGTTGAAGTCAAATTTTCTTTGGTTTTTCAGTATTTAGTCTGATTGAAGTTGACCATGGATGTGCACTGTGGTGCAGTGGATATCAGCTCGGATGGAGAAATCAGGGAGCCAAGTTCAAATTTCAGTTGAATCCATTGCATTCACTTACGCACAAATACCCTTGGGAAAGGTATTAATCTGTCTCTTCCCTCAAGTTATGGGTTAAATAGCAGGACAGATTGGGTTCTATAGCTTTGGCTGGCAACCAATCTACCGCAGAAAGCAATGGCAACCTACTGCGGGATAATTTTCTGCTTAGTCACTCATGTCTCTTTCGAGACATGATCACCCAAAGCGTGTTTCACGGATGGCACTTAACTGACTGAAGTTGACCAGAATGAAAATGTAACTGTTTCAATAATCAAAAATCTTTTTTTAAGTAGTCTTCGGATTTTTATGACATTCTATCTCTGCACTGAGCCTTTGGATATTTTGAACTTTCTTTTCCCTACCCATTCACTGACATAAAAAATCAAAATGAGAGAACTGACACCAAAGTCTTGAACTTCTCACATAGGTGTGAGAAACTTTGGAATCAAGTAATAGGGGCTCACAAAAACTAAGGAGCAGTTTTATGGCCAGATTGCTTTGTTAATATTGAGCAGGATGGTGGGCAGGATTTAAGTTATTGTAGGCCCAGAGGTTGCTCACCCCTGATAATCAGAAATTCAATGGAAATTATTTTACTCTGGGAATGCTTTAGAATTATTTATTAAGATAATTAACAGGTGAAAACTTTTATTCCCTCTAATGATTACATTATAGTGAGTTATCCATTATACTGAAGTGTATTTGTGTGCTGAAATACATTAATTGAATTTGGCCTTGTTAGTAGATAGCCCACTATAAGTGGGGTATAAAACAAGAAAATCAAATTGTGTATAGAAACATATATATATATCTATATGACACAGTTAAGGCTTTTTTACAAATAAAAGTAATGTCTTTTGGTTGGTACAAAAGTCATTAAAAATGTTCATAGTAATAAATGCTGAAAAGAGTTTGTGCGTATGTATGTGTGAATGTTTGTTTGTTAGGAGTGTCTTTCATGTCTTCACTCAGTCCATTCCAGTAAGTGGTTTAGTGAACATTGAAGAAGATGAGAGAGAAAGGAGAGGCAAGCATAATGTGATCACTTGACGTAGTCAATGGATGTGTTAATTATGCTCGTATTTTCTCAACTGGCAATGCTTCCATTGTTAGCCTTTTATTTTGTCTTTGGGGCGCCAAACAAGTCATTTGGGAATTCACACCCAAATTTAATTCTGGGCTTCCCATTGGATGATAAACAAAATTCACGTCGGCTTGTGAAAAGGGTCCATAAAAGGAATTTGATATTTATTTATTTTTGGTTTTCCTCCGGAACTTCTGCGTGGAGCCAGATGCACACAGACCAGTTTTGGTTCTTTGCTTTCTGGACCTGTGATGGCAAACATCCGGTCCCTGGTATCACCTCAACATATAGACTGACACAGAAAATACAAAAATCATATACAGAAATTCATTGAAAATTATTTTATATATTTAAATATTTTGTATATTTCCAATGTCATTAAACTGTTCAATATATAATTTTTTATATTGTCTAAGTTCCCTGCAAACCCTGATGTTTGTTGGACTCACATATGCGCAGATACCTTTGGGAAAGATATGAATCTATTGCTTCTCCCTTCAGCTATGGGTTAAGTAGCAGGATATATTGGGTTCTGTAGCTTTGGTTGGTAACCAGTCTACTGCAGAAGGTAATGGCTACCTACTGTAGGAAAATCTTTCTGCTCAATCAGTCACGTTTCTTTCAAGATATGATCGTCCAAACATGAATCATGTATGGCACTTAACTGACTGACTAATCCTGCAAACACAGAATTACTATCCACTTATTTACTTCTCGAATTTCTGTTGAAAATAAACAAAAATTCTCCAACATTTGGATAATTTTTTATTAATTTGGTTCTAAGCTTTCGGCTCACATGAGCCATCTTCAGAGAGGTCACCAAGATGGTAACACAATAACATCCACCATCACCGATGATTTTATTTTGTGTTGACATAAAACTCCGCTAGGCAACGGCAATAGTTACCAAAAATAACAAACGCAGTTCACAAATTTGCAATGCAGTTCTATGACATCACACCGCGTGATAGCATGAAATGACAACAGAACCATGTATTCAAATGCAATGTAATGTGTTATGGCCAGATTTAAAAGTGATTTTATAAAGTGTGGGTTGTTTGGATTTAATGTAGATGGCCTCCAATATCTGAAGGTTCTTTTTACTGTGTGTATGAATGAGGATTATTGTATTGTTGACTAAAATCTGTCTGATATTACCTACATGGTTATGTTTTTCTGAGAAATGTTGTTTAATTGTACTCTGATCAGAAAGGTAACATGTAAGTCTATGGGAGAGCGTGGTTTTAGTAAAACCAATATTTGTACTGGGTTTATTATTAGTACCAGAGATACAATCTCTGAACGGGCATGTAAATTGGTACACTACATTGGTTTTTTTGTAGAGAATTTAATTTAGTGCTTGTTTTTGTCGATTTTCAACTGAAATTAAAGCTAAAATATGACGTTTAGAACGGCTCATGATTAAACATAATAGACATTCATTGTCTTTTATATTTAACAGTATATGTTTAGAAAATTATTTGCTGCCTTGATACACTAAAATTATTTACCTCTCTGTATGTCCTGTATTTTGTGTTGAAGTGTTCAATATACAAAAATTTATACTGTTTCATATTACATACCATATATGCAGATTATGATTTTGTATAAGTGTTTTACAGTGGAAATGCATTAATTAATTAATTGAACAGGGCTATTACTATGTCCATCAAATTTATATGAGAAAGACCTTTTCACAAAGGATTCCAATAAGAAACATCAAATTGACTTTGAAGAAAATATGATACTCTTGGTTCTTCTGAACTAAACAAAGAATCAGTTAATTAATTTATGTTTTGGTATTGAAGAATAGAAAAATTAGACAATAATTATCTAGCTTTTGTATGTATTTTTGTGTTACCATAATACAACAAAAACAGCACATCATAGTGTAATTTTTGCCAGTGTAATACCCTTATAATAATAATAGGTTTTGGTATAAAAAATGAAACCACTTTCCAACCAGTGATGCCATCATTTTGCAGGTAATGTTTAAATAATTAGACAAAAACAAATTGACAAAATAATCATTTTTCGTTCTATTAACTGCTAATGAAAGAAATGTTTCTTTCTTTGTTAATTGTTAAAAATGATGAGAATAAGCAGAGTGGAGTTCTTGAGGTTATGTGATCACTAACATTTGTAAGTTTAATAAATAGGAAGCAACTTGACATTGAGCAGAGCTTAACAAATATAGAATTGAAACAAGTATTTTAATAGTTTTTTTTTTAAATTTTGAAAAGAATCAGGAATAAACTTTCCTGTCTTCTGAGTTTTTGAAAATCTCTTTTCTGTAAAAAACAAAACAAATGAAATACAACCAAAACTGCATGAATGAAAGCAATTAAAAAAAGTAAATTTTCTACTTTTATATGCTATTTCCCTTGAAGATGGCTCTCCACAACTTCTTATCTGTTGCTTCTCTAAGTAACATTTAACTCATTATCATCCTTCTTCTGCCCAACTCTGCTATTTATTCCCCAAAATTTATTCGGTAGGTCACTTGTTTTTTCTCTTTGTTAGCAACTTCCTTCACTGTGCCTTATGAGGGTAAAATTTTCCAAGCCCTCTTTTCTCATAATATATCCCAAAATTTTCAAATCAAGCCTATAGTTAAAGTTTATGTCTATTTTCTGTAATGAATGTTAATGTGGTAAATTAGTTTAATGATAATGACAAGTTTGTTATTTTTTTGTCATTGATTTTGTCTTAAATGGCTTGATATTAAATATTAAAGAATTAAGTTGTTATCTTTTTTTCTTCATATTTACTTGATATAAAATTGAAAATGTGCCATACACAATATATATATTTTGTCAATCTGATAATTGTAACTATTTATGGGCAATATTTCTCATTGTTAAATATCTTGGGGAAAAATCATTAATTGGAAACAACACAAGAGATTTATAAAAGGAGTGGATATTATTTGTGTCTTGTCATCTGTTTGAACAATTATTTTGAATTACTGCTGCTACTTGTCCCCTGTTTATTGATTTGAGGAGGATAAAAAGTAGAGAATTTTTAGAGAGGCTTCTTAAACAATACTGTAAAATTGAAAAAATCATATTTGACAAGAGATCAAAAGAGTTATCTTAAGGTAGCCAGTCCTTAGCAGATGTAAATCTTAGAGTTCTTGTTTGTTGACTTCATTCAGAAATATGAAAAGTAATGGCACTCTAGATCACTTGAGCCACTTTCACTTCAATACAGGAAAATGTAGGAATCTATGATCACCCGTGTCTTGAAGGAATACAGTACATGACAAGAAGGAGAATATTGGCATCTCTCAGTCTTGAACGATTGTAGAGTACAGTAGGGTAGCAAGTTAATTCCTCTTGCAGAAACTTATGCAAGCATAGTTGTGATGTTCAACACTTACAGTGTGAACCTATAGTTTTTCTGTAACTATACAAACATACCTGAGTTAAAGTTTCTGGGAGTGCATGCATAATCTGGCGTGATATTTGGCTGGACAAGGTCAGTGCATTCAAACCCTCAGTCATGATAATTTATGATTCTGTACTAATCTATTATTATGCCAGAACGCTATTTGCAGATAGTATCACATCAAACCATTAAAGAAAGCCAATTGATCTGAGGTTACTCTTGGCTTCCAAATGCAGAATCATATGACCTCACAGTCATATGCAGTTTTGCAAGTCTGAAAAATGATAATAATATACACAGTTATATAAACAAACATGCCAGGGAGAAGTTTAGCAGTCTCCCAGACATCACAGATGAGAATATAAGGTCCACATTTTGGACAAAATTCAAACCTGGCTTATAACACAAACACTGGCTGAAAGTAATTGACAAAGTATTGTAGTGAATAATATATAACGTTATCTATGAAATATCAAGTTTTGTAATGTTAATTAGTCCACATTTGTTCTCATTAACTGGCACAACAATTTCATTAGATTTGTATAATCCTCATCAGCTTCTGACTAGTTTCATGTGCCCAATTTCCCTGACAAGACTTTTAGTTGAGCTATGGTACAGTTCTCAGACACTTCCCAACAGTGTCACAGGCTGGTATTTTCTCCCAGCCAATGTTATCAAGAAGTATCTTTACACGAGCCAGATCAGGCTGAAAATGGAGTAATGTTGTCATATTTGGGAGGGAGCTGTGCAGTTCTCTAGCCTAGCCTCTCTCTCATGGAAGGGATCTGGCAAGCTTCTCACTGCTCTATCACTACTTCAAGGGAAAGTGCTTAGACGAAGTAAGTTTCTTGGTTCTACAAGTCCTAACATTCATGTCTAGGACCCACCATGCCACTACCCAGAAAACTATCCACATTCCCTCTGTATTTCATTGGTTAGTTGTCAGTTCCATTCAAAAGCTTTTTACTGTGAACCACTGCTTTATGAAATCAACTTCCAAGAGAATGTTTCCCCAGTCATGACAATCTTAACCAGTTATGGTTAGGATTAACCATTATCTTCACTTCCTATGCACATATGCTCCTATGCATCTCTTAGTGTAACTCTCTACCACAGGTTACTCCTGAATCTTGTACAGACAGGGTGAACATTAGTTTTAAATATTACATAAGAAAAGTCACTTCCCTATCAAATAGTAACATTCAAACCAGTATATCATTGTCATTTCAGCATATAGCAATATATTAAATTAGTTTAATAACCACCCAAATGATAGGATTATATATGCATAGGTTGGTACTTCTGCTTCAGATCTGAATATCAGGCTACTCTATAAATAAAAATGGTTACTCCCCAGCTTGCCACCCATGATCAGTGTTGAGTATCTGTTTACTCAGAAAATTATGATGTACATGTATATTATTACAATATTATTGTATATTATTACAGTTCTTCAATATGGCAGTGAATGCTGGACAATATCATCGAAAATGGGGACAAAACTGGAAGCAGTGGAAATGTGGTTCTACAGAAGGATGCTGCAGATATCGTGGACTGAGCATGCAAGCAACAATGAGGTGTTGGAAAGAATGGCAACAAAAAGGACATTAATACTGAGCATCAGGAAGAGACAACTGAAGTCCCTGGGACACGCAATGAGGAAGAAGAGCTTGGAGAACCTGATACTGACTGGCCAGATAGAAGGAAAGAGAGACAGAGGAAGGCAGCGGATAACATATTTGCAGGGCCTGATCAGGTGGATGACGGGACGGGGGTTGCCAGGAGTAACAGAAGCAAACATACTAAGAGCCACAAAGGATAGGGAGACGTGGAGAACCATGATCGCCTACGTCCTGAAGGGACAGGGCACATAGAAGAAGAAGAAGATATTATTACATTATATCTAGTGATATTGGAAGGATGAAAGGTTGAATTTAATGCCCTAAAACACTTTTTTAAAAATGTCATTTTTTTTATTGGTTCTTGTTAAGGTTAACTACTGAAGTAACCACTCTCTCTCACACATGTCTGGGTAGTTAAGGTTGTTATGGAAGAGTATTTTTCCTAAGAGTTCACATGTTTTACAATTAATCATCATTTTGTGATAATGAAGAGACATTTTGTCAGCATATTTGGTAATAGGAAAAAATACAGGGAAACATAGACTCATGCTTTTCTCAAAGTTTGCTGGTTCCATTTTTTGTGGTGTCATTTTGCTGAATTTGTATATTTTTTATTATTTTTAATTCATTAGATAATGGCAACGTTGTGTAAAATTTTATACTAATGTTTATCTGAGCCATTTAATTAATGGCAAAGTTGTGTCCCCTTTTGTGCTAATGATGATATGAGTCATTTCAAAATTCAAAGAAGGTTAGCTCTCACTAAGACTTTCAAACTGAAACCTTTTTTTAACCAACTGGGATAGATTGTTCTCATCTTACTGACCATGTCTAGCGATACCACATCTTGTTTTTATTTAATACTGATTAGTTATTACTTGATTTCACTACATCTGATTATGATATACTTCCAAGCCCAAGGATTGAACTCACAATAACTATGTAACCAAATTCTTGAACTAACATGAGACTGTAATTGCAATAATGATAACTCATCATCCATCAGATTCAGGTAAAAGTTCAAAGATATAATAAAGAAAAAGAATCTGTGGAGAGCCATGATCATTTACATGCTGAAGGTTCATGTTATACTGTAATGGCATCTTCCAGCATAGTGTACTACAAATTCTAATTTTCAAAACAGGTTAGACATTTTAATTTGGAAGATTAGAAGCAAAACGACCATTCTCCTTTGCACTTGTACAAATTGGCTTCATGTTAGACTAAGTAAATATTTAATCAGCAGTGTTATAACAAATTAATTAAAAATGGACTCTCTTACCATTTGAAATTAAAACTTCTAGTCATATATTTCAAAAGGCAATCGAAGGAATATTGTTAGGCAATGATTACTTACCAAGATGATATAGCTATATACTTTTTTTTTTTTTAATCATTTCACCCCGAGCAAGGCGGAAATGCCACTGATGTGCAGGGGGTTACATAAATGTAAAAAGATTAATTAGAAAAGAGTGAGGAGTACAAACTAGTTAGAAAGGAACAATAGAAAGCTGAGAAAGCAGGTGCGATGACAGATACATAGGTGGAGAGAAAGGGAAGGTTATACAGGGGAGGGGAGAGAGCTAGAGGCCAGTGGTTAGTAGATGAGTATTGACTTTGCATTTAAATTTCTGGAGGTTGTAGCCATCAGGAAAGCAAGAATATGGATGATCGAAGACCAAACAAGAGTTACAACAAAAAGTGGATCAAATGTTATGGTGATTCAAAAAGGCTGGTTTAACCATTAATAGAGACAAATGTAACTTTGATTGTAAGAACCTGGTATATTTGAGCGACCAAATCTCAAAGACTGGTATAGCACTTGATGAAAGGCTAACAAAAAAGATTACAGAGGTAGCGACTCCAACCAATAAAAAGGTATTGGAATCCTTTTTAGGTATTATAAAATTTTACAAAATATAGTAGAATAACTGAACCATTGTTAGACTTGCGTGAAAATAACTCAAGAATTTGAATGGACACAAAGACGAAATAACACTTTCATGATACTGAAAGCAATTATGAAAAAGAAACTTATTTCAAAAGTGTTTGATCCTAAGAAAGAGATAACATTAACCACAGACGCAAGTAAGAAAGTGATTGCTGCATCCTATTGCAGATAGATCATCCAATGATTTACTCATCTAGAAGATTGACAGTGGCAGAAGAAATTACTCAAACATTGAAAAAGAGGTTCCAAGCAGTTGTTTGGAGTTTGGAGAGGACACAAAATTTTTTCTTAGGTAAGAAATTTGTAGTAAAGTTGAACTACAAACCATTGCAGTTTATTTTTACTCCAAAGAAGGAGTTGCTGAAGGTTACACTGTTGAGAATTTTATGCTTGGCCATTAAAATCATGACATTTGATTTTGACACTGTATATGTTAAGGGAAATATCATGTAGATGCTTTGTTGAGACTACAGTTTTTAAAGGAACAGACAAACATGGATTTGAGGATGACAATATAATAGGTAAAGACGGATGTACTTCCAGTCAATAGGTTCAAAAATGAGACCTAGCAAAATAAGTGAAAGTAAAAGAAATAATAAGTGGAACAACTGTTCACTTCCTGAGCAGCCATTTAAGAAGATAAAGCATAAGATAACTATTGAAAATATAATTATACGCACTGGAAAGGTAATAGTAGTGCTATGGACATTAAAGATAAACATATTGAGAGGAGTACATGATGACATACATTGCGGCAACACACAGAAGATTAAAATTACGAGCATGTTGGCCAGGTTATATAAAGGATGTTGAAGAATTTATTAAGAAATGTTCAAAATGCAATGAAATTAGAAGATTCAGGCAAAAGGAGCTTCTTTCATGGCCTAAAGAGGCACAACCATAGAGTACATATGGACTACACACATGTCAATAGCATAGAATCATTTCCCATGATGATGGATTCATACTCTGGTCAACCAGAAGTAATCAAGCTTAAAGACCGGAGAGCATCCACAGTCAAAAAAGTTTTGAGAGATGTATTTGCAAGGAATGGAGAACTGACAGAACTAAAAACCTGCTCTTCAACAGGATGTATAAAATTCAAGGATAGAATAATCATATTGGAGAAAGAGAAAATATTCCAATGATAGAAAGAATATATAAAAGATCTTTTCCACGACAAGAGAGAGCAAATTATAATACACAAAGATGAGGACAGACCGGAAATATTAAAGTCTGAAGTGAAGTCTGCAATAGCCAAACTGAATAGAAACAAAGCAGCTGGACCAGATGGCTTAGTCATAGAGCTGCTGATAGCTTTGGAAGAATTTGGTATAGAGAAAATTATAAAAATAATAAATGAAATTTATAATAGTGGTGTAATACCAGATGACCTCAGCAAGTCGATCTTCATAGCACTCCCTAAGAAGCCAAGAGCAAAGGAGTGCAAACTCTACAGGACCATCAGTTTAATGAGCCATATAACAAAACTGATCGTCTGAATTCTAATGAATAGAGCAAAAAGCAGAATCAAGCTATATTTATGATTAGGATGCTCTCCAAAAGGGAAATAAAAATGAAAAAGGACTTATAGCTGTGCTTTATTGATTATGCAAAGGCATTTGACAGAATACACCACAAAGAATTGATGGAGATGCTTGGCAGCCTTGATATATTTGGGAAAGACTTAAAAGTAATCAAGAATCTTAACTGGCAGCAAATCGCTTCTATACAGACAGGTAACGAATTCAGCAGATATACAAAGATAGAAAGGGGCGTAAGACAATGATGCGTCTTTTCACCAGATCTATTCAGCTTGTACAGCAAGAACCCTAGAAGTTATGCCAGGATTTGTCATCAAAGGCCCCAATTTAAACAACCTAAGGTATGCAGATGATACAGTTCTGATAGAAGACACAAAAAGGAAACTACAAGACCTCCTACAGAAGGTAGTTGAAGAGAGTGACAAAAAAGGACTACAAATAAACGACAAGAAAACCGAATGCATGGTCATCAGTAAAAAGGGTAGCCCAATATGCCAAATACAGGTCGGGGATACTAAAATCAAGCAGGTTCAAAAATTTAGATACCTTGGAAATGTTATAACAGAAGACAGAAAGTGCAACACAGATTCGAAGGCGAATTGGCATGGTGAAGGAAGCATTCCAGAAGTTGAGTAAAGTATTAAGAAACAGGACAATTTTGCTAGAAACAAAGAAGAGAGTACTGGATTGCTGTGATGTCAGTTCTTCAATATGGCAGTGAATGCTGGACAATATCATCAAAGATAAAGAGAAAACTTGAAGCAACTGATATCTGGTTCGACAGAAAGATTCTGTGAATATCATGGATCGAGCATGTGAGCAATGATGAGGTTTTGGAAATGATGGAAACGAAAAGGAATTATTACTGAGCATCAGGAAGAGACAGCTGAAGTTCCTGGGACATACAATGAGGATACTAACAGGCCAGGTAGAGAGAAAAAGAGACAGGGGAAAGCAGTGGATAACATATTTGAAGGACCTAATCAGGTGGATGATGGAGCGAGGATTGCATGGTGTAACAGAAGAAGGCATGCTAATAGCCACCAGGGATAGGGAGACGTTGAAAGCCATGATCACCAACGTGCTGAAAGGACAGGGCACATAGAAGAAGAAGGAGTACTGCAAATAAGTACTGTTAGTGTCAGATAATTCTCTTGAATTTTAGGAGAGTTTGTGTACATGGTTGAGATGGATTGGCTGCATGCCATACATATAAATCCGTACCATCATCAACATAACGGAATCACAGAGTGGATGGTACCAATGACATTGAAGGTATTCTTGCTCAACACTGAAAACATTGAGGCATTTCTAGCTACGATGCTCTGCAGTTATAGGTTGATGCTATGTGCGGAGAGGAATTTGAGCCCATCAACCCTCATGGGTAAACAAATTAGAGCCTCCGTTATCATGTCTTTCATCACAAGGGAGAGATTATAGTACAAGAAAGACAAAAGTGCAAATCCTAAAGAAGTAAACTTCCTTTTGCAGAAAGGCAGTAATACAGCTTTGATCGCGAAGAAAGGGCAGTAATTTTGGATGATGTGGAGATGGACGACTAAAGTAAGGAGGCAGAGCAGAGAATAGAAATACAAGAGCAAGAAGAGAGAGATAATTACAGTGATAATGATGAACAGGAAGTGGAGAAGAAAAAAAAATGAAGGAAAGCCAAGGTCACCAATAAAAAGAAGATGATAGGAACAAAAGTAAGAATTATATAAATCAAGAGTAGTCAGACTTAGCGAAAGGGAAAAGAAGGAGATATGACCACTCCGGTTCTGTGAGGGTGTGGTAGCCTACAAAAATGAGCTGAGTTGTATTTATGTGCTAAGCCACTGACTGTTGGTACTCCATTACATCATGCATAACAGTGTACCATGTATCGAGTACTTAAACTGCAAGAAAATATACCAGACATACTCATAAGATTAAAGAAATAATAAATGAAATGCATGACAATGGCATCATAACAAAAAAGCTTAGCAGGTCTGTCTTTGTGGCAGTATTTAAGTTGGTCGGTTGTTTTGTTCTATGGCATATCAACCTCGGCAAGTCATTTATTGCCAACTAAATTTTATTTATTTATTGCTGGTAATACCTTTTTCTTTCAACAATTTATTGTTGTTTTTTTTTATATAAGTTTTGTGTCTAGTAATACTTTTTCTTTTCGAGTATCAAGATTCATTGGGATAAGTTTTTAAGGGCAGGGTCCCCAATTCCTACCCTGTTATTTAATCCATAAATGGAGGGAAGGGATGGATTAATACCTTTCCCAAGGGTACCAGTGCTTAAGTGAATGCAGGGTATTCAACTGGAATTCAAACTCGGCTCATCGATTTCTCTCTCCGAGCCAATATCCACTGCACTATGACGCACATCTGTCACTAAACGCTTACAGCACCTGGTATTTCCAAGCAGTCACCCATCTGATCAGGTTCGACATTGCTTAACTTTGTTGATCAAGTGAGAACCGATGTATTCAATGTGATATGGCTGTAAGCCAGTATTTAAGAAGCCAAGTGCAACTGAATGCTAGGTTTATTGGAAAATCAGCTAAAACACATAACAAAATTTATCATTCAAATTCCTATAAGTGGAACATGAAGTAGAATTAGACTGAAAATAAGAACAGTGTACATTTGTCAAAGACACTGAGACAAAAAATGCAATATTTATTTGTTGGGGAGATTCTAATCAACCCACAACAAAGGAAAAGGCAAGAAAGATTTTTGAATATAAAAATATTAAATATTTTTATGTTTGTTTTTACAACTAAATTTTTCTTAGCATGTATGAGTGTGAAAGTTCTTTGTTTATACTTGTTTGTTAAGATGAAAAGAAATGTAATTTTTTTCACATGTATATGTGAGAAAGAAAGGGACAAGAGAGAATGTGAGGAGGGAGAGTGTACATATTAGGTAGCTGAGTGAGGAAAATTGTAAGTGTCATGTAGCTGAATGAAGAAGAATGTAAGTGTCATGTAGCTGAGTAAGGAAGAGGGGAAGTGTCATGTAGCTTGGTGAGGAAGATGGGTGAATGAGTAAGAGAATCTCGTTGAAGCTGAATTGATATCACATGTATCCATCTCTATCTCCTTACTAGTTTGTCTGGTCTAGAAACTTTGCTTATGTCCTCTTCAAGGGAATCATGAAGCATGTTTTTTACTGTTAGTTGTGATGCAACTGGTTGTTTGAAAAATGTTAAATATTTATTCTTTAAAGGATTATTTTATTAAAAGGAACGATACTTAAATTCTTTGACACAGAAACTGTTGTCATTTGATGTTTGACTGTCTTGGTGTTTATTTCCATCTTTATTGTACATATTATCAGAATAGTTTTGGAGAGAGAGAAAAAAAATTCAAGTAAAGAAAGATGTACATTTATTTTGTATAGATTGTGCAAAAGCATTTGATATGGTACTGCACAAGGATCTGTCTGAATTGCTAGGGAAACTTAATTTATTTGGGAAGGGTTTGAGAATAATTCAGAACATATAACTAGGATCAAATTGCCTTTCATACAGATAGAAAATGGCCTGGGTACACAAAAAGTAGAAAGGGCTGTAAAACAAGGCTTTATTTTCTCACCAGATTTATTCAGCCTTTACAGCAAGGCCATCTTAAGATAGCTGGAAATCCAACCAAGATTTATTATCAGTGGGTATAATCTTAACAATATACGATACGCAGATAACCTTCCATTGATTGCAGATATAGGAAAAATATTACAGGACCTCCAGTATAAAGTACTCATAATCAGCTTTATTTCTCTTATCCAAGATTTTAATTTCTTCCTTGCTCATCAGTTCCTTTATAGTCATAGAACTGAAGACTAAGTGGACCAATTCTTGCATGGAAGAGTTAATTACATTGACTGCATGTTAGCGCGAATGTTGGATGAGGTTAATTTTTGTCACGCCTTTCTCTCTTGTTATTTGATTTCTTTCCTTTCTGTTCTGGTGGCCTTGAAGTTTTCAGTTCCAATGGCATGGAACACCACCAGTTGATACAATCTCAGACTTATGTTTCAAGTGATTTAGGCTCAAGTCCAGTGGTTTTCAGTGTTGTTTTGAGTTGGTCCTTGTATCTTCAAAGAGGGCAACCCGATGGCCTTTTACTTAAAGTGAGCATGCTAATGTGAAAAATTTGACTCTTCTATTCTTGCAAAATGTCCTGGCTATTAAAGATGGTATTTCCTGATCAGCAATTTGATACTTTAACTGTTGACTCTTTCCACAGGACTTTATTATTGGTCACATAGTATTCCCAAGGTAATAAATGATAAAGAACTGACCATTAATTGCAAGCTGACAGAATGTCTGGTTGTCAGCATAAGAAACAGCCTAAGATAGAAATGACAAATTGTCAAAATCAAACAAGTACAGAAATTTAAATATCTGGGAATTGTTTTAACAGAGGATGGAAAATTTGACAGCAAAATACCAAAGGTGCATTGGAATAGCAACAGATGTCTTCCAAAAATAACCACAGTATTGAGAAACAGGAAGATGCAATGTTTATCTTTTAACAATTTATCTAAATCTAATCTAATCTAATCTAAACTTATTTATAAATGGAACTTTGTCTGTGTGTGTGTCCATTACCTATAGACTCTGAAACGGTTGAACTGATTTTCTTGAAAATTTACACAGTTGTACTATAAGCGTCTGCGAGTGTTCTTAGCTAGGTTTTGTGTCAAGGTACCCCCCGATAAAAATCGATAATTGAATAAATCGGGTTATAGAAGGAGTGGTCCATTTTTAATCAAATTTGATACACTCATAGACAAAGACATGAAAAACGGTATTCAGAAGTTTCAAGGTTGCAGTTCTTACAATAGTGCAGAAAATCAATAATATATATATATATATATATATATATATATATTTAAAAAAGGCAAGATATTTGTGTGTGTGTCTGTTTATCTGCCTGTATGTCTGTATTTCTTTTCAGCCCTTTTATTTTAGTTTTTGCTTTGGGTTTGGCTCTAAGTAGGTATAATTTTAGTTCTTAGTCTCAGCCATGATACCATTTACTCAGAGGACTAATTTAACCTTCAAAATTCAGTTTATGACAAAAAAACTTATTTGATATTGATACCAGGAAATCAAAATTTGACTTACATCCATTCATTTTTCTTTCAGTCTACGGTTTCACTTTAACTGGAAACAACTATTGCTTTATAGTCTTTCGTGTCAATGTCCAAAGAGTCTTAGCTCCAGGACCATGGATTTGTTTAAGCTTTCATTACACCCGAGCAATGCTGGGCTATACTGCTAGTATAGAAATAAATAAGAAAACATTTTTTTGTTCATAAATTTATTAAAAGTTCACAAAAATATGTTAACCAACAATAATTAAATAATAATTTACCATTTTATGAAGTTTGAATCAGTTGGCCATTTGCCAATGCTAGAACAAAACTGGTTAAAAATTTTATAGGTTTCTATAAAGTTTTGAATAAAAAAATTATTTTCAAATTTATTTCTTTACAAAATGAGAAATAATGAATATCTTATTGTACCTGGTCACATATTTTTATGATCTTTTAAATAATTATTGCTGACAAAGTCTCAATAATATAAATTAATAGCAGTGTCAACTCTGCATTTTTTTTCCAAGACACAAATGTTAAAAATTGCCAGATATTTATCATACAAGTTGGTTATGTATGATATTTATTTTGTATCTGCACATTTTCATCCATTGTTGGGTATCTGTTATGTTTTAGAATGTTGTATCTCATCAGATGTGTGTAGTGGTGCTGTGGCTATCAGCTTTGAATGAGAAATCGGAGAGCTGAGTTTGAATTCCAGTTGAATTTGTTGCATTCACTCATACACAAATACCTTTGAGAAAGTCATTAATATATTGCTTTTCCCTGCAGCTATGGGTTAAATAGCAGGACAGATTGGGTTCTGCAGCCTTGGTTGGTAAGCAGTCATCCACAGAAAGTAATGGCAAACTACTACAAGAAAATCTGCTCAGTCAGTCATGTCTTTTTGAAGACCTAATTGGCCAAGTGTGTATCATGTATGGCACTTAAGTGAAAGATATAATAACATTTTGAAACTGAATATATACATTGACAACAGGCAATATAAATTTTGGAAAGAAATGTTTGAAAATATATATATATATACATCAATAGGTTTTGTAAACATGTATGTCCATGGCAGTGGAATATTATTTCAATGGTGTATTGTAAAATCACAAAACTCTATTGACATCACATTACAAATTTCATTCCAAAACATATCAGGCAACTGAGGGATTTTACACAGCCAAAATGTTTGTGAAAATAAAACAACAAAGAGAAAGAAATTAATTTGAACCAACTATAGACAATGATTAAAATGCTTTACCTGACATAATTCAGATAAGAAATGATTTATCTTTATACCCCCTCAAAAAACACTCTAAATAAATGCCATTTTCCTTTTCATTCACAGCTGCCATTCTCTCACAAAATTCTTCTCATGAACAAAAATACAAGTTTGCTTTGAATAAATGATTATGGGGTTCAGTATTTTGCTTTGTAATTATTTTGAAGCTTTTGTCATTTGATTTAAATCAAGATATTAAGATATAATGCATGAACTAAAATGTCAATAAATTATCAAATATAAACTCAAAATAATATACTTAAGAATATAGAAAATATTCATCTACCACAAACATAAAATTTATGATATTTTGTTCTTTGATGCAATGTTTCATTTATAAAATATACAAATAAAAAAAATATCGTCTAAGTAACTGTGATACATGGGCGGATATAGGAAGCAATTACTTACTCATATGATTAGATAAATCACAACATAGTAACTGCTAAAAATATATGACAGCTATAAGTAGATTCTTACAGACAAAATGATATAGCATATATAACTGAGATATTGAACATCTGATATTAGAAAACATAATACTTACTTTATAGGCATTTATTGTCATATATGGCTTATATTAACATAATTTATTATATTTTGAAAATCTAACAAATATTTAAAAAGTCAATATTACTTCCCTTTATACATTGCTTGCATTCCTAAGCTGTGATCTAAATGCTAAGGTGCTAACCAGTTTCAGGAGAGAAAATAGTTTTAGTTGAATAACAATTGAATCATGGAATTATAAATCCTGTGGACAAATTCATTTATTTATAAGGATTGCAAAATATTAACAGATAGGAAAATTAAATTTCTTCTTCTATATACCATGCTTCTTCACGATATATGGGTGATCATGTCTGCCCACAACTTCCTATATTTTGTAACTCTTAGTAAGATTTACAAACTTGCTATGTCTCTAACAGCCACATTACCAGTTCCTATATGATCACCAAAGTTAAGTAATATTGAGTTTGGTCTGTATCTGAATGGGTGACAGCTTGAGAATACCACATGTTGTATACTTGGATATGTGGGTTATATAATGGATAATGGCTCAGAATCATTTAATTTTTAATTAAAAAAGCAAGGATAAACGCTAAACCAAAAGAAATCTAAAGCAAGTGAAATTTAGAAATCATGGGGTGCTAGATCTTAACTGTCGTAGGAAGTGATTGGGTAATGCAATGTTTTGCAAAAAAAAAAAAAACTTACGAGTGTCGTGAATATAATGGTTAACTGTACACAAGTTCACTCAGTGGCATCTCATAGCTAACTGAGTAACCCCATAGGGGAGCATTTGTTGATCCATCTACAGTAAAGTCCCTTTCTGATTGTTTACCAAATTGCATCAAGGTTATACATTCAGTTTTTGAGATATTCAAAATGGCCACAGGCTTTCTAACCAGACCTTTTTTTGTGTGTATATGTTCTTTTTTTACTCTTTGGATATGATATCGATAAACATACTATACATCACTTGAAGGAATATGTCCCAAAAGAGACACATTATGACATACAAAGGCATATATTAAATTTGCAATAAACATCAATGCCTGCCTGTTATTGAGTGCAGATAAAGCTCTTCATCTTAGTCCACAACAGTTAAATTCATTATGAAGCAATGATCTTACAAATGTGTGGTAAAGTAAGTGCTTTAAAATGCAACTACTTTCAATTGGCCATTGACATCTTATACAAAACCTCTGTTTCATGATTCTTTCATCTTGTCTTGGCAAAAATTCAATATGGCTAACCCTAGGAAGCTTCAGCACTCGAAAGGGAGTCTCATTTTCACAAGATGATTTTATCAGTTTTTATTGTTATATTTATTGATATAGTTAGCACAAAAGAAATGACAACTTCAAAACACTTTTTTGAATTCATATTTTTATTTGAAGAAAAATAATGGGAAAATATTTTTATTTGTTTTTTTTTTGCTAAAATGATAATAATTATACATACACACACACACACACGCATATATATATATATATATATATATATATATATATATATATATATATATAGGGAAATTTCTTCATCTTTATTTTATTCTGAATTTATAAATGTTAACTTTTTTTAAAGAGTTGCTTTTTTCCAAGTTTTTTCTTGAAAACAATTCGTCTGCAAGTCAAATCTTAGCATTTGTTCTTTGAATATGAAAAGATTAATATTTAATATTTGAATTTTTTCAATTATTTTTAAGATATCATTAAAACTATTTTGAACTAGAATATGTTTCATTTGCATTTTTTTAATTTTCTTTTGGACACTTTAATCCTATTCTAGTTTTGTTTTGTTTTACCTTGTTTTTCAGGACATAGGTGAACATAACTCTCCACAGATATTTTTCTTCATTCTCTGTTAATTGCCATGTGTTCTTGGGAAAGAGAGTGGAGTAGTTTCCATTGCCTTCTCCACAGTTTCCTTTTCTTTATTAACAATGAACTGTCATGTATTCTTGTAAACATAGTGGCTGATAAAAATATATAACAGCTATAAGTAGATTCTTACAGACAAAATGATATAACATATATAACTGAAATATTGAACATCTGATATTAGAAAACATAATACTTACCTTATAGACATTTATAGTCATATATGGCTTATATTATCATATCTTATTATATTTTAAAAGTCTAACAAATATTAAAAATGTCAATATTACTTCCCTTTATACATTGCTTGCATTCCTAAGCTGTGATCTAAATGCTAAGGTGCTAATCAGTTTCAGGAGAGAAAATAGTTTTAGTTGAATAACAATGGAATCATGGAATTTAATTATAAATCCTGTGAACAAATTTATTTATTTATAAGGATTGCAAAATATTAACAGATAGAAAAATTGAATTCTTCTTTTATATACCATGGTTCTTCATGACTGGTAAATCGTGGGGGGAAAGATTGATTCTTGTTGCTTTCTCTGTGGTTTGAAATTTAGTTGTACTAAATTTGTACTTGTCTTTGGCACAGGCAGATAGTGTAGTCTACCTGATCATTTAATTGATTCAGGCTGTGAGTGTGAATGCAACATATAGCTAAAACCTTATACTGCTAGATTTAATGTTTTAAAATGTAACTATTTAATTGTTCCAGTGGATGAACTCATTGGCTAAATGCCTTTAGTTACTCTTTGACCATGAGTTCAATCTCCAGAGTAGGTAATGAAAAACATATTCTGTGCTGTAGAAAAGAATGGTTTAATTGTTATAAGGGATATCCTCTAGCCTGTACATTGGGGAGGAGATTTAAGAAGTTAACATCCACTTGACTCCAGTTCTTTCTACAGCACCCTGTATATCTTCTTCTTTTCCTTTCTCTCTACCTTCGCAACTGTCTTCCCACCTGTGTTTCCATCCTTCTCTTGCCCTTTCTCTAACATCCCCTGTAACTGGTTCATCTTTCTCTTCACTCTCCTCTTGTCTAAATTTTTACTCTTATGTAGCCCCCTGCGCATCAGTGGCAGTACCGCCTGTAATTGCCATTGCCACATGAAACGTGCATAAGAGAACTGACAAACTGCGGGTATATATTGTAAAAGGTTTATTTGCTTTACAGTACTTGTGCAGCTGTGAAAACTGCAATTAAAACAAACAAATAACATGAGAACATGAAGGAAGAATGTAGACAAGGATAGATAATTACAAAATTTTTTTAAAAAAAAGGGAAATAAACAATGAAATTTACATAAATAATTGTAACAAAACAGGGAACTTATAACAAGTGTTTAAATCAGCAAGAATCATTTGAATCGCCAAAGCAATACATTTTTACAAATTAAGGAAGGGTCTAAAAAGCAATAAAAACTTTAAAAGAATTAAATTCCATTAATTATAAAATTTGTCTAGGGTTTGCTGGAAGTTGAATGGAGAAAATGTTAATTACCTCATCGGCACCTCCTGTGGTCTATGGCAATTGAGTTACTCCCTAACAGTACCGAAAACGAATGTGCTGCCACTGGAGATAAGAAATTTACGTCTGACCTCTTCGCAGGTCTCAATCCAAAAGACTGTTAAGGGGGTTTCTATTTCTTACGCAGAGACCAAAAATCCTATATTTTAGAAAAGGTTGCCTTAAAAACAGCTTATTTGTTATATTTTTATTTACTTATTTTAACTTTACTGTTTTGTCTCATACATCTCATTTAGACCTCATTATTGTTTTACGTTATCCTAAAATATAAGGAACTATATTTTCTGGCCACATTGTCCCAAGGGGTGACAAGGCCATCGGTCAAGAATACAGGGCTCACTTTGGTGAGAAAACGAACCTGCTGATTTTTACATTGGGTTTGGTAACAAATAGTGCCTGGCAGCAGCTACACTGCCTTTCTTGAGGTGAAACAATTAAAAAAAAACTTTCCCAAGGGTATCAGCACATAAGTGAATGTTATGACTCTGACTGGAACTTGAACTCAGTTCTCTGATTTTTCAATCCAAGCCACTATCTATCATTCCACCATGCCTCCATATTCAATGATATAAATGTTACATTTCTTTTAGAAAATTACTTTTGTTTTATTCTTTTCAATAATTTAAATATTTAATTACTCAGAATTTTTAATTACTAAAAATTTCAGTCCTTGCCCTAAGCTGTCTGGGTAATAGAGGTAATACTGTATTAAATATAGCTTCAGTAATACTCTATCATAAACAGATTGTCAATAAACCTTGAAGGCTTCTTTTATTTCTTAGATTACCATAAAGTTCCTGGACCAAGCCACTTCTTAAATTTGTGCAAACATCAGATATTTTTAATCTCTCCTATTGCCAAGTCAAGAACTTTTCAGCACAAGTGTGGTTAAAATGAAGGATATTGACAAATGTATTATTTTTTTTTGTGTTTCTTGCATCTTTACAAGGACAGCTGTCAACCTTTTCACCCTGAATATTTCTCTCTAAATCTATTAAATTTGGAGACATTATCTCTCACCTCCTATCCTACCACTCAGTAAAAGATGGCTAAATGTATCATCCATGTTTTATATGCAGTTCAAATTCCAGTTGTATTCCTCGCATTCACTTATGCACAAATACCCGTGAGAAAGGTATTAATCTGTCTCTTCCCCTCAGTTATGGGTTAAATAATAGAACAGATTGGGTTCTATAGCCTTGGCTGGCAACCAGTCTACTGCAGAAAGCAATGGCAACCTACTGCAGGATAATCTTCTACCCATTCAGTTATGTCTCTTTCGAGACATGATCGCCCAAGTGTGTATAGCACTTAACTGACTGACTTTACATGCAAAGCTGAATTATCTGGTTGGCTGTCAGTAAATCTCTTATTATTTGATGTTTTTATAACATGTTTTCTATTTTGACTCATTTTTGTTTTTACTTGTAAACAGTATCATTTACTTGTAAACAGTATCATTTACTTGTAAACAGTATCATTATATTTAGAAAGGATATTAGAACAAATCACTTGCATATGGATAGAAAATGGGTTTAGTCAATATAAAAAAAATAGAAAATGTTACAAGACAACCATGTCTCTTCTCACCAAACTTATTCAATCCATATAGTGTGGTGGCATAATACCTGGATTAAAAGGAAAATTTAATGCTGAGTATCCTACCCACAAATTTCAAGAAAGACAACACAAAAAATATTTTGCAGAAAAATAGAAAGAATCATATATTTCATATATACACAATGAATAGACAATTGGTATATTTCAGTGTCTTATTTGTGAGGGTATTAGAATACCTTCACAGTTCAAAGAGTTCTTTTGTTTAAGCAAAATGTGATTTGTGAAGTTAAATAAGTCTGTTTTGCTATGTGTATGAACAATAGTAGTAATGTCCTGATATTGAGTTTTCTTTTCTGAAGAAAATGCAAATGGTGTTGCTCTGAAGAAAAAATAAATTTGGTGTCACTGTGAAGAAAACAGATATGAGGGGAGTATTTGTTTTATAAAGAAAAGTCAATTATTTGAAGTAAAAATTTGATTGTTTTGGAAAAAAACACATAAATAAATGATCTGAGCAAAAACTACTTATCGTAGTTAATTTTGAGGAGTCAGCTGAAGTGTATTGTTAATGTTGTTTCTCTTAAGTATCCTGCTGTAGTCCCTGACTGACTGACACTTCTACACTAACAGTTTCTTTTCTTGCACTTCACGTTTGTGGAACTATCTTCAATTTGCTTGCTTCCCTGATAGCTATCATCTTCAAAAGTTTTAATGCAATATCAGTTGCCATTTTATATCTACTTGATTTCTATCCATCTCTTATCCTTTTTTCAACATCCCTTGTACCTTGTTTTTTTTTCTCTCACTGTAATATCTTGCACATTGTGTTGCAGTGGATATCAGCTTGGAACGAGAAATCGGAGAGCCAAGTCCAAATTCCAATTGAATTTATTGCATTACTTGCATGTAAGTACCATATAAAAAGGTATGAATCTATTTCTTCTCCCTCCAACTATGGGTTAAATAGCAGGACAGATTGGGTTCTACAGCCTTGGTTGGCAACCAGACTAACATAGTAATTGGCAATCTACTGCAGGAAAGTGTCCTGCCCAGTCAGTCATGACTCTTTTGAGACATGATCTCCCAAGTGTGTATCATAGAACCCACTGTGCACCAGTGGCAGTCCTGCTTTGCTTGGGGTGAAATGATTATTTTAAAAAAAGAAATAATTGATTACACTGATTTATTACTATTTTCTCCTTAGTTTACTGAAAGTCAAGTCACATCATGTCTTCGCATTTCAACAGACTTCTCTGTATTCTAGTTTATTTCAGTAATTCTCTTTCATGGTAAGTATAAACTTTTTCTTTTATCACCAGAATTGAACTTTCCCAAACTTGCCAATAATGATTTGTGCATTTCATGTTCCTGAATTTTTGCATGGTCTAGATCTTTTCCCATGTTTTACTGCCTCTATCTTAATTTGTGGTCTTTTGAGACAGATGTAACCACAAATTGATGGATAATCTTCTTTATCTTATTATTGAGTAAGAGAATAGCTTGTGAGGCTTGTTAACAAAATGATACTGGGATCATTATAAAACACCCTCATCACACTTATAGCAGAATGTGCACTCATATGACTCAACTCACTCCAGGGTTGGGTTGCTTGATTTACTGATCTGAGATCAAGTTTTGTTATAGCAAAAATGAAATACAGACAGAGTAGACAGTACCAGCTCCTATCAGTCAAAGAGACAACATTTTAGTTGCTGTCTTGTCGGGACATCTGGTTATGAAGAAAGAAAGTGTCTATCAGCTTCCCCGTAATAGTCAGAATAATGAGCTTTGTGTGGTGTTAGCTATGTAAATGATTCCTTTGTTAACCAACTGCTAAAGTTTTAGGCTCTATAAAAAGAAGAGCCCAAAATGCCAACTACAGGCTGGGGATACTAAAATCAAGCAGGTACATAAATTTAAATACCTGAGGAGTCTTCTAATAGAGGATGGTAAGGACAACATTGAGACCTGAAGGCGTATTGGTACAGCTAAGGATGCATCCCAAAAGTTGAGTAGAATATTGAGAGACAAGAAAATTTTGCTGAAAACAAAGAAGAGAGTACGAGATTGTTATGTGATGTCTGTCCTTCAGTATAGCAGCAAATGCTAGACAATCTCATCAAAGATGAGTGAAAGACTGGAGACAACCAAAATGTGATTCTACAGGAGGTTGCTGAGAATAGCATAAACAGAATATGTGAGCAATGACAAAGTTTTGTAAAGGATGGAAATGAAAATGAAATTAATACTTAACATCAGGAAAAGAGCTAAAGTTTCTGGGACAAGTTATGAGGAAGGAGGGTTTGGAGAATCTGATACTCATGGGACAGATAGAGGGAAGGAGAGACAGGGGAAAGCAATGTGAGACATACCTTATGGACTTGAGCAAATTATGGCTTAGCAAGGTTTGGAAGAGTTTAACAGGAGAAGCAGTGTTGAAAGCTACAAGGGATAGGGAGATGTGGAAGGCCATGATTGCCTATGTTCTGAAGTTATATGATGTGTTATAATCCATTTTACACAATCCAGGTCATAAAGCAGTACTGGAAGAATATACGCTTTGAGTTTGTAAGGAATATGAGAGGCTGTTAAGAGGAATTTGTTCTTTCCAAATTCTGCCCAGCCAAGAAACATTCTATGTTGAAGAGGAAATGGAACGTCATTCAAAGATGAAAATTTTTATCAAAAGTAGACAAATTCAGTTTCTTCTTGACTTAATTTTCCATAGACTATCATGCTGAAAGGGGCATAATCTTTATTAGTCATCATGCACTTTGTTCAGGATATATTTATAATCAGATCAGTATTAACTTAAGGATTATCCTGGAGATTAAATTAAAGCAAGTCTATTCAATATTCCAGCACTCTCCTTAGTATTCTAACTGATTTTATCACTACTGTTGTCTAGATAGTCCTGAGTCTTAATTTCTACTTCTTCCAATGAAGGTTTTTCAGCATGATAATGACTTATGGGCACATGGCTAAGTGGTCAGAATGTTTGTTTTCTGACCATGAAGCCTGGGTTCAAATCACACCATGGTCAATTTGTCAGGAAGGTGACATTTTGATGTTATCAGTCTGGAGATGACTCCAGCATGTGGAAACTTTGGAAAGTGCCTGAAAACCATACCATAGGTTAACCCAAGCCTTGTGAGTGAAATTAGGTAAACAACTCCCTGTAAGAAATTGTCAGTGAGGAGGATGGTGTAGACCCCCTGCAGGACCAAAGAAAAAACAAGACCTGTCAAAGGGTGAAAGAGTTCTTATGAGCTAATGGTCACCTACACAAGCAAGCAGCTATGGTTTAAATAGTATTCACCAAGCTGCATTGCCAAACATTGTGAGTACAATAAATCCCCTGAAATGACAGATATGAAACAGTGAAAGTCATCCAAGTAGGGGTTCATCAAATCAGAGTGAAAAAGCCTTAATCCAGATCAAATCCAGGTAATAACTTGTATAATTGTTGCCTTCATCTTCAACAAATTATCCAGTGACTTTGAAGGGTAAAATACTGACGATTGTTTTCTATTTCCTTTAGATTTACTCTGCATTGAGAAATATGTTCTCACATATTCTTTTCTTCATGATTAAAACTACCAGATTTTGTCTTCTTGTCTGAATTGGGCAACCCATTTAAGTCCAAAAGGATTTTTAATCTGGTCTGTGCATGGCTAAGAGGCAGCTGTTTGATAGTTACCAGCAGATCACACTTCCCACCCAGTCATGCCTGTTCTTGGTTAATGTGCTATAATCACTGATTACATATTTGAAAGACTCATCTTTATTTGATTATTGTTACCTTATTTATGATTCTCTTAACTATCCTGATTTTTATAATTTGTTCTTTTGTCTTTATCATCATCATTGTCATCAATAGTAATAAAATAATATTATGATAATACAAATAATAATACTAAGGCACGGATTCTAATAAGAAATGATTGGGATGTTAATATGTACATGTTTTCTCTTGTTCAATTAAAATGAACTACCATAAATGTCTCATTGACTCTCACATATTTGCTTGTCAGTTACTTGACCTTAATCAGTTGACCATATCCCCGATGAAATAATAATAATAAGAAGACAAATAATAATAATAATGATAATGGCTTTTAATCTTAATTAATTGAAGGCATCAACAAGTATATAATTTGTTTTGTGAATTAAAATGGACTTGAGTAAATATGCTATTTAATATCACAGTTTTGCTTGCTAGTCACTTGACCTTAATCAGCTGACCATGTCCCCCATGAAATTTATACATCTATATTCATGAACACACATAATCAAGGAGAATCATAACTGGATGTTGAGAGTGTTTTTTCTTTGATTTTTTTTTTTAAAGCTTGAAAGATAAGTCAGCCAAGACAACTTGGAAGTCATATTGAGATACTTAGGAACATCCTCAATGGGAAACAATTTGAACAGACTAGGCTACTCAACACAATGGTAATTTTTGACAGCAGGGGTAAGTTCTTTATAATTATTGTAAATTTTTTCATAATATCTCATAAAAGCAATATTAGTTGTTTCCCGATAAGAAACATTTGTCATTCACTGCCCGAGCAGCCAGGTTTAGTTTTTATTGAAATTTATAAAATCTTTCTCTAAAAACAATTTTTCACAAAAAAAGTTATTTCAAGTTTCCTGTCATTTCTCTTTTTAATATTAATGGAGACTTTCTGGTACTGACGGAAACTTTCTTCCTAACTTTTATTTAAAGTAGCATGAAACATCAGCATCCTGATTATTTTCTCTTCAAGTTACTGCTTTCATTTAACCACCACAGAGAACCATTCCTGCCTGCCATCAGCAAGGGTGAATCAGTTGCTATCTACAATCTTCTTGAATCTTGCCCATTCTTTTGTAGTTTCCTCAATCTTCTCTATTCTCAGTCTTCTTTTTCACTTTTAGTCCCTGTAACCTTCTGTGCCCAAGTGCATTCCCACATTGTGTGACAGGGAATGACTAAAAATTATAAAATATCCATTTTAGTTGTTGATGCTGTTGAATTTCTTCAAGTAATTTGGTTTCTGTTGTTTGGTAGAGTTCTTTGTTTGCAATTCTGCAGCACTAATTCACAAAAATTATTTGCCAAGACCCATAGTCTTCACTTAAAGTCATTTTCAACCATTGATACTAAAAAGTGGTTGTATATAGGAGAGAGTTTAGATATTCCTGAAGAGGTTTAGTCCTATACATTGACTGTATAATGTTCCACTCAAAATAACAAGATTCTTTGCCAAGACCCACAGACTTCACTTGCTTAAAACCATTTTTAACCTCTGATCATAAAAAAGTGGTTGTATATAGAAGAGAGTTTAGATATTTCTGAATGGGTTTAGTGCTATACATTGATTGCATCATGTTCAGCTCAAAATAATAAGATTCTTTGCATAGACCCACATACTTCACTTGCTTAAAACCATTTTTAACCAGTGATCCTACAAAGTGTTTGTATATAAGAAGAGAGTTTAGATATTTCTGAATTGGTTTTATGCTATACATTGATTGTATAATGTTCCACTCAAAATAACAAGGATCTTTGTTAAGTCCCACAGGCTTCACTTGCTTAAAGCTATTTTTAACTATTAATCCTAGAATGTGGTTGTATATAGGAGTGAGTTTAGATATTTCTGAATGGGTTTAGTGCTATACATTGATTGTATAACGTTCTGCTCAAGATAATAAGATTCTTTGTCCATTTAATTTTGAACAAGATTAACTTTTTATAAAAAATATTAATAGAGATGTAATTATTTATAAGTAACACTATATGCTTTCATTTTTGCTTTATTATTTATCTGTATGTAATAAAAAAATCATTGCCATTCTTTATGCATATGTCAATATCTTGATTATATTATTATTTTCTCTTTGAAATACATGTGCTATTCATTTTAGCTGTTGCTGCTATTGAATGTCTTCAAGTGATGTGGTTTCTGTTATTTGGTACAGTTCTTTGTGATTCTGTATATTATTATTAGTATATTATTGAGTGTATTTTGCAGTATTTGACTATTACTATCACGGTACATATTTTACATGGCAATTATAATGAGATACTAGCAGTATAGCCCAGCGTTGCTCGGGTGTAATGAAAGCTTTAAAACTAATCCATGGTTCTAGAGCTCAGACTCAGCCTAAGCAATATTTTTGTGAAGTTTGGTAAGAATCAGATAAAAATTGTGGATTTGTATAAAAGACATACAGACAAACAGACACACACACACACACACACACACACACACACACACACACACACAAACATCTTGCCTTTTATATATATATATATTATCGATTTTCTGCACTATTATAAGAACTGCAACCTTGAAACTTGTGAATATCGTTTCTTATGTGTTTGTCTATGAGTGTATCAAATTTGATTAAAATCGAACCACTCCTTCTATAACCCAATTTTTTGGATTATCAATTTTCGATATTTATCGAGGGTACCTCGACTCAAAACCTAACTAAGAACACTCGCAGACACTTATAGTACAACTGTGTAAATTTTCAAGAAAATCGGTTCAGCCGTTTCAGAGTCTATAGGTAACGGACACACACACAGACAACGTTCCATTTATAAATAAGTTTAGATAGATTTATTATTATTATTACTATTATTATTATTAGTGCCATTGACAACTAATTAGTAAGAGAAGATACTAATGATGATCATACTACCATGAATAATCTTTTTTAATGCTGCTCTATTTTCTCTTGTTGATAATAAATCTTTCTTTGGAGTTAGTTAAGTGCCATACGTGATACACGCTTGGGTGATCATGTCTCGAAAGAGACATGACTGACTGGGCAGAAGATTATCCCGCAGTAGGTTGCCATTGCTTTCTGCTGTAGACTGGTTGCCGACCAAGGCTATAGAACCCAATCTGTCCTGCTATTTAACCCGTAACTGGAAGGAAGAGACGGATTAATACCTTTCCCAAGGGTATTTGTGCATAAGTGAATACAATGGATTCAACTGGAATTTGAACTCGGCTCCCCGGTTTCTCGGTTTGGAGAATTGAAATGAAATTGGGGAAAAAAAATTCTGCCTGTTTTAAATTCTTGATAAACATTGTTCTTTTTTTAAATGAATTGTTTCATAATTTCTGTTTTTCTTCTCTGCTCTCCTCATTATCACATCTGTCTTCTCCAGGATTTCAATTCTAAATCTTTGGAAAAAATATAATAATGTCAACTCGATACAATATGATATGGGAATATAATTATTTTACCAACTTCATTTGTTCCTCTTTGATGCAGAAATCTTGGAAATTAGCCATTCCAGATCACAGAAAATGCTGGAGAAAATATATTATCTGTCTTTTCTACAAATATTTTCATTCTTTCTGCTGCAACGAGCTTAGCTTCCTGGTGCCTTTTGTACATGAATTTACTTGAGCTACTAGACTGGCAACTAGGTCCCACTATTTCACTGTCAGAACAGTTAAATGCAGATAGCACTTCTACTCTAGCAGCTTTTTTTCTTGCACTTCTTGCATGTGGAACTCACTTCCATATACATACTTCCCTAATAGCTACAATTTTCAAGATCTTAAATGCAATATCAGTTGCTATCTATAATCTCCTTGACTCCCATCTTCCTCTTGTCCTTTCCCCCAACATCCCCTGTATCTGGTTCTTCTCCCTTTTCACTCTACTCTCACATAACTCTCTTCACACCAGTATTCCTATCCTTCTCTTATCCATTCTCCAACATCCCAAATAACCTGTTCCTTTTTCTCTTTGCTCTCCTCTTATGTAGCCCCCTGTGCACCAGTGGCAGTACTACTGTGCTTGGAGTGAAACAATTATTAAAAAAAAAATCAAAAGATTTAGTATAAATAAATTTTTGGTGCCTAAGTAACGCTATTGGACCACTCAGATGGCAAAGTATTTCTATTTAGATTTCTCTGTGGGCCAAGGTTTAATGGTTTCGTTTAAATGACAAACTATAATTTATATTCTAGTTTGATTTATTCTAATTGTATATTACTTATAAGTGGAATGTGCTGATGGTGTAATGGAAAGTGTCTTCAAAAGAAAAAAAGGAGATCCAAGTTCAAATTCCAGCCAAGTTTCTTATATTCCCTTACACACAGCTATGGTTTAATAGTAGGAATTGTATCTGGAAAAAAATAAAAAATTGATAATGCTGTCTTCTCATGCCAGGAAATAACTGTTCTTAAAAGGCAAGATGTTTCCGCTTAAAATAACCCACATAGAATTGATAAGCTATAAAGAAAAACCACACAAATTTATATATATATATATATATATATATGGATATGTCTGTGTGTGTTTGTGGGTCTCCATTCTAAGGAATCCTACTTCTCTGAAACCCTCAAATCAATTTCAACCAAAATTGGGTCACTTGTCGACATTACATGAACCTTTGATGTACACAAAAATTTTTTGTATTGATTTACAGTGTAAAGTAGAAATCACCAAAATACTTAAAATTTATGAGCTCTTCTCCTCCGAAACGCCTTATGCAAATGCAACCAAAATTTGGTAACTTGTATATCTTTGATGTACAGAAAAAAATTTTTGAACCCATGTACAGGGTTTGTTAAAAATTAATGACAAAAATAATTTTAGGTGGTCTTTTGTGTACTTTTATACATTTCTCCAAGATGCTTTACTCAAACTCAACCAAAATTGAGTCACTGGTAGATCAAGGTCTGATGTCTTGATATGCGGACAAAAATTTCAATTGACACCCAATGTGCAGCAAAAATTAATAGAAAATGTTGCTTTTTGTGGTGGTTTATTTCTCCAAAACACTTAGTTGTATTTCAATTAAAAATTGGGTCTTTTTTGTAACTTCTACAATGCATCCACTTCTGCATTACAACATCATCACATCAGATTACAGGCTTCCATAACACCCATTCCCATTCTTTTAATTGTACATTTATCATTACGGTTTATTGGCAAAATTGATCAAGCATGAATTTTGTTTTATAAATACAACAAAAAACAATACTTACTTTGCATTTTTAACTTACGCATCACGACAACTGGAGCTTTTTGAATGAGCACTTGACCATACCATTTCAACATAACCGCTAAAATACCCTGAGTAACATTATAAGATAAATAAAGGACAATACTGTCTTAAGAAAAAAAATTTATTTCATGAATAATGAGTTTTTACGAGAATTTGTTTACTTCTTAAAATTTAATTAGAACAAATTAAGTTTTACAACGTTTAAAATTCTGTATTAATTATGCCCCTTTTAGATGATAGTAGTATTAAATAAAACCTATATTTTCTAATCATAAATAGAAAAGCCAAGTATAAATCATCAAGCACAGATACTTTCAAAAGAATTTTGAATCCTACTTTTGTAGGCATGGTTGATCATACACAGCATTACCAGAAAAATTAGAGTGATAACTATAGCAAATTTAAAGCCAGAAAGTATCTAAAATTTTAAAAAAACACTAGATTAAAGAGAATATAGATGACTGAATATATAAAAGTCACTCAATTATATTCAATTATTTTTTACGCCTAAAGCCTCCATAGAACATTATTAAATAAATCTGTCAAACATGGCAACAGCTTAAATAAACAGCATTGAAGATATTTACATAAAACACATGCACACACACACATACATACATACATACATACATACATATGTGTGTGTAAACAAACTTATATTAATTCCATATATACAGAATTAATATAAGTAAAAGTTTGTCACTTTGCTGATTGATGTTACTTTCTGCATCCTCACTTCCAGATAACTACAAAACATGGCTATTTTTAAATGTGTTTTGAAGCTATTTACATATTTATACCTAGATACCGAGAACATTTGTATCAGTCTAATAATTGAGAAAATACAACTTCAGAAATGAGTAAAATTTTTGAACTGACATTATCGTGTAACAATTGTCAATAAGTTTTTTATCAAAAGACCTGAGAAATCAGTTCATAGTTCATCTTTGTAACTTCACAGTATATCAGTTTTCATCAATCCCTGTCAAAGGTGACAGTCGGAGTAACAGCATGTTTTTTTTATTGTATCTCTGACCCAGGAATGGTTGTTCTTACATTGCAAAATCATGTGTCAACATCTAAGAAAAAGTTATATTGTTTTTCAGTATTCTTTTTTCAAATAAACCAGTGACATGACGATTAGTTATATCTGACAATAGAACAGAACTGAAAGAGAATTAGATTCATGCCTTCACCAAGTTCTACTAACATATAACTTCTAATTCATCTTTTATATTGCATGGTCTTTCAAGAATCGAGGGATAATCATAGCTATCTGTGATATCCTATCTTTTGTTGCTCTAAATAACTTTTGGACCTTTGCCATCCCCCTTGTTTGACCTGGGAGAAAAGACTTGGTACAGTGGGTATTGAACAAAAAAATAAAAGAGATTCAAGAAGATAGAAGATGGTAAAATTGACATTGCATTTAAATATTTGGAGATTGTAGCTATCAGGGAAGCAAGTATATAAAATCAAGTTCCACAAGCAGGAAGTGTGAGAAAAGAAACTGTTGGAGTAGAAAAGAAAGTTACATTTAACTATTTTTATGATAAAAGTGTGAAACCCAGTTGCCAATCTATTAGCACAGTTAATTAATGTGGTCAGGACATCAGTGTAAAAAGCTTATCTAAGCAGTTGTCATGAAATTATTTGTAGAAAAAACAGAGAGAAGCCAAGTCACAATGGTTAGAAAGTGACTGAAGTTGAAATGGTAAGTCAGAACTGATTACATTGCCGATCCTTCTTTGGATTTTGTTGCGAACCTTGAGATGAATAGCAGGAGCATCCAACCAGATATGGCAACAATATTCAATGCACGGACAATTGGTTTTTCCAATGAACTGAATAAGAATCTCTCTTGTTGTTGCTAAAAATAAAGACATACAAATTAAACAGTGATTTATTTTGCAGATATTGAAATTACTTGGCTGATAATTGCATCCTTATATTAAACCAACTCATTGAAAGATTCTTCAGTATTTGTCTATATTTCTGAGATGAGGTAGTATTTACAGTATTTACATTATTCGGACTATAGTCCTCATCTTTGTTGCTAATTGTACAATGTTTCAGCCGTTGTATACTCTGGCCTTCTTCAGGTGCTAGGAATTTTGAATCAAACCTTTTATTACAATCACTGGGGTATATCATTCTCATTCCATGTGCAATGTCGCTTTTGGTAGCCATCTAGTTAACTCCATAAAACTTAACTCTCTAAGTTATTTGTTCACAAGGCTGTACTGAACTCACAACTCTTTGAGTCAAATCACTGGAATTAACCAACATCTATATCTATTGAGAACATCAGTACAGGAATTTAGGACTTATCTCAGTGATCATTTTTTATCAGTACTCTTATTGTAGACTTTTGGTGCTAATGATTTTCAGTATTTTACATTATTCAGAATATTGTTCTCATCTTTGTTGCCATTTGTACAACGTTTCAGCCGAAGTTCCTGTGATTTGACCCAAAGAGTTACAAACGCTACAGCAGTGGTAAACAAATAACTTAGAGGTTAGAGGGAAATAACTCATGACTACCAAAAGAGGTACTACTACGCAAAGAATGAAGATCATATACCCCAGTGATTGTAATAAAGGGTTTGGTTCGAAATTTCTTACACCTGAAGAAGGTCGGAGTGTATAACGGCTGAAATGTTAACAAATGGCAACAAAGATGAGGACAATAGTCTGAATAATGTAAATACTGTAAATACCATCTCATCTCAGAAATATAGACAAATGCTAATGATTTTCTTTGGCATTTTACCAGAATTCATATTGCAATCTCTGACGTTAATGATTTGCTCTTATTACTGGTTCCCATATTTCTTCTTCATTTGGGGCCCCCCTTTTTTTTTGGTGATTTCTTCCTTCAAATGCACCAATATTGCTACATAATATTTGGTATTTATATTTCTTTCTTTCTTAAGGTAATCGATGAACAAAATACCTTGAGCATCCCAAAGTACAGAGACCAAAACCTTGCCTGCTAATGTTTGCATTGTTGGTTGCTTTGGATGGCTTTCACATGCTGCTGTCCACTCAGCTGACTACCAATTTGAAGTGGTGTAGCCATGTTTTATTCATTGTCACATATTTACACAAGAACTCCTTGTTGCATTGAAACAGTTGTAAACAATGCTCTGAATTGTCAACGCGTTGTTGTTTTTGATCGACTGTGAGCAAATGTAGCACCAACTTTGAACACAGCTTTCTCTTTGACAAATATTCACGCAAAATGGTGAAATACACTACCTTCTAATAAGTTCCGTTCCTCTGCTATTTCATGCAATTTCAATTTATGATCGACCAAAACGAGTTTGTTGATTTTTTTTTTAAACCAGTGAGAATCAATCCCACTTTTGACCCCAAAATGTCATCTCTTTTTGCAGGCAATAATAGTAACATTTATCTCTTGACACTCAGCAAAGATTTGAAATAAGAAAACCTTTTCTAGTTAAATTATCTGTACACTTGTTATACAGATCTATGAAAAATGTATGAGAAAAAGGTTTATATTTATATCATTCATTTATAGGGTTTCTTATCACCATGGAAGTCTTAGAATATATCTCTCATAAATGATAAATAAAGGAAACTCTCTTTACAGGAGGTATATTCAAATAAATATTCTGCAACCATGCATTGTAAAAAACTCTATATATATTTTGCTGTTTATTAATAAATTAGGCACAATGAGAAGTTGCACAATAATAGTCGTCTTTGACAACTATTGTCTTTCAGTTTTTTACTATTGTTCATCCAGTACAAGGTCTAAGTGCCACTCAGAGTAGAGGCTTACAGAATGTAGCATTGTAAAGGCATATAAAGAGAGAGTAAGTGTTGCATATTATGAGTATATATAGGATAGATAAAAGTTGAGCCTCAAATTGAAAAGGTTAAGATTATATTGATTAGGAGTGCATTCCTCTGGAAGTCAGTTCCACATTGCAAAAAAACAGAACAGTTGTTCAAAACAGAACAATTATGATATTCTTCTTGTATATACCATGAATTTTCAGGGTGTTGGTGATGATTGCTCTCCACAATTTCCTATCCTTCGTAGCACTTAGTAAAATGTTTTTTTTTGCTATCTCTCCCAAATTCTTAACAATTTACAAATACTTGTTAGGTAGGTTATACTCTGTTTTCTTCTATCCTGCTTGCCTTCAATATGTCCTGTAAGTGTCAAACTTTCAAAGCCCTCTTTCCTCATTATGTACTCAAGAAATTTCAACTATCTCTTTCTGATCTTAAGTATCTTTTTTGTTTTCATTTTCTCTATGGTTTTGTCATTGTAGAACTTAATTCTGTTATCTCAAGACTTTTCATCTATGATGAATTTATCCAACATGTACTCTTACTGTACATGATAGAAGATTCAGATTTTTTTCTTTCTTTCAAAAGGAAGAATGTTACAGCTTTTCTTTTGTCTGTATTTCTGAGATAGGGTTGTATTTACATTATTCAGACTATTGTCCTCATCTTTCCTGCCATTCGTATGATGTTTCAGCCGTTGTACTCGCCAGCCTTCTTCAGGTGCTAGAAATTTTGAACTGAACCCTTTATAATATAGGTTATATCATTCTCATCTCTTGCGTAGTAATGCCTCGATTGGAAGTCATGAGTTAACTCCCTCTGTAAGTTACTTGTTTACCACTGCTGTAGACTGGTATTGAACTCTTTGGGTCAAGTCATAGGAACTAACCAATGTCTATATTCACTGGGCCATGTGTCTTTAAGGACAAGAACAACTGAACTTTTGGGACTTATAAACCTAATGTCCAGTAACCCTTTTTTACCAGAGTTCATATTGCAATCTTTTGATGTTAATGGTTTTCTCTGGTATTTTTGGTAATAATGGTTTTCTCTAGTATTTTTTACCAGAGCTCATATTGCAATTTTTGACACTAATAATTTTCCTGTATTACTGGTTCTCATATTGTGTTCATCTCTATGCTTGGTCGGCTTAGGAGATTTTTGAAGCCTAGCAGATGTGCTGATTCCTTAAGTTTACATAGTTTCCAGTGGCGTTCTCTATCTATTATTTCAACTTCATCCCATAGGGGGTGGTGATCCCCTTTCTCCCTCCATATGTGGTCAGCTATGTCTGATTTTTCTATCTCCCCTCGTGTTATGGCCTTGTGATGTTCTTGCGATGTTCTTGCAACAAAGATAAGGACAATAGCTTGTTTTTTTCTATCCTCATGTTGGCAGCCTCACTACTCTTTAATTTTGCTAAAATTATCAATTAAAGCTTTATTTCATATGACTAAAACAGCTCATATTTAATCTGACAGAACTACCCAGTGGAGGATGGGATCATATCTTTAAATACCTCCAAAATCAAGCAAGGAACTTTTCATCATCTCTGAGCTAACCCTGAATTTTCACCAGTCACTTTAAAAAAGCTATTTGTATTCAAATTCAACTTAAACCTCAAAAACAGGGCAAAAACAAGTTAGTAACATTCATTAACACTAAAACCAAGAAAATAGCCATCTCCTTATACCACACCAGAAAGTACCTGACTCCATTTCCATGACCTAAAATAGAACTCTATATGATCCATTACTAAAAACACTAGAAAAATGGTTAGTTTTATCAGTTAGTTAAGAGCCATACATGATACACATTTGGGCAATCATGTCTTGAAAAAGTCATAACTGACTGGGCAGAATATTTTCCTGCAGTAAGTTGCCATGACTTTCTGCAGTAGACCAGTTGCCAGCTAAGGTTGTAGAATCCAATCTGATCTGCTGTTTAACTCCTAGCTGGAGGGAGAAGAGATGGATTAATTCCTTTTCCAGCTATTTGCATGTAAGTGAATGTTCAGCAAATTCAAGTGAAATTCAAACTCAGCACTTTAATTTCTTGTTTTGAGCCATTATTCACTGCACTGCAACACTGGTCTAGAAAATACCTGGTTCTTTTTGCAAGTTAGATGAGACGAAAAACAGAGTTTTTCTGTCGTATTTGGTCTAGAGCTGCCAATACTCTCTTCAAAACTTCCCACAGAAATGTCTCTAACAAGCTACATTCTTTAGATCCAATAATTCAGACTGTATTTTCAAAAAGTGGTAAGAAGTGCATATTGCAAGGATAGTTTACCTTAGACATGAAAAGATTATGATTGTAGTGATCAGGTAAATTTTTTTTTGGGGGGGGGGGTCTGTTCCATAAAGCAGCAGCTCTTGGGAAGAAACTGTCTAAGTGGAATTTGCTTCTTACCAATGATATACAAAAGGAATGCAAATGATTTGACCCTATATCTATGACAAAACAGTTGTCCTCATCTTTGTTACCATATTCACCTTCAATATCTGTCTATATTTCTAATATGAGGTATTGTAATGATTTACACTATTTACACTGTTCAAACTGTTGTCCTCATTTTTGTTGTCATAATAACCTTAAATATCTGTCTATATTTCTAAGATGAGGTTTTGTAATGATTTACACTATTTACACTGTTCAAACTGTTGTCCTCATTTTTGTTGTCATATTCACCTTCAATATCTGTCTATATTTCTCAGATGAGGTTTTGTAATTATTTACTCTATTTACATCTTTGTTGCCATATTCACTATGTTTCAGTTGTATACTCTGACCTTCAGAAATTTTGAACTGAACCCTTTATTTTGGTCACTAAGTTAGTTTGTTCCAGTTCCCTAAGGACACATGACCCAATGGATAAAAGCATTCATTGGATCATGTGACTTGAGTTATGAGTTCAATACCTAGCTACGGCATAGGTGAACAAAAAACTTATTGTTGAGTTAAAGGGAGAGAACTGATACTGAGACATCTGGAAAGGAACATGACTCATGGAACTAGAACAATCTACCTTGGTTAATGAAATAAAGTGTTTAAGTGAAAATTGCAATCACTTAAAGAAGGTCGGGTCATACAATGTTCAAAATGTCATGAATATAACAACAAGGATGAGGACAACTGTTCGAACAATGTAAATAGTGTAAATAATTTTCCTATTATGTCCATAAAACATCATTATACCTTGAGAGGCTTTTGGGTATTTTATTGGGTGAATAACTTTCAAAAATATTTTTTGTTTTACATTTATTATTATTTCGTCTTTTGTTTTGCTGTTTGATCCAATCATTTACCAGATATTTTGCCTGAGGCTTTAGATAAATAAACGTTTCTCATAAAAAGATATTGAAAGAGCTTTTTTAATTATGTGAGCAGAAGTGGATGTGCGATGTGGTGCAGCGGATATCAGCTCGGAACAAGAAATCAGGGAGCCAAGTTCGAATTCCAGCTGAATTCATTGCATTCACTTACGCGCAAATACCCTTGGGAAAGGTATTAATTCATCTATTCCTTCCAGTTATGGGTTAAATAACAGGACAGATTGGGTTCTATAGCCTTGGCTGGCAACCAGTCTACCACAGAAAGCAATGACAACCTACTGCGGGATAATCTTCTGCCCAGTCAGTCATGTCACTTTTGAGACATGATCACCCAAGCATGTTTCACGTATGGCACTTAACTGACTGAATTCAGTATTTGGATGTGTGTTGTGGTGCAATGGATATCAGCATAAAATAAGAAATCGGAAAGCCGAGTTTGAATTCCTCACATTCACTTACGCACAATACCCTTAGGAAAGGTATCAATCCATCTCTTTCCTCCATTTGTGGGTTAAATAACAGGACAGATTCAGCTCTATAACTTTACCTGGCAACCAGTCTACTGTAGAAAGTAATGGCAACCACCCTTCTACCCAGTCAGTCATGTCTCTTTTGAGACATGATCACCCAAGCATGTATCAAGTATGGCACTTAACTGACTGACTGAATTCAGTATTTGACATTTGAAAGGCAAAAATTAAATTTTATTATTAAAACCAGAAAAATTACCCAGAAATTTTATCCCAGACCAAATTGAACCCAAAATCATATTAGTTTGTGCCAGTCATGCATGAGTCCCATCATCCTTGAAAAGTTCATCTGAATTCATCCAGTGCATCTTGAGATATTTTGACCATCATCAAACAAACAAACAAACAAATGCACTGGAATAAAATGCCTTCATCTTAAGGTAGAGGTAATAAAGCATGTGCTTATTTTTTTTTTTTAAACCCTATTTCTTTTTCTCTTCCTCTCTCTACTTCTTTCTCAACTAATGAAAAAGCAACCCTCAAATAAAAACTGGAAAAAGAAAACCGAACCTGACTGAAAAAAAGTGGAAGTTTGCAGGGCCAAGATATACTTATTTGTAACTATAAAATAAAATAAGGTCCCATGTGTAAGTTACTCTATAAAAAAATTGAAAAAGAAATGAACACCAGAAAATAAAATAATTTGGGCCAATCAAATCAAAAATGAACATGAGGAACTTAAGCAGTATTCTGCTTAAGACATTTTCTGCCCTTCTTTAGACCAAGAAAAGAAAGCAGGTTGACACTGCCACCCATTTTTAAGCTGACAACTACTACCAAATTTGACTTCTAAACTTTCAACTACTGTGCTGAAAGTGACTTTCTCCTAACTGCTACCAAGATCTAACTTATAAATGAACTTTTGCTACCCTGAATTACAAAGGACATACTTCAATTTAAATCAAATATATATATATATATATATATATATATATATATATATATATATATATATATTATATATTTCATACCTTTGTGTCTGTTTATTCTATTTCTGAATTTCTGATAAATAATGCCAAGAACGCCTGGTAAATCTCCACAAGATCAGTAACTACTCTGACCTGAAAGTTGAGATCATCAGATTATGGAAATTGCTATAGAAAAAATGTTAAACTCATTGCAGAAAAGGTTGGGGCATTTGGCTCCATCCTATTGAAGTTTAAAGAATATGTCAACTAAATTTATGTAAAATACATTTTGTGAATGCTACAGAACTGTAGCTTATTAGGTACAGCAAGCATACTTTGAAAAGTAGCATGTGTCTGAGGGATTTGTTGAGATTTGACAGGCAGTAACATCCCTATTACTTAAGACATTTATGAAAAAAAAAAAACAGTACCATAATAATAATAACAACTAGAAAAAGCAGTCAAAGACTATGAACCTATACCAAGGCAATAATGACATCAACTTAGTCATAAACAAAAGATGATTTTTATGCAAAAAATGAACTCAACCACTTTCAAAATTAAATGCACACTTAAAATAAAACAGGGGAGGTAATTCAGTATCTAAAATGATGTAGGTGAGGTAAGTCAGTATTTGGCATTTGAAAGGCAAAGATTAAATTTTATTAATAAAACCAGAAAAATAACCTAGAAACTTTATTCTGTACAGGATTGAAAAAAATCTGTTTAAAAATCTAATCACTTTATACCATTCATAAGACCAATCATTCTTGAAAGTTTCAGCTGAATTCATCCAGCGGATATTGAGATATTTTGACCACAGACAGACAGAAAGACACACAAACAGACAAATGCAATTGGATACAATACCTCTGCCTTAAGGTGAAGATAATAATAAAAGCTTCAAAAAATAGAAATAAGAACATTTTTACAAAAGAATTTGATAAACTTTCCAAATATAAGAATGTAGAAATAGAAATTACACAAATGTGTCATTTAATTGCAATTATTATTCCAGTAGTTGTCAGAGTCCTGGTAATTAATAAGAAATATAAAAAATCCCAGCAAATCCATCTTGATGTAAAATACAAAAGATTGTGTTAATAAATTCTGCTCAGTCAGTCAGTTAAGTGTCATGTGTGATACACGCTTGGGCGATCATGTCTCGAAAGAGACCTGACTCACTGGGCAGAAGTTTATCCCGCAGTTGAATCCATAGCTAAATCTACTGCTAAGAAGGTTGGGTCACTATGTCGATCCAGGATGTTTTTTCTGCCTGAATCCATCCTGCATATATACAAGTCAACCATCCGTCCGTGCATGGAGCACTGCTGCCATTTATAGTCAGGCGCCCCTGCCGTTCTCCTCAGTGTTCTCGACAGGCTCCAAAGGAGAGTCTGTAATATGATAGGTACTGATCTAGCGGCTCGACTGCAGCCACTTCCCCACCGTCGAAATGTGGCCTCCCTTTGTCTGTTCTATAAATACTTTCATGGCTTCTGCTCAGATGAACTTAAGTCACCTCCTCAACAGGTGTTTACTTGTGCAACCAGAATGGCAACTGGGTCTCACCCATTCGCAGTCAGGTTAGCCAAATGCAGATGACAATTCTACTCCTGCAGCTTCTTCTCTCACACTTCTTGCCTGTGGAACTCGCTCCCATATTCTTGCTTTCCTGACGGCTACAACCTCCAGAAATTTAAATGTAATGTCAATACTCATCTATTAACCACTGGACTCTAGCTCTCTCCCCACTCCTGTATATCCTTCCCTTTCTCTCCACCTATGTATCTGTCATCGCACCTGCATTCTCAGCTTTCTATTGCTCCTTTCTAACTAGTTTGTACTCCTCACTCTTTTCTAATTAATCTTTTTACAGTTATGTAGCCCCCTGCTCATCAGTGGCATTTCTGCCTTGCTCGGGGTGAAATGATTAAAAAAAAAAAACAATCTTTATCATGTCTTTTACCTGAGCTCTGAAAAAATCAAACTTTTTTTTTAGAAAGTTATTAAGCATTGCAAGAGTTTCTGAATATGTAAATGGCACTCATGAGCACAATCTTTATTTTTGATAGTTGATTTTCTATGCACTTCGTAGATGTGGCACAAGGCCAAAATTATGAGGTACCCAGTGAGGATTGAACTCACTACTCAGTTGTAATAGGGTCTAGTGCCCAATCTTTTTCTTTAATAATGAGATGTTTATTCTTCTTCTTCTGCTTATCATTATTATTATTATTATTTATTAAAAACAGTTATTTTTATCATCATTTTCAAGTATCATTAAAAAGGTGCAAAAGTTTAGATAGAAGAAAAATCTTGGGTTCAGATCAAAATTGATAATCTGCCTGATAATATGCATATTTTATTGGAGCCAGAACCAAAAAGAACATTGTGATATTACTTGTATGAGAAATATTCAGAATTTACCTCCTCTTTACTTCAAATCAATTTTCTGTTTTTCCCAAGTGAGATTATGATTGAAAATGGAATGTAATCAGCAAAAGAAAACAACGACAAATATAAAAGAATTGACATTTAATAAAATGTTTTCAAAATCTGGTAAGAATTGTTAAGAAAGGAATTTTGTGCTTCTATGAATGTCAAAATAAGACTTTTTTTTTAATTATACTCACACATTTTTTTTTTTTTTTTAATCATTTCACCCCGAGTTAGGCAGAAATGCCACTGATGTGCAGGGGGTTACATAAGTGTAAAAAGATTAATTAGAAGAGAATGAAGAGGAATAAGAAGCAGTTAGAAAGGAACAATAGAAAGATGAGAATGCAGGTGTGATGACAGTTTCAAGGTGGAGAGTAAGGAAAGAATTTACGGGGTGGGGAAAGAGCTAGAGCCAAGTGGTTAATAGATGAGTATTGACATTGCATTTAAATTCCTGGAGGTTGTAGCCATCAGGAAAGCAAGAATATGGGAGCGAGTTTCACAGGCGGGAAGTGCGAGAGAAGAAACTGCAGGAGTAGGATTGTAATCTGCATTTGGCTAACCTAATGGTTACTTTTAAATATTTGTTAAAGGATATGATTATATTTTTAAAGCAGAGGGCTATCAGTATGCTACATAGACTCAGTTACCAAGAGCAGTGCTAAGAGTCACCTATAGAAACATGCCCAATAATAGACTATATGGAAACCTACTGAAATGATGGACACTGTCTTAGGAAGGCAAATTTAGTTTACTGAAGTTATGCATCAGCTTTGAGTATGAAATCAAAATTATCAGAAAAATCAAGAGTTAATCCAGCAAGAATATTTATCAATCAATTCATAGACAACCAGAATGAGAAAGAAATAACTGGATAGTGAGATAGTAATATAATTTGTCGTTTCTTTACAAGGAAACATTAACCAATGCTACCATCATTTGAAATCTATGAAATCTTTCTCAAAAAAACAATTTGTCAGGAAAATAGGTATCTCAATTTCAGTAGCTGTTATCAATCATTATAATTGATGGGAGGTTTCCTTCTTAATCTTTTGTTTAAAGTTGTGTAGAAGTTAGCATTTTGATCTTGTTATTTTCTCTTTAAGTAGTTTCTGTTATTTGGTATGGTTCTTTGTTTGTGATATTGTAGCACCAGTCCACAAGGTTCAAAGAAGGGTGCTCCTTCCTAAGACTTACATTCACTCAAATGCATGGATAGAAATGGTGGAAAGAAATGGTCAGAAGTGTTTGTTTGTTGATATTTAGATAGACAGATGCATTGAAAGTAATGGATATTCAAAATTGGTTTTCACTAGGAATTTGAAAAGTTCTATAACCTTATTTTCTTTAAAGCACTTGGGTTATTTTACACTTACTTTTGAAGCAATTTAAGGTAAATGTTCATGAATCAAAATGATTAAAAACTTTTTTTCGGAGATTCAGAACACAAATTGCAAAAAATGGTTTTAAGTGGAAAGGTACAATGCATCATAAAAAGAAATAATTATATTTGTTAGTAAATTCTTTTTTCAGTAAACGTCCCAAGAGCCAAAAAGCCTGACGACTGATAAATCTGAAACACAAAAAAAAGCATTGCATTTATTTTCCTTCTTTCTTGTTGCTTTTTATCACAATATGCAGCTTGTTACCTTTCTGGCCAAATCAATATTCAGATCATCTTTACACAATGTTTATTGTTAAGGGAAGGTTTTGTGCTATATTTACTCAAAGCACAAAGCTATGTAAAAAAAAAAAAAAAATATGACAGTATCAGCACAAGAAAATACAAATATAAACATACATCATTTTTCACCAATCAAAACAGATATAGAACTGTCCAATCAACAGGCAGCATTTCAAAAGTTCTTCTAACACATATATATTCCATTTCATGTGAAAAAAAACTTCAGTATTCAGATCATCTTCAGACGAGAGGCATAACAACCAAATTTATCAAGAAGCATGCCAATCTCAAAGAGTTACTTGTCTCCAAAGTGACAACATAAACTATATGTTAATTCATTCCATCGTTTTTCATTTGCAGAGATCTAAAGACATCAACCTTCAGACAGCTCCCAGGTGGAGAACAGCAAATTAATAATCAGATTATGCCTCCAAATTTCAACTTGGATTCTTCTTCTTAATACTATGATACTACTTGATAAGATAATACTTCCATACTAAGAAAAGAATTTTTTGTAAAATAACTTTTTATTACAGTTTATCTCTTTCTTAAAAACAGGAAACATTCAGAATACAAATTTGCCATTATCAGTAGAAATCTATACACTAAATTTTGACAAATAGAAAGATCATTCAAGTTTCATGAATTTTTTTTTTCATTACTCCTATGATGAGCTTCTGCATATATGTATTTTGTTTATGTTAACCCAGTAGATTTCCAGTGCTAGGTATAAGGCCTCATCCTCAACATGCTAAGTTATACAGAGATGTTTTATACATTTTTACATTACTTCTACTATAAGCTTACACATGTTTGTATTTTGTTTATGTTAAACCTGTAGACTCCCAGTGCTAGTTATAAGGCCTCATCCTCACCATGTTAGGTTATACAGAAATGTTTTATACATTTTCATTTATTCAGTAATGTAAGCAACTAAATTGATTTTTTTCTATGACCCTACAACCTGCAAAAAAAAGAAAGAAAGAAAAAATTATATATACAAACTGATGCAAAATTTTGCCTAATACATACACAACTATCTTGAATCTCTTATATGGAAAATAATTGTTTATCCATTTCTGGACTTTGCTGAATCAAGGATATTTTGTTTCAAATCTCTCTTCAAACACTCAATCTACCTCATGCAAAGATGTGAGGTGCTCTACTCCACTCCTGTTAGGCTGGGTGCTTTCATAACTAGTTATGTTATCTAGTTGTCTTGTATGTATATCAGATGAGTTCACTTCCTTGTTTATCCCTCTAGGGCCATTCGTATCATATTTGATACAGTATGAAAACAAGCCTTGAAAGAAATATTTTATAAATTTCAAATGAAAGCAGTACTGACTGCTCAGTCAATGAATACCAGATGTTTCCTTATAGGGAAATACCAAATGTTTCCTTATAGGGAAATACTGTATCAAATATGATATGAATGGCCCTAGAGGGTTAATAGATAGATAGATAGATAGATAAACAGACTGAGATTAACCCTCTAGGGTCATTCATATCATATTTGATACAGTATGAAAACAAGCCTTGAAAGAAATATTTTCCTGAAAAATTTTTTAAGAGAAATATTTTATAAATTTCAAATGAAAGAAGTACTGACTGCTCAGTCAATGAATACCAAATGTTTCCTTATAGGGAAATACTGTATCAAATATGATATGAATGGCCCTAGAGGGTTAATAGATAGATAGATAGATAAACAGACTGAGATTAACCCTCTAGGGCCATTCGTATCATATTTGATACAGTATGAAAACAAGCCTTGAAAGAAATATTTTCCTGAAAAATCTTTTAAGAGAAATATTTTATAAATTTCAAATGAAAGCAGTACTGACTGCTCAGTCAATGAATACCAGATGTTTCCTTATAGGGAAATACCAGATGTTTCCTTATAGGGAAATACCAGATGTTTCCTTATAGGGAAATACCAAATGTTTCCTTATAGGGAAATAAACTGTACAAATATGAAATATGAATGGCCCTAGAAGGGTTAATAGAGGGAATAGATAGATAGATAGATAGATAGATAGATAGATAAACAGACTGAGATTAACCCTCTAGGGCCATTCGTATCATATTTGATACAGTATGAAAACAAGCCTTGAAAGAAATATTTTCCTGAAAAATTTTTTAAGAGAAATATTTTATAAATTTCAAATGAAAGCAGTACTGACTGCTCAGTCAATGAATACCAGATGTTTCCTTATAGGGAAATACCAAATGTTTCCTTATAGGGAAATACTGTATCAAATATGATATGAATGGCCCTAGAGGGTTAATAGATAGATAGATAGATAAACAGACTGAGATTAACTCTCTAGGGCCATTCGTATCATATTTGATACAGTATGAAAACAAGCCTTGAAAGAAATATTTTCCTGAAAAATTTTTTAAGAGAAATATTTTATAAATTTCAAATGAAAGCAGTACTGACTGCTCAGTCAATGAATACCAAATGTTTCCTTATAGGGAAATACTGTATCAAATATGATACGAATGGCCCTAGAGGGTTAAGTTGTTTTGAGTTTTTTATCATTTCACCCCAGGCATGGTGATAATATCCTTATGACTCGAGGGGTTACTGGGAGTAAAAGAGAAGGAGAAGAAGTTAGTGAGGGGAAATGACAATAAAACAATAAGTTTCAGGAAGACAGAAGATGGCAACTGAAATTACATTAAAATTTCTGAAGATTGTTGGTAGCAGGGAAGAAGGAAACTGAAATGAAGTTCCAGAGGAAAGAAGTGCGAGAAAAAAAAAAACTCATAGAACAGAATTGACAGTTACATCAATTCAATAGTAAGATGATCAACCCTATTTGGTAATCTCGTAGTATGCTTACATTTGTGCGATCAGTGTACCAAGGAGAACTTGTTAGAACAACTGGCTTGAAAATGTTTGATGAAAAGGGATAGGGATGCCAGGTCAGGATCAATAATACTACAGATTTATTATATTCTTTTGACTTTTTTTACTTATTACCTCTTCCTTCAGGTGGAGGTATTGTGTTCAGTCATGGTTTCTGTCTGTCTGTCTGTCTGTTTATTTGTCTGTCTGTCCATGACATTATATGTAGAAATCTATAATGAATACTGGATTTTTTAGAAGCTTATAATTAAAGGGAAAAAAACAACTCAACTCCAGGAAAACATAACATTTTTTTATAACCAAATAAAAGTAAATTATTAAGGATTAAAACCTTAATTAGTGAATATTTTCCTTCAAATAAGGCATTTTTAAAGGCATTATGCAAAATATGAACTACTTTTTTCATTATTTTTAATTAAATAAATCGTATTGTCATTTATTTTTAATAAAGTAGATTGACATGCTACAATATTTTATAAAAAATATTTTAATTGTTTATGATTTACTTTATAAAATAATTAAAAACACAAAACTGTTTTTATTTTACATAATACCTTTTCAAATTCTTTATTTGAAGAAAAGTATTCACTAATTAAGGTTTTAATTCTTAATAAATTACTTTTATTTGGTTATAAAAAGTTCTTTTTTTGGTGCTGAGTTGTCTCAGTACCCAATCAGAAATGTTGCATTGTCCTGCATTCTATAATTAATACCACATTTAGCAGTGGAAATTAATTAGTGAAAGAGAATGTAATTTTTTTTTTACTAAAATATTTTCTTAATACAAGGCTCAAGAGTCACTCATCATAGTGGATTACTGAATGAGGTTTGTCTGTAAGAGTTTTTAAAATAGTACATTCATATTTTTCATTTATTTTATTTTTATTTACCTTTCAGGATTCTGGTGTGTGAGTGCAGATTAAGATGATACATAGGATAGATAACAGTTAACCCAAAACTTGAAGAGGTCAAGATTCAAGAGGTCAAGATTGTATTGATTAAGGAAGCATCCTATTGAGAGGCTGTTCAAAAAGTAAGTTTTTGAGAAAAAGCTGTTGTTGTAGAGCTTCCTCCTTACAAACGGAATATGAAGGGAAGGAAGATAATTAGACTTGGTGGGCCCAAATTTGAAAGGTCTGAATTGATAGAACGAAGGAAAGTAGCCCATCAGAGACATTTGCTATGAAAATCCCAAGAGAGTAGTGACAGGTTTGTGACATTTCATCTGTGAGAAAGGTAGTGTAAGGCTGAAAATTATTTTTTATCCACAAGACCACATAAAATAGAGGGAGCAGCTGTGATCCTGAAAGACTGTTTTAGAAATAAAAAAGATATCATAAACTGGTTAAATTTCTTGCACAGATTCCTGCAATTCTGTTTGACATCCAATTCTATTGTTCATCTTATTTGACAGGTCAGAGGAATTTCGGTTTATATTGTTTCTAATCTACTTCAGATAGGTCTCGGCTTGACATCCTCTGCTTGCTCTTTCTTAAGTAGGCTCCTACAAAAAAGAAGTTCACAAAAAATTTTGTCTAGTTCACTAGAAATGACCTGAAAATCTGTCTCTGTTCATTCATAATGTTTGATACTGAATGAAGGTCCTCATATGATTGCTCATTGGTCAGACCATCTCTCCAAGTGACATTCAAAGCCATAGCATCTTCCTCCCAGTTTTATTGATCTACACCTGTGAAAGTGATGTAAACATAAGCATTGGTAAAACCTGATGTGTTGTTGACAATTTACCTTTGATGTGGAGGTTTAGATTTTCAGATGATATGAAAAGGTGCCTCTTCCAAGCAACTGTTTTATGGCTGCACAGCATAGACCTTCACCTCAAAACAAAAAAAAAGATTGGATAAAGCCTATACAGAATAGACCCTTACCTTAAAACTATAAAAAAAGATTGATAAAGCCTATACAGAATAGACCCTTACCTTAAAACTATAAAAAAAGATTGGATAAAGCCTATACAGAATAGACCCTTACCTTAAAACTATAAAAAAAGATTGGATAAAGCCTATACAGAATAGACCCTTACCTTAAAACTATAAAAAAAGATTGGATAAAGCCTATACAGAATAGACCCTTACCTTAAAACTATAAAAAAAAGATTGGATAAAGCCTATACAGAATAGACCCTTACCTTAAAACTATAAAAAAAGATTGGATAAAGCCTATACAGAATAGACCCTTACCTTAAAACTATAAAAAAAGATTGGATAAAGCCTATACAGAATAGACCCTTACCTTAAAACTATAAAAAAAGATTGGATAAAGCCTATACAGAATAGACCCTTACCTTAAAACTATAAAAAAAAGATTGGATAAAGCCTATACAGAATAGACCCTTACCTTAAAACTATAAAAAAAGATTGGATAAAGCCTATACAGAATAGACCCTTACCTTAAAACTATAAAAAAAGATTGGATAAAGCCTATACAGAATAGACCCTTACCTTAAAACTATGAAAAAAGATTGGATAAAGCCTATACAGAATAGACCCTTACCTTAAAACTATAAAAAGATTGCAAAGCCTATAGAGAATAGACCCTTACCTTAAAACTATAAAAAAAAGATTGGATGAACCTATACAGAATAGACCCTTACCTTAAAACTATAAAAAAAAGATTGGATAAAGCCTATACAGAATAGACCCTTACCTTAAAACTATAAAAAAAGATTGGATAAAGCCTATACAGAATAGACCCTTACCTTAAAACTATAAAAAAAGATTGGATAAAGCCTATACAGAATAGACCCTTACGTTAAAACTATAAAAGATTGGATAAAGCCTATACAGAATAGACCCTTACCTTAAAACTATAAAAAAAAGATTGGATAAAGCCTATACAGAATAGACCCTTACCTTAAAACTATAAAAAAAGATTGACAAAGCCCATACAGAATAGACCCTTACCTTAAAACTATAAAAAAAGATTGATAAAGCCTATACAGAATAGACCCTTACCTTAAAACTATAAAAAGATTGGATAAAGCCTATACAGAATAGACCCTTACCTTAAAACTATAAAAAAAGATTGGATAAAGCCTATACAGAATAGACCCTTACCTTAAAACTATAAAAAAAGATTGGATAACGCCCTATACAGAATAGACCCTTACCTTAAAACTATAAAAAAAAAAAGATAATCTATGCTTCATACAGAATAGACCCTTACCTTAAAACTATAAAAAGATTGGATAAAGCCTATACAGAATAGACCCTTACCTTAAAACTATAAAAAAAGATTGGATAAAGCCTATACAGAATAGACCCTTACCTTAAAACTATAAAAAAAGATTGGATAAATCCTATACAGAATAGACCCTTACCTTAAAACTATAAAAAAAGATTGGATAAAGCCTATACAGAATAGACCCTTACCTTAAAACTATAAATAAAGATTGGATAAAGCCTATACAGAATAGACCCTTACCTAAAACTATAAAAAAAGATTGGATAAAGCCTATACAGAATAGACCTCACTCAAAACTATAAAAGATTGATAAAGCCTATACAGAATAGACCCTTACCTTAAAACTATAAAAAAAGATTGGATAAAGCCTATACAGAATAGACCCTTACCTTAAAACTATAAAAGATTGGATAAAGCCTATACAGAATAGACCCTTACGTTAAAACTATAAAAAAAGATTGGATAAAGCCTATACAGAATAGACCCTTACCTTAAAACTATAAAAAAAGATTGATAAAGCCTATACAGAATAGACCCTTACCTTAAAACTATAAAAAAAGATTGGATAAAGCCTATACAGAATAGACCCTTACCTTAAAACTATAAAAAAGATTGGATAAATCCTATACAGAATAGACCCTTACCTTAAAACTATAAAAAAAGATTGGATAAAGCTCATACAGAATAGACCCTTACCTTAAAACTATAAAAAAAGATTGGATAAAGCCTATACAGAATAGACCCTTACCTTAAAACTATAAAAAAAGATTGAGCAACGCCTATACAGAATAGACCCTTACCTTAAAACTATAAAAAAAAGATTGGATAAAGCCTATACAGAATAGACCCTTACCTTAAAACTATAAAAAAAGATTGGATAAAAGCCTATACAGAATAGACCCTTACCTTAAAACTATAAAAAAAGATTGATAAAGCTCATACAGAATAGACCCCTACCTTAAACTATAAAAGATTGAATAAAGCCTATACAGAATAGACCCTTACCTTAAAACTATAAAAAAGATTGGATAAAGCCTATACAGAATAGACCCTTACCTTAAAACTATAAAAAAAGATTGGATAAAGCCTATACAGAATAGACCCTTACCTTAAAACTATAAAAAAAGATTGGATAAAGCCATATACAGAATAGACCTTACCTTAAAACTATAAAAAAAGATTGGATAAAGCCTATACAGAATAGACCCTTACCTTAAAACTATAAAAAAAGATTGGATAAAGCCTAGAAAACAGAATAGACCTCTACCTTAAAACTATAAAAAAAGATTGATAAAGCCTATACAGAATAGACCCTTACCTTAAAACTATAAAAAAAGATTGGATAAAAAGCCTATACAGAATAGACCCTTACCTTAAAACTATAAAAAAAGATTGATAAAGCCTATACAGAATAGACCCTTACCTTAAAACTATAAAAGATTGGATAAAGCCTATACAGAATAGACCCTTACCTTAAACCATAAAAAAAGATTGGATAAAGCCTATACAGAATAGACCCTTACCTTAAAACTATAAAAAAGATTGGATAAAGCCTATACAGAATAGACCCTTACCTTAAAACTATAAAAAAGATTGGATAAAGCCTATACAGAATAGACCTCACTTAAAACTATAAAAAAAGATTGAGCAATCCATACAGAATAGACCCTTACCTTAAAACTATAAAAAAAGATTGGATAAAGCCTATACAGAATAGACCCTTACCTTAAAACTATAAAAAAAGATTGGATAAAGTTTCATACAGAATAGACCCCTACCTTAAAACCATAAAAAAAAGATTGGATAAAGCCCATACAGAATAGACCCTTACCATAAAACTATAAAAAAAAGATTGGATAAAGCCCATAAGCAGAATAGACCCTTACCCAAAACTATAAAAGGATTGGATAAAGCCTATACAGAATAGACCCCTACCTTAAAACTATAAAAAAAGATTGGATAAAGCCTATACAGAATAGACCCTTACCTTAAAACTATAAAAAAAGATTGATAAAGCCTATACAGAATAGACCCTTACCTTAAAACTATAAAAAAAAGATTGGATAAAGCCTATACAGAATAAACCCTTACCTTAAAACTATAAAAAAAAAGATTGGATAAAGCCTATACAGAATAGACACTTACCTTAAAACTATAAAAAAAGATTGGATAAAGCCTATACAGAATAGACCTCAGACCTAAAACTAAAAAAAGATTGGATAAAGCCTATACAGAATAGACCCTTACCTTAAAACTATAAAAAAAAGATTGGATAAAGCCTATACAGAATAGACCCTTACCTTAAAACTATAAAAAAAGATTGGATAACGCCTATACAGAATAGACCCTTACCTTAAAACTATAAAAAAAAGATTGGATAAAGCCTATACAGAATAGACCCTTACCTTAAAACTATAAAAAAAGATTGACAGCGCCTATACAGAATAGACCTCACCTTAAAACTATAAAAAAAGATTGGATAAAGCCTTCTATACAGAATAGACCCTTACCTTAAAACTATAAAAAGATTGGATAAAGCCTATACAGAATAGACCCTTACCTTAAAACTATAAAAAAAGATTGGATAAAGCCTATACAGAATAGACCCTTACCTTAAAACTAAAAAAGATTGGATAAAGCCTATACAGAATAGACCCTTACCTTAAAACTATAAAAAAAGATTGGATAAAGCTTCATGGCTACAGAATAGACCCTTACCTTAAAACTATAAAAAAAGATTGGATAAAGCCTATACAGAATAGACCCTTACCTTAAAACTATAAAAAAGATTGGATAAAGCCTATACAGAATAGACCCTTACCTTAAAACTATAAAAGATTGGATAAAGCCTATACAGAATAGACCCTTACCTTAAAACTATAAAAAAAGATTGGATAAAGCCTATACAGAATAGACCCTTACCTTAAAACTATAAAAAAAGATTGGATAAAGCCTATACAGAATAGACCCTTACCTTAAAACTATAAAAAAAGATTGGATAAAGCCTATACAGAATAGACCCTTACCTTAAAAACTATAAAAAGATTGGATAAAGCCTATACAGAAATAGACCCTTACCTTAAAACTATAAAAAAAGATTGACAAAGCCTAAAAGGAATATCTCCCTACCTTAAAACTATGAAAAAAGATTGGATAAAGCCTATACAGAATAGACCTCACTCTTAAAACTATAAAAAAAAAGACTGCAAAGCCTATAGAGAATAGACCCTTACCTTAAAACTATAAAAAAAAGATTGATGAAATCCCATGTAGAATAGACCTCTACCTTAAAACTATAAAAAAAAGATTGGATAAAGCCTATACAGAATAGACCCTTACCTTAAAACTATAAAAAGATTGATAAAGCCTATACAGAATAGACCCTTACCTTAAAACTATAAAAAAAGATTGACAAAGCTTCATACAGAATAGACCCTTACGTTAAAACTATAAAAGATTGGATAAAGCCTATACAGAATAGACCCTTACCTTAAAACTATAAAAAAAAGATTGGATAAAGCCTATACAGAATAGACCCTTACCTTAAACCAACAAAAAAAGATTGGATAAAGCCTATACAGAATAGACCCTTACCTTAAAACTATAAAAAAGATTGAGCAGTGCTTCATACAGAATAGACCCTTACCTTAAAACTATAAAAAAGATTGGATAAAGCCTATACAGAATAGACCCTTACCTTAAAATTCAAACTATAAAAAAAGATTGGATAAAGCCCATATGAAATAGACTTACCTTAAAACCATAAAAAAAGATTGATAACGCCTGCCTATACAGAATAGACCCTTACCTTAAAACTATAAAAAAAGATTGACAAAGCCTACAGAATAGACCCTTACCTTAAAACTATAAAAAAAGATTGAGATAAAGTCTACAGAATAGACCCTTACCTTAAAACTATAAAAAAAAAGATTGGAGTTTCATACAGAATAGACCCTTACCTTAAAAACTATAAAAGATTGATAAACCTATACAGAATAGACCCTTACCTTAAAACTATAAAAAGATTGGACAAAGCCTATACAGAATAGACCCTTACTACCTTAAAACTTTATAAATAAAGATTGGATAAACAGGCAGAATAGACCACTCTGTGTCCATAAAAAAAGATTGATAAAGCCTATACAGAATAGACCCTTACCTTAAAACTATAAAAGATTGGATAAAGCCTATACAGAATAGACCCTTACCTTAAAACTATAAAAAGATTGGATAAAGCCTATACAGAATAGACCTCCTTACCTTAAAACTATAAAAAAAGATTGGATACAAAGCCTATACAGAATAGACCCTTACGTTAAAACTATAAAAAGATTGGATAAAACATACAGAATAGACCCTTACCTTAAAACTATAAAAATAAGATTGATAAAGCCTATACAGAATAGACCCTATTCAAAACTATAAAAAAAGATTGGATAAAGCCTATACAGAATAGACCCTTACCTTAAAACTATAAAAAAAGATTGGATAAATCCCATATAATAGACCCTTACCTTAAAACTATAAAAAAAGATTGGATAAAGCCCTATACAGAATAGACCCTTACCTTAAAACTATAAAAAAAGATTGGATAAAGCCTATACAGAATAGACCCTTACCTTAAAACTATAAAAAAAGATTGGATAACGCCATACAGAATAGACCTTACCTAAAATTATAAAAAAAAGATTGGATAAAGCCTATACAGAATAGACCCTTACCTAAAACTATAAAAAAAGATTGGACAGCCTATACAGAATAGACCCTTACCTTAAAACTATAAAAGATTGGATAAAGCCTATACAGAATAGACCCTTACCTTAAAACTATAAAAAAAGATTGAATAAAGCCTATACAGAATAGACCCTTACCTTAAAACTATAAAAAAGATTGGATAAAGCCTAAGGCAGAATAGACCCTTACCTTAAAACTATAAAAAAAGATTGGATAAAGCCCATATACAGAATAGACCCCACTAAAACCATAAAAAGATTGGATAAAGCCTATACAGAATAGACCCTTACCTTAAAAACTACAGGACATCGACAAACACAATAGACCTCACTCAAAAAACCAAAAAAGATTGGATAAAGCCTATACAGAATAGACCCTTACCTTAAAACTATAAAAAGATTGGATAAAGCCTATACAGAATAGACCCTTACCTTAAAACTATAAAAAAGATTGGATAAAGCCTATACAGAATAGACCCTACCTTAAAACTATAAAAGATTGGACAAAGCCTATACAATAGACCCTTACCTTAAAACTATAAAAGATTGGATAAAGCCTATACAGAATAGACCCTTACCTTAAAACTATAAAAAAAGATTGGATAAAGCCTATACAGAATAGACCCTTACCTTAAAACTATAAAAGATTGGATAAAGCCTATACAGAATAGACCCTTACCTTAAAACTATAAAAGATTGGATAAAGCCTATACAGAATAGACCCTTACCTTAAAACTATAAAAGATTGGATAAAGCCTATACAGAATAGACCCTTACCTTAAAACTATAAAAGATTGGATAAAGCCTATACAGAATAGACCCTTACCTTAAAACTATAAAAAAAGATTGGATAAAGCCTATACAGAATAGACCCTTACCTTAAAACTATAAAAAGATTGGATAAAGCCTATACAGAATAGGACCCTTACCTTAAAACTATAAAAAAGATTGGATAAAGCCTATACAGAATAGACCCTTACCTTAAAACTATAAAAAGATTGGATAAATCCTATACAGAATAGACCCTTACCTTAAAACTATAAAAAAAGATTGGATAAAGCCTATACAGAATAGACCCTTACCTTAAAACTATAAAAGATTGGATAAAGCCTATACAGAATAGACCCTTACCTTAAAACTATAAAAAAAGATTGGATAAAGCCTATACAGAATAGACCCTTACCATAAAACTATAAAAAAAAGATTGGATAAAGCCTATACAGAATAGACCTCTACCTTAAAACTATAAAAGGATTGGATAAAGCCTATACAGAATAGACCCTTACCTTAAAACTATAAAAAAAGATTGATAAAGCCTATACAGAATAGACCTTTACCTTAAAACTATAAAAGATTGATAAAGCCTATACAGAATAGACCCTTACCTTAAAACTATAAAAAAAAAGATTGGATAAAGCCTATACAGAATAAACCCTTACCTTAAAACTATAAAAAAAAAGATTGGATAAAGCCTATACAGAATAGACACTTACCTTAAAACTATAAAAAAAGATTGGATAAAGCCTATACAGAATAGACCCTTACCTTAAAACTATAAAAAAAGATTGGATAAAGCCTATACAGAATAGACCCTTACCTTAAAACTATAAAAAAAAGATTAGATAAAGCCTATACAGAATAGACCCTTACCTTAAAACTATAAAAAAAGATTGGATAACGCCTATACAGAATAGACCCTTACCTTAAAACTATAAAAAAGATTGGATAAAGCCTATACAGAATAGACCCTTACCCAAAACTTAAAAAGATTGATAAAGCCTATACAGAATAGACCCTTACCTTAAAACTATAAAAAGATTGGATAAAGCCTATACAGAATAGACCCTTACCTTAAAACTATAAAAAAAGATTACAAAGCCTATACAGAATAGACCCTTACCTTAAAACTATAAAAAAAGATTGATAAAGCCTATACAGAATAGACCCTTACCTTAAAACTATAAAAAAAGATTGGATAAAGCCTATACAGAATAGACCCTTACCTTAAAACTATAAAAAAAGATTGGATAAAGCCTATACAGAATAGACCCTTACCTTAAAAACTATAAAAGATTGGATAAAGCCTATACAGAATAGACCCTTACCTTAAAACTATAAAAAAAGATTGGATAAAGCCTATACAGAATAGACCCTTACCTTAAAACTATAAAAAAAGATTGGATAAAGCCTATACAGAATAGACCCTTACCTTAAAACTATAAAAAGATTGGATAAAGCCTATACAGAATAGACCCTTACCTTAAAACTATAAAAAAAGATTGGATAAAGCCTATACAGAATAGACCCTTACCTTAAAACTATAAAAAAAGATTGGATAAAGCCTATACAGAATAGACCCTTACCTTAAAACTATAAAAAAAGATTGGATAAAGCCTATACAGAATAGACCTTTACCTTAAAACTATAAAAGATTGGATAAAGCCTATACAGAATAGACCCTTACCTTAAAACTATAAAAAAAGATTGATAAAGCCTATACAGAATAGACCCTTACCTTAAAACTATAAAAAAAGATTGGATAAAGCCTATACAGAATAGACCCTTACCTTAAAACTATAAAAAAAGATTGGATAAAGCCTATACAGAATAGACCCTTACCTTAAAACTATAAAAAAAGATTGGATAAAGCCTATACAGAATAGACCCTTACCTTAAAACTATAAAAGATTGATAAAGCCTATACAGAATAGACCCTTACCTTAAAACTATAAAAAAAGATTGGATAAAGCCTATACAGAATAGACCCTTACCTTAAAACTATAAAAAAAGATTGATAAAGCCTATACAGAATAGACCCTTACCTTAAAACTATAAAAAAAGATTGGATAAAGCCTATACAGAATAGACCCTTACCTTAAAACTATAAAAAAAGATTGGATAAAGCCTATACAGAATAGACCCTTACCTTAAAACTATAAAAAAAGATTGGATAAAGCCTATACAGAATAGACCCTTACCTTAAAACTATAAAAAAAGATTGGATAAAGCCTATACAGAATAGACCCTTACCTTAAAACTATAAAAAAAGATTGATAAAAAGCCTATACAGAATAGACCCTTACCTTAAAACTATAAAAGATTGATAAAGCCTATACAGAATAGACCTTACCTTAAAACTATAAAAAAAGATTGGATAAAGCCTATACAGAATAGACCCTTACCTTAAAACTATAAAAAAAGATGAGATGAAGCCTATGCAGAATGGACTCTTAACTTAAAACAATAAAAAAAGGATTGTATGAAGCCAACACAGAATGCACAGTTACTGCAAAATGTAAGTTTATTTAATCCACCTGATTAGCCCATTTTTTCATTAATACTAAATTTCAAATTATTTCCCAAGTAACTTTCAAATAGAAGAATGAATTCTTTTTGACTTCAATTTTTGGTAAAATAAATTCTTTTGTTCATATAACATAAAATTTTATTCTCGTCAATACTTTCTTTTCTGCTAATACTTCTTACTTTTTAAAAGACTAAGTAAATATATAGTTATTACGTGTCATACAAGCTTCCAGGATAAAACATGCGAGTTCAAATTTCATCAGAATTGCTTTTATTTCCAGTTTATATTGTTTGCTTTAACAATCATAGAATCTGCCTATATTTCTGAAATGAGGTATTATAATTATTTACATTATTTAATCTGTTGTCCTTATCTTTATTGCCATATTCAAAATATTTTAGCCATTGTACGCTCCAACCTTCTTTATATGATTAGGATTTTGAACTGAACCTTTTATTTTGATCACTGAAGTAGATTGTTCTCATTCCATGGGTCATGCTACTTCCAGGTCTTAGTTATCTTCCTTTATTCCTCTAATTTTTTGTTCACTACTGCTGTTGCCAGGTATTATCCACTGGGTCATGTGTCGTCAGGGACCCATCATTATATTTTATCGTACACAGAGAAAATATGGAATATGCTGAAGTAATATTTTCATATTAATTTTTTTAAAATATTTTTATATATATAAAATGGTGAAGAAATGTTTTTGGTTTGTGTATTATGGAAGGCCTCAATTTAGAAGGGTGAATAAAAGTGATTGGCCAGCAGTCCTGTGCCAAGAAAAAAAACAAATAGAAAGTATAAAAGTGAAGTGAGAAATGTCTTCCAGATGAAGCATATTCTACTTTAAATAATTTGCTTGACATTTCATTTCAATGTTTGGCATAACATACTGATGTGAAAAGACATTTTCACAGATAAAACATATTAATTTTTCAAATAGGTTGGTCTTAACTGATCAACATTCTCATTAAACTTTGATGACAGAAGCAAAAAATTTTAACCAAAGTTTGATTGAGTCTTATATCCAAAAAAAAAGTATTTGATTTTTCATCTTTAACACGACTGCAAGAAGAATTATATCAGTGTTGATAATTATTCATAATGGAAAATATTTAATATAGCTTAAAAGAAATGATTACAAAATATTTTCTTCTATGTGGTGTGTCCCTTTAGGACATGAATGACCACAGCTCTCCGCAACTTCCTATTGTTTATAGTTCTAAGTAATGTTTATATCCTTACGATTCTTCCCACTTTCCATTCTGCCATCCATTTACACAAACTCATTAAGTTCACCAAGCCTCCTTTCCTCATTATGTGTCAAGGGTTTTTCAAATTTCTCTTTCTGATTTTAATCCTGAGTTTCTTTTTTGTTTTCATTTTCTGTGATGAAATTGTCTAATATTCACTACCATACAGGAGGATTGATATTAGATAGCAGTTCACTACTTATTTCTTTTTGTTTCTGACAAAATTTTCCTGTTTCATAATACTTTGATTGGTGGCCAAAATCTTAACAACATAAGACATGTAGATGACACAGAAAGAAAACTATAAAACCTCTTAGAGAAGGTAGTGAAAGAAAGTAGGAAGAAAAAACTATGCATCAACTACAAGAAGATTGAATACATGGTTAATTGTTAGAAAAAGAATGAGCCGAAAGTGTGAATTTTAGAAGGATGCTAAGGATATGTGAGAAATGACAAATTTTTAGAGAAAATGGAAACAAAAAGGAAACTTTGACTTAACATCAGGAAGAGACAGTTGGAGTGTCTGGAGCATATAATGAGAAAAAAGGGCTTTGAAAATTTGATACTCACAGGACAGATTGAAAGTAAAAAAGGCAAAAGAAACAACTCTTGATATACATAATCAGCTTGAGTAAAGAGAGAGATTTTGAGAAATAACAAAAAGACAAAGTTTATTAAGAGCTACAAGTGAGGGGAAGTTGTGGAAAGCCATGATTGCCTACATCATGCGGGGAGAAGACAAGAGGCTCTAATCAAGGCCAAATTGGTTAAGCATCTCACTTCACATGACCCACTTTCAGATAAACAATATGGCCTTTGTTTCTCTACATCACTCTGGTAAAGCCAGAAGAAGTGGTTCCCATGGGCAGTGATGGCCAAGCAAACAATTGAGAATGAAACGAAAGAATGAGGCTTGAATCAGAATTTCCTGGGTGGGATTAAAGCATTGATGCTAGGAACATGTGGAACACTTCTGAGTTTAATTTGATAGCAGTATGATATTCTGCTGGTAGAAGGTCCCTAGGAGGAGTGAGCATGGAAGGAGATATTAACAGAAACCACAGCATGATCAGAGCTGCCAAGAGGGCAGAGCTGTATGGCAAGGCAAGAGTCAAGGATAGAAGTGAAACAAAGATCTAGGAATGAGCCGAGTCTATTTGAGTTATTGGGGAAACGTGTGGGGAAATCCACCACTTGCGTGAGCGATTGAGTGATTGAAAATTTAAAAGTATGAATACCAACAAGATCTGTGACAGAGTTTTCCAGTTGATGGTTAAGCATCTCACTTCACATTGCCCACTTTTCAGATAAACAACATGGCCTTTGTTTCTCTAGGTTATTAGTGAATTTGTCTATCATGCTTTAAATAAAAATGGTGATGTTAGAACTGTCACTTTAGATATCTCATAGGGTTTGGCATGCTGGCCTTCTTCACAAGGTCAAGGGCTATGTCATCTCTGGTTAAATATTTGACTAAATCCAATCATTCTTAACAAATCATGTCATGTAACTTATGTTGAATAATGCTGGTGTTCTCTGGGCTCTATCCTTGGACCCACACTGCTTCTTATCTTCATCAATGACCATCCTAGCATCCTCAATTCATAATAAAAAAATTTATGCTGAATACACAAATATTTACTTCTATCTTAACTGTCCAATATGTCTGACAAAATAAAACTAGCAGATGTTTTCAAAAATGACCACCAATCAGTTGTTGACTGGGGCAAGAAATGACTTGTAAATTTTAACAAAATTGCCATGTTTTAATCATCATAATGATTTATTTCTGCTTCCCATCAATGTGGCTGATGCTAAACTCCAGTGAAGCAATTAATTTCACCTTCTTTGTCTTATGTTTTCTACTGGCATGAAAGAGGATGATTCTATTGAATTACTCGTTAGTTTTACTGCTAGAAAAGTTAGATCACTTTTCTTTTCAGAATCCATTATGCACATTTTAAAATCTACCATTAGTCTGTGCATTGAGTATTGCTGCCATATCTGGTCTTATGGGATGGTTATATATGTGTAGAACTATCTTCCATTATTTTGCTTCTATGCTACAGACATTCTTTGAAAATTTTAAAAATTGGCATGCAATGTCAATTGCAATCTTTTTGAAAACTGTTCTTTTTTTCATTCTTTCTCCTCACTAAAGACTTCTCATTCTCTTTCACTCCCATTATCTCATTGGGTCTGATTGAAATTATTGCCTTGCTTGAAGTGAAATGATTACAAAAACACACTATACTTAAAAATATATATCTTAATTATATATAAAATAAATATAAGTAATAGATTTGTCAGAGTTTCATTGATGGATCTATCCATCCACTCGTTAGTGGGTATCAGCAGTTATCTCTATCATTTTATTTTGAGTTTGTCTTGGCTCACAAATCTAATCTGGACAACATCCAAAAAAAATTTACTCATTCCTGACCTTGAATATTGTAATCAAAACCAAAAATGAAAGAAAATCCATTCAAAATTAACTTCCTTCATTAATATGAGATTCAAAAAAGCAGAAAAATAAATGCAAGTCTCCTTGCTGCTTTAATTAAGAGGAAAATAATCTCTTTTTCTTAAGAATATTAAATATTCTTCATGTCAGTTGTTTGCAGCACGTTTTGTTCCAAAAACAAATTTCCTCTCATTAGATGCCACTAGAGCAAAATAACTATGAAAAGAATAAATGACTGGACATTGCCTGGCATGAAACATTTTATAACGACAATGCCACATCTTGTTTAATAAACTCTGTCTGATCAACTGTGCAATTTTATGTCAAACACTGTTGAAGTATTGCAAAACAGGTGCACATGATTTGTGCTTTGTTGTATTTTTTTTGAACACTTGATTAATTCTTACTGTGTTTGTGTTTAGCTTTCCCATCACTGACAAATGCTGTCCAACAACAAATGAAAGTCTTTATTGGTTCTTCTGTCTGAATGAATGCACAGACTACAGTTTGATTGTTGACCGTTGATTTAGTATCTTCACAACAAACACCAAGTAAATGTCATCAGAATTAAATTTTTTTTTGTAGATATTAAATGCGTCTATTGATAAATGTTGATTTGATATAAAAATATAATTTAAACATAATCCAGTTTTGGATTTCAACAGACAGGATTTCCCGATGTTTAAAAGTCCAAAAGATTTTATTTGGCATACAAACAATAAATTGTTAAGAATTAATGAGTGACTTTTATAGACAAAAATAAAACTAATAAAATTCAAATTTGGTTTTAAAGACTAATTTCATTGAAGAAAATATTCTCGTTTTTTTTCTTTGTTTTGATTAGATTATAGCAAATAATCTAAACTGCAATTCATCTCTCTTAGATGCGTGTGTGCATATATATACTTGTACATTTTGTAGATGAGTGTATATATATATATATATATATATATATATATATATATATAAATGAAAAGAAGCAGAATAAGCAGAAACTATGAAGAGTGAAGATATCTATGCCTTCTTCTTCTTCTTCTATGTGCCCTGTCCCTTCAGGACGTAGGCGATCATGGCTCTCCACGTCTCCCTATCCCTTGTGGCTCTTAGTATGTTTGCTCCTGTTGCTCCTGGCAACCCTCGTTCCGTCATCCACCTGATCAGGCCCTGCAAATATGTTATCCGCTGCCTTCCTCTGTCTCTCCTTCCTTCTATCTGTCCAGTCAGTATCAGGTTCTCCAGGCTCTCCTTCCTCATTGCATGTCCCAGGAACTTCAGTTGTCTCTTCCTGATGCTCAGCATCAATTTCCTTTTTGTTGCCATTCTTTCTAACACCTCATCGTTGCTTGTATGCTCAGTCCCCGATATCCGTAGCATCCTTCTGTAGAACCACATTTCGGCTGCTTCCAGTTTTGTCCTCATTTTCGATGATATTGTCCAGCATTCACAGCCGTATTGAAGAACTGACATCACGTAGCAGTCTAGCACTCTTTTCTTCGTTTCTATTGAGATTTTCCTGTGTGTTAGTATTTTGCTCATCTTCTGGAATGCATCCTTTGCCATGCCAATTCACCTTTGGATCTCTGTGTCGCACTTTCCATCTCCTGTTAGAACACTTCCTAGATACTTAAATTCTTGTACTTGTTTGATTCTGTTATCCCCCACCTGTATTTGGTATTTTGGGTTGTATCTTTTGCTGATGACCATGCACTCAGTTTTCTTAAAGTTTATTTGTAGTCCCTTCTTGTCACTCTCCACTGCTACTTTCTGTATGAGGTCTTGTAGTTTCCTTTCTGTGTCCGCAATCAGCACTGTATCGTCCGCATATCTTATGTTGTTCAGGTTGTGGCCTCCAATAACAAATCCTGGCATGTCATCTAGGGTCCTCAAAATATTCTCGCTGTATAGGTTGAACAAATCCGGTGAAAAGACACATCCTTGTCTTAGGCCTTTTTCTATCTTTGTGTATCTACTGAGGTCATTACCTGTCCATATGCAGGCCGTTTGCTGCCAGTAGAGATTCTTGATTATTCTTATGTTGAGGTTGCCTAGCATCTCCATCAATTCTTTGTGTCGTATTTTGTCAAATGCTTTCGCGTAATCAATGAAGCATAGGTACAAGTCTTTCTTCATTTGTAATGCCCTTTCAGAGAGCATCCTAATCATGAATATGGCATTCCTTGTTCCAGTGTCCTTGACGAACCCGCACTGTTCCTGACCTATCTCTGGCTTGATTCTGCTTCTCGCTCTATTCATCAGGATTCTGACAATCAGTTTTGTAATGTGACTCATTAAGCTGATAGTTCTGTGAAATTCGCACTCGTTTGCACCAGGTTTCTTCGGCAGCACTATAAATATCAACTTGCATAGATCGTCTGGTATTATTCCGCTGCTATAAATTTCGTTTATTATGTCGGTAATCTTTTCTATGCCATATTCTTCTAAGGCTGTCAGCAGCTCTATCACTATGCCATCTGGACCAGGTGCTTTGTTTCTGTTTATTTTGGCAATTGCAGCTTCCACTTCGGATTTTAGTATTTCCAGTCCATCCATCTCCTTGTGTATTCTCGGTTGTTCTCTCTTGTCACAAAAGAGATCCTTTATGTATTCTTCCCATCGCTGGAGTATTTCCTCTTTCTCTAATATGATTGTCCCATCCTTGGATTTTTTGCATCCTGTTGAGGAGCAGGTTTTTTGTCCTGTCAGTTCTCTTATCTCTTTATGCATCTCTGCTTTGTTGTTCCTGCTCAGTCTCTCTACTTCTGCACATTTGTTATTGAGCCATTCCTCTTTGGCTTGTCTGCATTTGTTCCTTATCTCCCTGTGAAGATTTTTGTACTCTGCTCCGTGTCTTGGCGTTATTTTTTGTCTCTTTGCATCATGTGGAGGATCTCTTCGGTCATCCACTCGTTTTTTCCTCTGCATCTGATTTCCTTTGGGGCTATGTTGTTCGCTGAGGTCACCATCACTTCTTTTAGTGAATCCCATTTTGAGTATCCTTTTCCAATTTGTTCTTCATATTTCTTTCTCACGCTGTTATTGTATTCTTTCTGCAGGGTGAGATCATCCTCTAGTGTGTCGTATTGCAGCCTTGATGATGTGCTGGGCTTCTTCAGTCTTCGGAGTTTCACTTTTAGTTTGCAGATGACTGGTACGTGGTCACTTCCACAGTCAGCACCTGGGTATGTTTTGCATTGGACTACTGCATTCCTGAATCTCTTGTTTATAGTTATATAATCTATTTGGTTCTTCGTGTCACCTCCTGGACTTCTCCATGTCCATAAACATCGTGGGTGTTCTTGGAACCAGGTGTTAGTAATGACCTGGTCATTAGCTGAGCACCATTGGATCCATTTTTCTCCTCTTTCGTTGCGCTCTCCTAGTCCGAAGTTGCCGTTCGTGTCTCCTTCTCTATCTTTACCTACCTTTGCATTTAAGTCCCCCATTATTATCCTAACTTCTTGGCTTTTGCACTGAGCCTTAGCACTGTCCAGTATTGAATAGAAAGATTCTATTTCGTCCTCCGAGCTTTGAGTTGTTGGCGCATAAACTACGATAATAGCTATATTGAGGGGCCTTCCCTGCAGTTTAACCAAGAGGACTCTCTCTGACAGTTGCCATTATCCAAGTACACATCTCTTCACTTGTTTGTTTAGTATTAAAGCGACCCCTTTTTTGTGTTTTTTACCTCCTGCATATATTATCCTGTGGGTGTCGCTACAGAAATCTCCGTTATTAGGCCATCTTGTTTCACATATGCCTAGGATGCTGATATTCAGTCTGTTCATCTCCTGTTTGACATTCTCTAGTTGTCCACAGTTCAGTGTCCTGACGTTCCATGTTCCTATAGTGAGTTTGTCTTTGATACGCACAGTTGCATGATAACGGTCCAGAGACACCTGTTGCTCATGTCGTTCTTTCCCGGGCAAGGGACAAATTTTGGAGTAAAATGTCCCCTTTACGCCGTTGGTGCTAACAGTCGCCGGATGACGGTCAGGTGGCACCTGTTGCCCATGCCGGTCCTTACCGAGCGAGGAGTTGCTTCTTTGGGAAGTAACCCCCTTCACGCTGTTGGCTTTCATATATTTATTGTGACTATCCATGATTGAGCGGGGGTAGATAGTGGAGTGGTATCCTGTTGCCTTCTCCACAATGGTTTATTGAGACATCACCTCTAGTTAGCTGGCCGTTGACTCTTTGAGAGTTCTTCCGCCCTTTGTAGGTTTATATTTTTTGGACCTACAGGGATGCTAACGTCCCAATTAAATACACATATAATTGATGTAAAAAAAAAAAAAAAAAAATTCACAAAACTTTAAAGTCAGCACGACTAAAATAACATTACTCCTCTTCATGTGCTGTGTCCCTTCAGGATGTAGGTCATCATGGACTTCCACTTGGCTCTGTCTCTTGTCACTCTCAACATTATTCCTCTTAGTGTCTCTCCCAAACTCCACTCAGCCATCCATTTGTTCAGGCCTATCAAGTAGGTGTTGCATTACTTTCCCCTGTCTCTCTTTCCGTTTATCCTTCATGTGAGTATTAAATTCTCCATGTCCTTCTTCCTCATTACACGTCCCAGAGACCTCATCTGTCTCTTCCTTATATTAAGTATCAGTTTTCTCATTTCCATCCTCTTCAACACCTCATCATTAGTCACATGATATCCTCAGCATCCTTCTGTAAAACCACATTTTTGCTGCCTCAAGCCTCTCCTTCATTCTTGAGGAGATCATCCAATATTCACTGCCATACAGAAGAACAGATATCACATAGCAATACAGCACTCTCTGTTTTGACTTTGTTTCCAATTATATTTTTCCTAAGTAAAAAACCTCTCTATGTTCTATTAATGCTCTATGCTGATATTGAGCACTTTATGACAAAGAAAAAAACCTGCTCACCAGAAATGCCTCCCTATCAGTAAACTACCAAAAATTTAGTAATTCTGGTACTAAGCAACACTATAATTTATTACTATATATATATATAATACATACCAGTAAAATAGTGGATGGTTGGACCAGCAGACGGTAGATAAATAAAAAAAAGTGTTCAATGCACAATCAAAAAAATTAACTGAATATGCAGAGCTAACAATATGTCAAAGAACCAAACATACACCACTTACTTGCTACAAGGTTTTGACCACATTAGTCTTTTCAGGAAAAGTAGAAGCTCATATGCCAAGATGCTCACTTATATACATGATAAACAGAACACTGATTATTTCCATGCGATGGAATTTTTCAGGACTATGGAAAAGTTTGAGTTTCCGTACTCACTCAGAAATATCCTGATACCTAACAAACATGCATATCTGCAAATTTTGTTGAGTAAGATCAAGCAGTTTCTTGCTAGAATGAGGTGAAGAGCACTGTTTACCTTGTGTAGATATGTGAAAAGCAGGGAAGTAAATGGAGAAGGTTCAATTTAGATCTAGCAAATACCACCCTGACATTGAAGAACTCGCTGGCTTTGAAAAGGAAATGATTAATATAAGGGATAGGATCAGGTTCAGGAAGAAGAAATGTCATTTCAAGAAGTAACTGTTGGTTTAGGTTAGGAAAATAAAAACAAAAAACATCTAAAATGCTTATAAAAGGCAACAAAATGGGAATTATATACCTGATGCATTCTAAGAGTTACAGGAAAAAGTAGAGGATGAAGTCACTAAATTTTATAAGAAAGCACTTGCCTTGTATATCAATAATATCAATGAGAAGGTGAAAGACATCAGGGCTAAACTGGGTATAAGTAACAGGGTAGAAATAATGTGCACAAAATAAGCATTTTTAATGATGAAAGATCATAAACAAAACTCTTCAAACAGCCTCTTGTTTCAGCTGATCAATTTTACTAAGACAAAGTTAAGTAAGATAAGTCATAGTGCATTTCAAAGGATATGCAAATTGTTAAGAGTCACCACACAAGCTAACCAATGAAAGGGCACAAGTGAATGTATCTCTTAGTTTCACATAATTGACAATAAAAAGAAGTTGGTGTTTATTAAGTATGATATTAAAGATTTCTACGACTTGATAACAGAAAAATGTCTACGAGAGGCATTACAGTTCACTAAGGACTATTGTGATGCAGTGGGTATTGGCCCAGAACGAGAAATTGAGAAGCTGAGTTCAAATTCCAGTTGAATTTATTGCATTCACTTATGCGCAAATACCCTTGGGAAAGGTATTAATCCATCTCTCCCTTCCAGGTATGAGTTAAATAACAGGACAGATTGGGTTCTATAGCCTTGGCTGACAACCAGTCAACTGCAGAATGCAATGGCAACCTACTGCGGGATAATCTTCTGCTCAGTCAGTCATGTCTCTTTCGAGACATGATTACCCAAACATGTATCACATATGGCACTTTAACTGACTAAAGGACTATATTAGTATATCACAGGAAAAGATTGAGGTAATTTTACATTGACAAAAATTGGTTCTCTTCCACAATGAAGAAGCTTGGATTTAGAAAACTAATGCAGGCATTTTTGATATACCACAGAGGTCATTTGATAGTCCTGATGTTTCTGAATTGATAAACATAAGTATTGAGTAAGGGAAATGACTTTGATAGATAGATAGATAGA